>CM033393.1:20531230-20958504 GCA_019426215.1 Buddleja alternifolia
AATTCAAAGCTCTGGTAGAAAATCAAACTGGGCAAAATATAAAAACTCTATGATCGGATCGTGGAGGAGAATATATGAGCATCGAGTTTGATGAATTCCTTAGAGAACAAGGAATAATGTTACAATTAACACCGCCAGCAACTCCTCAACTAAATGGAGTAGCCGAGCGAAGGAACCGAACACTATTGGACATGGTTCGTTCCATGCTAAGTTATACTGATTTACCCATTTTGTTGTGGGGACACACACTCCTTACTGCTGCTTATATATTAAACAGATGTTCCTCCAAATCCGTTCCTTAAACTCCGCATGAGATGTGGAATAATTGGAAACCAAGTCTTAATCACATTAAGATTTGGGGATGTCTTGGTTATATCAAGAAGACTAAAGTGGAGAAATTGGAGACAAGATCCCTCATGAAATGTTTCATTGGTTATCCTGAAGATTCCATGGGATTCTTCTTTTACCTACATGATGATCAGAGAATCATCGTGGCTCGACAAGCCCACTTCCTTGAAGATGAATTCATTTTGAAAGGGGGCAAAGGTAAAAAGATTGTTCTAGAAGAACAAAATAAAGCTCCCTCTGAGACATCTGTCCAAGAACCAAGGCCTAGCCCAATAGTTGCACAACCACAACGTAGATCTGGGCGTAACCCCTCATGGGCGTACGCCCAATCAATTGGGGCGAAAACGCGCCCAATCCTTGGGTGTGCGCCCAATGTATTTCATGTCCATATGGTATGATTTTAGACCTAAATTGATTATTTTTTTCCAATTTTCAATCTAAAACCCACTTAAACTTTTTACAGGTTTTATTCTTTTAGTAAAAAACACATGGCCCACTTATTCAATTAAATTTAACACCAAAAAAAAAAAGTTGCAAGAGCAACACAGCTTAATGCTCGAGTATTGAGAGCCGAAGATGAAGATAATGATCTTAATGATGAGACTTTTGATAGTGATTGAGTAAATTAGTGCTCGTTAAATATTATTTTAAATCTTTATTTTGCGTAACACTAGAATTTGAAACAATTATTTGTCTATCATGATTGAGCTTGGACTTTTACTTTGCATGGTTGAATATATTATTATTTTTAACTTTATCTTATTTTTGTACCTATTTTATCCTTCAATTTTATAATTTTTCGCTAATTTAAATTAATTCTTAACATTATATTATATTGTTTTAACACTAAAAAGCAAAATTAGTGGGGCATACGCCCCATGCCTCTGGGCTTATGCCCTGCCCCGTGCCTTTGCCTTTTAAAACACTGATACCACATGAACCTGAGAGGAAGGAGTATCTACTACAGGGGGAGCCAGAGCTTCACACTATAGTACAAGAGGGTCATGAAGATGATCCTTGTACCTATGATCAAGCGATGGTAGATGTCGACGCTTCAAGATGGCGAGAAGTAATGGAAACAGTGATGGACTTTATGCAATTGAACCAAGTCTGGAATTTGGTAGATCGTCTTGAAGGTATCAAACTTATAAGATGTAAGTGTATCTACAAAAGAAAGATAGGTAGTAATGGCAAGGTTGACACCTTTAAAGCCAGGATCGTAGCAAAAGGTTATAGTCAAAGAGAAGGAATTGACTATCAAGAAACCTTTTCGCCTGTGGCCATGGTAAAGTCCATCCATTTACTATTGTCTATAGTTGCATACTTAGATTATGAGATATGGCAGATGGATGTCAAAATGGCTTTTCTAAATGGATTCCTCGAAGATGACATCTATATGGAATAGCCATGAGGTTTTGTATCAGAGACCGATATCCATAAAGTATGTAAACTTGAGAGGTCCACATACGGTCTCAAGCAAGCATCTAGAAGCTGGAATCTTCGTTTGGATGAAGTAGTAAAGGGATATGGCTTCATGAAGAACGAGATGAACCCTGTGTCAATAAGAAGACTAGTGGGAGCAAGATCTCGTTCTTAGTACTATATGTGGATGATATCCTACTTATAGGAAGTGATGTGGGAATGCTCATCACTGTAAAGAAATGGCTTTCGAGTACGTTTTCCATGAAGGACTGGGGAGAAGATACATACATTCTAGGAATTCATATCTATAGAGATAGAACAAATAGAATGATAGGTCCCTCCCAAGACCTTTACTTAGTAAAGGTCCTAAAGAGGTTTAGGATGGACAATGCACACTCTTGGAGAGTGTATCCTATTCCATGGATACTGATACGGTGTACATCAGTGCATGTATGTGGGTTCTCGTTGGGATAGAGTAAACTGAACAACCCCGCCGAGATTCCATATTGGAGTCAATGTCGAATTTGGAATCTCCTCGGTTACGTAGGCATAAGATTGGTCCTCATGACTTGAGGCACCATTGGTCGTCTCGTGCATCGCCCACTGTACTTAGATTTGTCACACAATTTCTAAGAAAGGGTTTATTCCCATGAGGCATGGAGTACACTCCAAATCTATGTGTCCTCAAAGTGAGGAAGACAGAAAGGAGAAGAGCAATGTACCTTACATTTCAGTTGGTAGCCTGATGTATGCAATGTTGTGTACAAAACCTGACATAGCCTATGTTGTAAGCGTGGTGAGTCGATTTCAGGCAAACCCGGGAAAGGTACATTGGATAGCTGTGAAGAATATCCTAAAGTATCTCAAAAGAAATAAGGATATGATTCTCATCTATTGAGGTGGAGACCTGAAGATGGAAGGTTACACTGACTCAGACTTTCAGTCTGACGTTGATGACCGAAAATCCACTTTAGGGTTTGTTTTCACGCTTAATGGTGGGGCGGTGTCTTCAAAAAGTTCCAAACAAAATACTACCACGGATTCCACCACTGAAGCATAATATGTGGCAGCCTCAGGGGCAACCAAAGAAGCTGTTTGGATGAGAAAGTTCCTTGGAGAACTTGAAGTGGTTCCTAGTGCACAGCTCCCGTTACCACTTTTTTATGATAACAATGGAGCAATAGCGCAAGCTAAGGAACCAAGGTCTCATAACAAGTCTAAACACATTGAGAAAAGATTTCACATCATCAGAGAAATTGTTAGCAGAGGAGAGATAGCAGTGCAGAAAATGGCCTCAGCTGACAATGTAGCTGACCCGTTCACCAAACCACTACCTGAGGCTGTTGTGGACCGACACCTGGAAAGGATGGGTATAACATACCACAATGAGTGGCATTGAGTGTAAGTGGGAGATTGTTAGGATTATGCCCTCAGATGCCATAGAGGATAAAATGATAGGACTTTCTTGTAAATAAACTTATTTGATATTTATAATAAATGCATTATTTAGTTTTCACTTAAATCTTATTTGCATCTATAAGTTGTGTAAAACGTTTTGTCCATGTTTTCAGTGTGATCCCTCTACTTCCTATGGGATAGGAAGATTGACACTAGAGAAATCGGTCTTGATTACTTAAACTCGTTCGCAAGTAATATGAAGTCTTTAAGGGCTCGTTTGGTTGGAGGGTTTACATGGGTTGACTAATTCTGACCCATGCAATTTGTTGTTTGGTTGGTTGGCCAGAATTAGCCACAAGGCCCAGTTCAGAAACCCATGTACCCTTGTTATCTCAACCCACCTTTTGAGGCATGCTTGAGAAGACACACTACATAGGTTTACTTGCCCATGTAGTGTAATTACTAATATAACCCCCTGCTATATATATACCAACCCACACTCATTTTCCATTTATTTTTAGAAATCACACTCTGTCTCTCTCTCCATCTCGTACCCAGCTCCCATTTCTCTGTTCTCTATTTCTCTCCATCCGACCGATTCAGACCACCATTGTTGAAGATCGGTTACTCCTCTGCAGCTCGAGTTTCCTTATTTCTTCATCTGTACTAACCTACGAAGCGAGTATGTGGTTTACAAAGCGATTTTTTAAACTTAAATTTTGTTTATTTTGTAGTTGCTTAAAGTTAGGGTTTCAGTTTCATCCATGGTTTGAGCTCATTTATGTTGTGGATTGTACTCTTGTATGCACATTTTGTGTTTTATATGTTGAATAATGTTGAATACATATTTGTCGCACCTCTAAGATGTATCCACACCTTATTCAAGTCACCAATCGTCTTGTCTTGCGTGCTAGACAACAAAACGATTCTAAGCTTAACTTAGGCTTGATTATGTGAAAGGTGGGAATATTTTCTAAGTCGTTTAATTCAACACATGAATAGAACGATGTCTTGTTGGAAAGAAGAGAGAGGTGGCCGATTTTAGGTCTAAGAGAGGGGGTGGATTTTTTCAGCTTTTTCATCTTCTATTTTAGTCTCCTTCATCTCTTATTTATAGGTGAAGATTACCTAGAGTCCAATTAGGAAAAGGAAACTTCCTTTCTCCCAAACCTTTTCCTATGAAGACTTGGAGGAGGGCAAAAACCTTTTCCTCTTCCACCACACATAAAATCGCCCCTTCCTTTATTTACACTCACAAATCGGTCAACTCCATTTAATTGGACTTTAGGATTTAATTTTGACTTCTCAATTTAAGTATAGGTGTAACCCATCAATTAAATACAAGTCAAATTAAATCCTACCAACTAATTCCAACATTTATTTATTTAACTTGGGCTCCACCCAATTACATAAAATACTTGGACTGTACTAGGTCCATTAATTTAATTAATTCTACAAGATTAATTAAAAGAGTAAAATTAATTGAATCCTTCAATTAATTTATATTCCATATTAGGAAAGTACTAAACTTTCCTAATTCCCTCAATTTCCTCGAAATTGATTAATCACATCTATTCAAGTAGTGACTCTCTCGAGTTAGTGTGTGACCCCTTAAGCTCGTTTCTATCTAGTAGTAAGTACACCTTCCCACAGTGCTAGTGTACCTTCCTAAAATGGAAAGTACTAGATTAAATCAATCATTTGATTTAATCAAGCCTCGAATTAGTCACCAAGCTAATTCTCGGCACTTACAAATCGCGGTTTCCCACCTAGCATAGGGTCCCGAAGACCTAGATAAAACGAAAGTAAAGATACGCCTTTTGCGATCTTGATCCTCGCATAAGTAAGATCTCTCTATCTAATCTCCCGATTGAATCTAGAGCATTGGCTAAGATCGAAGCTCTATTAATTCAATACTATGTTTCCCACGTTATGTTAAATCGACTTCGACTATCTAAACGAGGAATCCCTACGCCTCTTTAGATATCATACTTCGGCTGAAGATTCCTTAAGTCGATTCACTATGTAACCATAAGAAATTAACCGACTGGCTAATGTCAGAGATAGATTCCTCTTGATTCTCACGTGCCTTACTACGTAAGACGTGCATGTCTGAGTTTGACCATGTTCGATCATCTAAAGTGATCATGTAACAAATCAAGAACATGCGCGGTTACGCATAAGACATCCAATGGAATCTTAGGTCTATAAGGATTACTCTTATACTACAAGACCACTGGAAGTTCCACATTCGACTGAGAATCCATTTCAGGAACTTCCATGGGGTTGTTCAGTTCACCCATTACCACAATGGCAACCCTCATATATGCATTGGTTTTCACAGTGCCAGTATCTATGGAACGAGATACACTTCTACCAGAGTATGCATCATATGAGCAAGTCTTTTGGGTTGCATCGATATCCCTTTATCTCGATGAACCCTTTCACGACTTGGAATAATGTTTAAAGATCACAGCCTTCGAGACATATTCCATCATTGCCACACCCAATGTGCAATGATGTCCCATAGCTATGTGTGATCCTTCGGGACTTTATTCTAAGCCAAAGTAAAAACTAATTTAAGAATAAAGACATGCCACACATAAAAAGAGATTGACTTTATTTATAAGAAAACGATTGTTCAACTCTAGAGTTACTATTACAAAAAATGGCACCCATTAATTGGTGCGCCGGGCACTAACTCTAACAGTGTGTTCATCGCCTTTTTTCGGGGGGGGAGACGAACCGAAAAAATTGTGGAACAAATTCATGTGTTAATGATTTAATTTTATAGTTGCTAAAAATTAGGGTTTGTGTTCGATCCATGGTTTCAGCTCATATATGTTGTGGATTTTAGTCTTGTATGCTTTTTTTGTGTTGTATATGTTGAAGAATGTCAAATGCATGTTCCGGTGAATGTCATCAGTTTTTTTAATTCATTTTAAAATTTGGGGAAAGATGGAATAACAGGGCATTATTTTTTTTTTTGGCCTTTAGTTTTTGGTATTCGAGTGGTGTGTTGTAATCCACATTGTATGCTTATTTTAACACAAATTAACTCTATTACTTAAACAAATGCAGCTGTGCAATGGCCCAAATAACACCAAAACACTTACCCGTGATGTTGATTGTTGAAGAGATAATATCAAATTGTAAATTTTTATTGAATAAAATAGTCACCCTGTTGAGTGATGAACGATTAGGTTGTAGAGCGCGTAGGGAACGTATTGTTAGATATGTAATGGCAGAACGTATACCCGATCAAGTTTCACGAATTTATCGACTTACTTGTAACAACAACACGGATTGTCTAGACAATTTAAGAATGGATATGGGTACATTTGCTAGATTGTTCTACTTGTTACATAACGTAGGGGGGTTATCTGATTCAAAGCGTGTTAAATTGGAGGAGAAGGTATGTTTCTTTTTAACTGTTTTGGCACATCACAAGAATAATAGGATAGTGAAGTTTGATCACGTTCGGTCGGGCCACACAGTTAGTATATATTTCAATGCCGTAGTCATTTCTTTGTTAAAACTACATCTCATCCTCCTTGTTACACTGAAGCCTGTTGATGATGAATACGATGTTGCCAGATGGAAACATTTTAAGGTAATTATGTTGAAATTGCAATGTTACCTGGAATACAGTAACATTGTTGTGTATTGATTTTTTTATATCCCCTTAATTACATAATTACATTCTTCGGTTGATTCTTATGTTTTTGTTTGTTGACAAATAGGGATGCCTCGGCGCCTTAGATGGCACCTATATAGATGTTCAACCACGACTACTTGATAAACCACGATATCGCAACCGCAAGGGTGGAATTAGTGTCAATGTTCTAGGCGTAGTTGACCGCAATATGGACTTTGTGTACATGTTGCCGGGTTGGGAGGGATCTGCTGCAGATGGAAGGGTCTTGCGTGATGTTGTTAACAGGCCAAATGGTCCAATGGTTAGACTTTTTTGTATGTGAACTATTATTTTTAATGATTGGTGTCATGTAAATATAAAATTGAAATTTGTTCCCTTATCAATGCAGGACAATACTATTTGTGTGACAATGGTTACATGAATTGTCTAGGGTTTCTAGCCCCTTACCGAAGCGTATAGTATCATTTTGATTAATGGTGTGGAGGGAGTCGTGCCCCGCAAAATGCTAAAGAATTGTACAACTAAAGACATACCAAAGCACACAATGTTATTTAACATACTAGGGGCATAATGAAGTGAAGATGGGCAATGTTGAGAAGTACAAGCTTCTACCCCTTACGTACTCAGAATCGAATGATCTTGTCTTGCACGTTATTGCACAATTTCATTCGACGTGAAATGGAGGTGGACCCGGTAGAGGCACATGTTCTAGACCTTGCTCCTAATCATCGAAACCTCTATGCTGATGATCAACCAGCAGAGGATGAATTTGTTGAAAGTGTTGGTCCAAACCATGAGTGGTCAGCGTGGCGTGATAACCTTGCAAATGATATGTTTACGGAATGGAGCGTTGGTCGTTAATTCGATCATTGTGTTTGTTGTTTGTTGATGTTAATGTTTGTATTATCCCTGTCAAGAAGGCAAAATTTTTTTCTTGAATCTACGTTGTATGATTGTGTTTTTTTACTTTTTTGGTATGCATGTTGATGGTTATTTTTTGTGGAGCCATTTAATAGGGTATGCATTAGTGAGCTATATGGCGGTGCATGTATATATTTCAGTCAAATTTGTCCCAAATACATATAATTATTAAATGTTATTACTTTTGATGTATATTTTTCAATGTATGATTGTCATTGTTGGTCAGATTAAAGATCATGGCGTTGTGTGGAATAATGCCTCGAGCTATCAGGGAAAAAATATGGTTACTTGTAGCCGGATGTGGACTAAGCCAGAGAAAGATGTGTTGGTGCAGTCGCTTAAGGAAATCATATCAACAGGGTGGAAGGCTGACAATGGCTTCCGGGTTGGCTATTTGAATATTTTACAAGACAAGATAATGAGAGCATTCCCTCGCACTGATCTTCGTGCAAATCCACACATTAGTTCAAAAATGCATTCTTGGAAGAAGCAATACAACTCATTGTACACAATTTTTGGGGGTACTGGTGTTGGGTGGAACCCTACCACCAAAATGATTGATACTGCTGACGATGCTGCCTGGGAGACTGCTTGTAAGGTAATTAATGTCAAATATTACCCATTGGTTCCATACATTTTATAATAATACATTGATTTATATAGCTAACTCAAAACAAATTATGCAGAATGAACTCAATGCCCGTACAATGAGGTACAAGTCATGGCTCTATTATGATTCTTGGTGTGAGGTGTTTGGAAAAGACGGAGCCAATGGTACCGGAGCTGAGGACTTTCATGATGCTTTGAATGGTGTTCTACACAATGAAAGCCAACCACGAAGTCCTTTGGGGCCAATTTGGAGGACATGGATACAACACACACTCCAGAAGTGGAGGAAGTGGGAACAACTTCGTTCTGTCAGCCGAGTAGTAGCAGTACAACCAAGCCAGCAAAGAAGGGGAAAAGGAAGAAGGATGACGGTGTGATTGGTCCAATAATGGAGTGAATTAACAAATTTACTGATAAAACAGATTCAAGATTAGGTGAAATTGTGAGCAAGATGGGACACGAATATGAGTTGACCCGAAAATGTGAGGCAGTATTTAATATTGTTAACCAAATTTCTGATTTGACCTTAGATGAAAAGCTAGTGGCTACTAACATGATCGTTAAGAACACTCAAGTGCTAGCGATGTTTTTTAGTCTACCCGAGAATGCTAAAGTGGGGCAAGTCAGACTTATGTTGGCGGGAAAAATCTAAAAGGCGGATTCATGGTAGTAGTTGAAAAATTTTGGAATATATCATTCTTATAATGATACTTCATTATGTTTGGCTAGTTTCAGATTTTAATTAGTTTGCAGTAATGTTGAATGGCTTAGTGATTGCTCTTTTGTTGAATTATTTATTTTGGTGTGCAGTAACATTGATCTATAAAATTGTGATCATTTATTTAATTTGGCCAATATTGTTCCACTATAAACCCCTATTGGCAACATATGGACATGAATGCCCATCATTTATGGAGGATGTTAGCAGTTGTGAAGGTGTGGACAAAAAAGTGTCATGCAATAGTTAAGAGTAAAACTTCACATTTATGTATCATTACCTCCCCACCTTCATGAATTCAGAATGCACTAATTTGGGAGCTAATGATACACCTTAGTTAAGAGTAAAACTTCACATTAATGTTCATGTCCCCTACTTTATTGATATAATTGGCCAACTATTTATTGCATTTGACACTATAAATAAGGTGTATGAATAGCATATTATCTCCCATTACACATACACTAAACAGAAAGTGTGAAAATATTTTAGAGACCCCTTCATATTTCATAGGCAATGGATGAGCAATTACCACAAGGGGATGGTTGGACGGTGCGTAAGGAGATTTTTTTCATTGATCTGTTTGTAATGAAATAACGAATGGCCAAATGGGCGACAACGTCGTTGAGTGGGCGCGACATAGGATGAATGCCGAGTTCGGAGGATTCAATACTCAATCGATCATGGATCGGTTCTCTATGTTGCGTCGAAGATGCAAAATATTCAATTTGATCATGTCAGACAACGCGTTTCAATGGGATTAGAGGAAGAATTGGATCAGTGCTCCAAAATCGAAATGGAAAGTTTTAAATGAGGCATGTTTTGTTTAATTTCATATTCCATAATACTATTTCATACCCGTTCGTATTTAACTTTCCCATGTTACACGTTTTTTTTTCCTTAATTATTAATTTCGTGTGTATAGCAATATTCCGATGCAAGCAAATATCAACTACGCGAAGAAGTGAACTGGGAGAAATTGCGTGAAGTGTTTGATGATGATTTGGGTGATGAAGATGTGGATGACCCTGGCCATACACATGGTAGTGGGTATCAGCCAGATAATGAACGAACGATTGTCCCCAATTCGGACTACTTGGAATATCTAATCTGTATGTATTTTAAGTACGACCTAGAGTAATTGCTATCCTTGTTTTGTCTTTCTTCAGATTGCATTTCACTTTTGGGAGGCAATTGTATAACGAATGGTTCGTCAATAAATTGTGGGGGGCTATGTTATGTACCACCTTTTAATTATCAATGGTCATAATAATATTATCACATTGGGATGATGTATTAAAGAAAAACACATATTAGTGAACAATCATGTTTAATCTAGGTCGTACTAACCGAATTACTAAAAAAACACCCCACACTCCTACATTAAAATTCCCAAATGTCATGCAACTTTAGGCTGGTCGTTTTCGTCGTACGCATCTGAGTTGTACTCTGGAAATGGTTCATCAACCTCACTTACAAGCATACCCGCTGCCCACCTATCAAATTCAAGGCCTTCGTATGGATCGTCATAAATTTTTTTAAGCTTCTCATAACTTTCATCTCCCGTGTGTATATAGGCGCGGGATAACGGGATATTCTACAAATTCATGCATTAATAAATAAATTCATCCGTTAATAAAAATAGATTTAAACAAAAGTTTGTATTACCCCAAACCATTGCGCCCATTGTCTATCAGGAGCCCTAACGATACACGGGGACTTATCCCACTCAACCCCCTCGCATCCTATCATTTTTTTGAAGGCGTTATACCTTCGCTCGAGCTTCCTTTCACGGTGAGCAATGAAGGAAAAGTCATAGTTTGTGTTGAAGCGATTATTCAAGAGACGTTGTACAATTACCATAGCTGAAATGTTAAGTTCGTTAACTTTCCATGTACCTTCATACCATTGTTCCACAAGCTAGGCAATGAAATAATTCTCAACATTTTGAGGCCACTTTGTCGTGTACAACAAATTACTTCGAGGGTCATCGGTGGGTTGGGACATGTTTGCAAGAATATTGGATTTTGAAGTTTAATAAGAATAAGAAAAAGTGATTGAGGAAGACATTTTCACATTATATTTGTAGGAGGATGGCCAATGCAGTTTGGTACCAGTAATAATATTCAGCCTGTGACCATTATGACATCTTATTTTTGTCCATACTTGCCAATTTGTATTGTAGTTGTTGTTTGAGGATCGAAAATGCATGTGAAGCCAATAGCATCGTGCGCATGCATGCATGGACTATTCTTTGTTTTCCATGCACAATCCACACACGTATACTTTGAGGCATTGATATATTTGAAGTTGCATAAGTAATTAATTTCCTCAGACGGAATACGCCAACCATAAAAGTCCCTTGATTATTTTAATTGGAAAAGGGTTATAGCCGTCGGTTGACCATAATACCGTCATAAAAAGAAAACATATCTAAACTATGACACATGAAATTAAAACACAGTCCTAAAATTTCATAATATAATATGCATCATATGGGGAGGTAGCTCTGTTTTCATGGGAAATTCAACTTCTTCGATGCTTTTTTTTTGGAACATCAGAGCCATCAGACAATGGGGCTTTGATCGGGCTCAAAAACCAATCTTTGATTAGCTTTGACATAATCCTCTCGGTAGACGATGCTGTTTTCAAAAATGTTTCATCGTCCCGGGGTTTTTTTTTCTTTGTCAACTTGGAGGATGCTTTATTCAATTGGCTAGGGGTAGCAAATCCATATAGTGATGGAGGAAAGTTCGACGACCCCGTACTCGACCCTTGACCAAATAGACTTTTACCTTTGCTCGATGTCCGTTTAGCTATGTTCATTGTGTCATCATCCCCACCCTCACTATCTTCGATAACTATAGTCATGTCATTTGAATCAAAGCCGGACACAACATATCCATTTGAACGGGACGAATCACTAGACACGTTTATGATACGCGGGCCAAAAATATGATTCAATTGAGCATACGCCGGGTCGCCGTTGAAAAAATACGTCATGTACATCTCATTTTCCTATTTCATTATCAATGGGAAGTCATGATTAAATAATACTCAACTAGTCCAATGTAAATATACGTCATGTATAATACTATATATATATATATATCATAATAATACCTTTAGTAAATTCTCCATAATACCAGGTTGAGAAAATATTAGATTACTTTCTCTGGCCCAATGGACCCCCGGATTTGCAATTAGTTCATTGAAGACACTGTACCGAAGATGTAGAAAATCCAATCTGCTTTTGCACACGACAAATGTGAACACCGTACCAAACTTTATATTGAGCTTATCCATGGCAAATCTTACAATTGACGAATTGTTTGATTCCATCGACACATTGTTAACACCACATGCTACCACAAGAATTGTGATAAAACACTTGTCATGTTCATATGCCCACCCATTCGCGTAAAGAATTTCATCTTGAGATATGGGATCCATTTAGAATTGCTAGGATCTTTTGGGTTGAAAGTAATTTTTTTTGTAGAAGTATGCGTATGTGGAGTAGCAAGGTAATAAGTTATATACATGTATATTGTATTTATATCAGTGGAAAGCTCTCGAGCCCTTCCAACATGTATAAGTAATAATTAACGCATAGAAATTTGTATGGATTGTATCAACTTTTGTCAATCAATTTCAACAAACGATGGTACTATGCAACTTGTGTGCATGCATTTTTTATTATAACTTGTCTGTTGACAAGACAATAGAAAGAAAGCAAATTCACAATATCATTTGTGTATTGCTATATGTATTTTATATGTACGCATGGAACATTGTGTTGTCCATTTCATAGCCTATGCAGAATGATTCCATGCGTGGAATGGTTGATTTCGTCCTATGCAGAATGATTTCAATTTATACAAAAATTGTATTGTCAATTTCACAACCTTTTCTTGCGTTGTCATTCGTAATTCACTTTACGTATGGGTCCAAAAAGAAAAATCATGTTTTGTACGATCGTCATGCAAAATCATATTTTAGATTCAAAAGTCACCAAATTTATATATGTATCTTTAAAGCATATGAATGAATCCAATTTTTGCATGAATATGCTAATGAATTTAAAATGCGCAAGGATGACAATAACTAAATTTACACGTTAATTAAATTGAAAAAATTCAATTTCATGGAGATAGTTTAGGTGTATAAGATGCGGAATTCATGGGGGAAAAAAATTAAATTCAATTACATGGGGATAGCTTAGGTCTATAAAGAAGTGTTAAAAACAATATTACTTCAATACCTATGGGATTCTATTTCAATTCCATATATATGTATTTGTCTACATGTAATTATTCTCTTCTTGTTCCAATAAATTGTGCCAAAATAAATTATGTAAAATTGTCTTATTTGTAATATTATTACCGTTGCAAATCCGTTGGAAATGAGGACTAAAACACCCTCCCACATTTATTATATATAGAGTCATATATTCATACTCCACTTGTTGAGTTTTGGTTATTGCATGTACATTACATTTTTCAATACTTGGGGAGAGAGTTTTGGTTGTTTCATGCGCATTACATTTAATACCTGAGGAGTTTTGGTTCTCCGTATCATGACAAGCAGTGGTTCATCTTCCCAAAATTCAAAATACTCGTGTCAACGTTCAAGGGCCTTTGTCGAGGCCTTTGAGTGAGCAACTTGCGGATGCAAAAAATCGGTGCAAATTCGCACTTCATGGACCAAGAAAAATCTAGGAAGAAAATTTGTGGGCTGTGCAGACTACAATGTGAGTATCAATTGTTCATACTTAAATTAAATAAATGTTTTATTTTTTGTTATGTACGAAGTAATCCCAATTGAAATGATTATTATAGACACCCAATGGATGTAGATAGTTTGAATGGATTGAACCGGAGGTGTGCGACAAAGGTATGGAGATCGGTCAGACTCTATTAACGAGAATTGACGAAAAAGATGACAAACTCAAATCAGTTGAACGAATAAATGAGGAGATGAAGGTGGATTATGAGAAGCTAAATGCGAAGACATTGAGCTTAACAACGTCCAGGAATTCTTTACTCATGAGGGCCAAAGAGTTGGAAGAGAAAGTGAAATCACTACAAAATGAGAAGGACAAGTACATGGGGCTTGGTAGGATTTTAAAATGTTTATTAGTAGTGGCATGTATTATATGGATGTGTAATGCAGTTAGGAAATAAATTTATTGTACAGGGAGGAAGTCCATTTCATGTTCCTTAATACATGGACAACATCACGGCATTATTTTGGTTGTATTAGAAAATGGGGGTTGTAGTCTATTATATATTTTCATGAGAATGGCCATGCAAATATGCATTTTAGGTGAAAATGGTGTAGTTAAAACTTATTTTGTTCGCAGATAATATATAAACACACTAAGCATGGTATTATAACATAATCACAACACAGAAATAAACAAATACACTTTAAGGTAATTCAAAATCTAAAACATTAATATTGCAGACGGTTAGTTAAGACAAATATCACCATGCATACGTAGTTTTCATACAATTTGCATGCCAAAAAATAGTGTATCAACTACGTACCACACCTATTCAAAATCATCCCCAATTCAACAAAATAAACTTTGAATATTGTTCAAATATTATGCTACTAGAAGATACTAAATAGTTGTTCAATATTACCACCAACCAAAAACCACCATATACACAGCCACACTTTCAATCATCGTATTTCAAAACATCCATGGTTACCTTGTCACCTGATTAATCGACAATCACAAACAACAACCGATCCCCAGCCTTGATCTCTTCTGATGTAGCAAAGTCAAACCAACCTTCCTTAAACCACAATGAGCCTGCATTACCATTTGATTTCTTCTTCTTCCACTTCAAGCCAACATCCATTTTTATGGCACCGCGACGGACATCTTTCAGCACAGCCGTCTTATTTGAAACCAACCCATATTCCCTCCATGCTGCTGCTGGGACACACTATACATACAACAAAAATTCAATCATTTTCAAACAACAATGAACAAGCAGATATTGGTCATAACTTTTTCACATTAACACACACTCACCAAAGAAACTAGTCGTGGTGTTTGATAATCGCAACCGCCAGTCGGGGGTACGGTGACGATGAACTCCTTCGGTTCCTCGACAGCAACATCAGAATCATCAGCATCATCAGAATTTGGTTGCTCGTCCATATCATCAAAATCATCAGCATCATCAAAATTTTCACCGTTGATATCCTTGTCATCATCGTCATCGTCTTCATCACCGCTTGAATCTTCAAAAAATTAATGACACTTTGTAATATATTTGCTAAACGGATTATAACTAATTCATAAAAAATAAATGATATCTTTTTAAGTTAAAAAAAGCAATACCATCACTAGTGACTGGATCAATGTCGTATTTCTTCGCCGACATACTTGGGAGAATGACAGTACCATCAAACACCATGTCACCACGATGGCGAAAATAAACAAACTCCCCAAACTCAATACTATGTACAGCAACGAAACGCATCCACTCATCATGCTGCAAGTACCAGCGACCATTGATACGCTCTACCCCAAATTCAAAGGTGTCTAGGATTGTGCGAACGGTTAAATGAGAGTTGGTGTTCAAGCGAGATCGTTGCACAAACCCACAAGGGATTCTCTACAATACCAACACATGGTAGTGGGTACCCCAATTTATGGAACTAAAATTCAAATATATAATATATGGAATCTATATATTAAAATGTATCACATAATAAGAAAAATTTCATTACCATCTTCTCCAAACACCCGTGGACAATGAGCATCTTTAGGAAATCCAATTTCTGTTTCCTAGCACTAGGCATTTTTTGATCCTATGCCAAAAGAGGGCTTTAGTATGCAGATTTAAATACCGTAAAACCTAAGTAGTGATGAAAAATTGTAACATTAGGAAATCAAGAAATGAGGAACAATTACATAATTACTTGCAACTTTGTAGACACACCCATATTTTTTTCCACACTTAACAATTTTAACCAACAATTGCACATGTATTTATCAATAAAATTTCAAAAAAACAGATAAACTATCTGTCTTAAAATTAAAAAAAAATAAAAGATATCGAGTAAAAAGTAAAAGAAATATACACATGCCACAATAATTTAAGCTAAATAAACTTCGATCCGGACATGCAAATGTGAAGCCTTTCATGGATTCTACTCTAAACTACACCGATTCAATAAATCGGAAATAAATCAAAAACCACTGTTTTAAGTAGGAAATAAAGTCGAAAATATCTGTCACTTTCTTCGACTTTGGAGAAGCTTCAATACCTGATTTCTTAGTAAAAATGGAAAGAATCTTTTCACCTTCTTCTTCTTGTCCAATGCGCTGATGTTGACGAAAAGGGTGGGAGGTGGGGGGGGCTCGTGTGTGAAGAATTTTGTTTAATGGGTAGGTGGACCCATTAAATGCAGAAGGTCTTATGGAAATCATGCAAAATATGAGGATAAAAATGTAATTGACACCAAACCTAACCTATGTAAACCCATCAACCAAACTTCAAATATGGTCTTTGGCCCATGACTTAAGCTTGGCCAAAACTTGAAACCAAACAACATTTTGTGGATGTGGTTAAAAGAGTCTATGGTTTGAGACCCATGGACTATCTTGAGATGTCTAAACCCAACCCTCCAACCAAACGAGTCCTAATGGACAAATGAAGACTTAGAACACTTGTACAGTCTTAGCTCTGACATGGGAGTGCCAGTCAAGTACCATGGGATGGTAGGAGCTTAAGATTGTAGGCACATCAGTGGAACCGATATGCTCGAACATGACTCACATCGGTTCTGTCACATGGGTTTTCACTGTGTGACTGTCAATGACAGAACTGATTATGCATAATAGGTATAAGTGAACCTTTGACCTGAAGCATCAGGCTGAAGATGCACTTGTGACGTCAAGTATTTCAATAAAGTAGTTAGACCCAATTCATCCATTGGTGGGGTCAACCTCGAAATGCGGCTTGACGGGCAAGTGGTAGTCTTAGCTGATATCTAACATGGGATTTTCTCTCTCAAAAGTGAGTGAGCAAGTACCCTATGTGATTATATATAAATAGAGATCAAAGTCTTTGGCCAAAGCAAAAGAGACGATTGTGCGAGGCACTAAATCGATCTCAATGATCTCGTATTATTATAATTAATTCATATGGTCAAGTCCAGTGAGTTTGACATAACCATGACTCTCACTTGACTGGGGTACGGGAACAAAGGGTTTACACTTATACGGAATTTACGATTGGAAGGTTGTGGAATGATCCATTCATTCGATTTTGTTTGGGTTACGAAGTGGGCCACGTGGCTGGCTAGGTGTTACCCACTTCCTTTTCTGTGGTTTCCTCTCATTGCCAAACGAATCGAACCTAAAAAGTCGGGCTAAAGGATTGATAAAGGAAAATTGAAAAAGGAGTTTTTATTTTCTTCCAGGAGTTTTAATTTATTGGATAAATGAAAT
Source organism: Buddleja alternifolia (assembly GCA_019426215.1). Lineage (NCBI taxonomy): Eukaryota > Viridiplantae > Streptophyta > Magnoliopsida > Lamiales > Scrophulariaceae > Buddleja > Buddleja alternifolia. Next base: position 20,548,781 of record CM033393.1, read on the forward strand.
AATTAGTTACTCATTCGATGAAATAATTAATTATAAGGATAAGATTAATTATTAATTAATTTCGTATGGAAATAAATTAATGAATTAATTTATCTAATTAATTTGATTATTTGAGTAATTAATTTATTTATGGGATATAATAAATTATTAATTAAATAGATAATTAATTAAAACTAAAGAAGCCCCGAGTACATGATGAACGTCCATGAGGACGCCTATTAGGTCAAGTTGGGCGTCCTTAAGGATGCCCAACATACAAGGTATCTTTTGTTTTGTCTTGGTCAATAAGTCAAGAGATATAAAAGGAATCTTTGACCTAAAACAAGGCAGACACTTTCATAACTCTCCTAGAAAGAAAAGAAGAAACCCTCCTCCCTCTCTCTATATGTGCATGATAATTTAGAGACAGCGTAATTTTGTTGTTCGGATCAAATTCAAGAAAGTCAATGAATTCAACAATTAAAGATTACACGAGAATTGAAGAAATCGAGACTTCATCAAATCAAAATTTAAAGGAGGAATCGGATTCTCCAACCACTTCGCTTCAACGGGTAAGTAGTTATTCATTACGCGAATTAATAGATTTGAATATGCAATCAAAGAGTTTACACTTTGGGTTTTTAAATTAAATTTTTGAAATCCTTCCGCAACGTTTAATTTGATTTTTTGCGAAACCCAACATTCAATGAGCCCATCAAACTCCTCATACAGGCCTACTACCATCATCCATTGGGCTAAGTTGACTTTCAACTTAGGCCGATTATTAATTAAGTCCAACATATTTTAATCTAATTAAATATGATATCAATTAATAATCGTCTAAATTAAATAATCCAATAACTAATTTTGGATAGGATGATTATAATAAATACATCCAATTATTTATTATTAGTTTATTTCCATTAATCTAATGAATCAAATAAATTAATTTGTCCATCAAATGACAAATTACCTAATTTATATATTTAACAACAAAAGAATTTCCTTTGCTCAATTTCTTGAAAGCGTGACTCTCTAGGTCCGTCTCAATTGGCATTAGGAGGAAACCAAGTATGTGAATTTCACCTAGCCAGTCTCGTAGACTCACATCGAAACACAATTGAGATCAAATCTAATGATTAAATACGAACCTTTAGGTCACAGACACCCTGTGAGCATAAGCCCTTCACTGTAACAACCCGATCGAGTGAGAGTCATGGTTTGTGTCATACTCACAGGACTCGATGATGTGCTTAATGAATCATAGTAAGATGAAATTACTAAACTACCCTTGTGTTCCATACACAAGTTAGTTTTTCTACTTTGGCCAAAGACTTATAATTTCATTTACCTATGATCGCACAAGACGTTAACACATTTACTACTCGAGACAATGAATCCCATATTGGCAATCACCACACAATGTTTACTGTCCATCTGATTCACATTTCAAGGTTGATCCCACCTGAGGGTGAATTGAATCTAACTACTATAATAACTTTTTCAGTGTCACAAGTACAATCTTTGTAAATCCTTAGGTCTAAGGCTTACGCACACTACCATGACCAGTAACTCAATCATTGACAGTCACCAAGTAATTACCCATGTGATTGAATAACGGCGAGTCATGTTCGAATACATTAATTTCTTTGATATATCTATGGCACAAACTCCCATTATTCCAAAGTGACCGACTAAAACTCCTTGTCAAATCTTGCGTCATACGAGTCTGGTCATAATGCCCAATTAAGATTCTTCGACTTGCGAACTCTAATTTAAGTAATCAAGGAACCGACACTTCTAGTGTCGATCTTCTTGAACCATAAGGAGTAGAAGCTCTCTCTTGATTACTCGGGACTTATTTGTTCAATACTTTATTAATGTCATTAAGATTGATATGAACAAAACAAATGCCTTTTATAAATTTAAAGAAAGTTTGTACAGTATAAAATTAAATGCCCTAAATAATCTAATTTCTCTATGACATGGAGGGCATAACCCTAAAGGTTTGATATATAAAACAAGACTGTATCAAATAGTGTTGACAGATTTGGAAACACTATTAAATGGCTAGTGGGGCACCTAACACTAACAGATGAAAACCCGACAATCCGCACCACAGTCACTACCAAAAGGACGTCGTCCCAAACACAGTATTAGGAAGAACAAAGTTGTTTCATTGTCCCAGCGCATTAAACAAAATGAAAAACTTAATCCGAGGGTAGCGAAAATCTAATTGTGAATTTAGTGGAAAAACGGCCATGTGTCACATAATAATAACTGAAATGGTATTGTTTAGACCGTTGGCCCACTGATTCCTAAATTCAACCGAAAAAATATGGGCCAGTAAAAATATTTGATACGTACACTGGTAGTCCCACAACACAACTATAATCGAAACGACAACTCTGCAAATACCAAATACACCATATAACATCGTTTCATTTCCACAATGCAATAAACGAAAACCGAAAATAAAATAGCGACCAATGAAAAGATTACTACAGATGTCGCCCAAAAATGCCAATGTTTCATACATTATCACCGAAACAACGTTGTTAAGTTTGAAGATCAACCCATATAAAAATAAAAATAAAAATAAAAATAAATAAATAATGGGATGATGAAGTTACTCGGCGTGGACTCTGGCGGTCCCACACTAAAGACACATTTGAAACAACGACAACGATGCAAGCATGAAGGACCGAAAACAACGTCGTTTCGTTTGAACAACATAATAAATCAAAAGCAAAAATAAAATGGCAGGCAATGAAAAAAACACCACAAATCCGAGTAAGATAATAATAAATCAAGCCATTGTAGTTAAGCATGGAGGCCCACCGATTTTAAAATAAAACAATGATATATTGTAGGACGATGAAATTACTTGATGTGGACCCTTGAAAACCCGCACCATAGCCACAAACGAAACGACGGCGCTGAAAGCACTAGATACATAAAACAACATCGTTTCGTTGCCCCCCACGCAATGAACCTAAGTGAAAGGTAAAATAGAGGATGATGAAAAGATTACTGTAGATTTAGGGTGTTCCCTCTTATGTAAAGTCCAGGCAAACGCCAACGTTTCATATAATAATTATCAAAACAATATCATTTAGCACGGAGGCCCACCATTTTAAATAAAATAATAATAAATTATAAGATGACGAAATTACTTGATATGGACCTTGGCAGCTCTGCACCACAACCACAAACAAAACTATGACACTGGAAGTACCACATACATAAAACAACGTCATTTCGTTGGCCCTGCGCAATAAAAAAAAAGGCAAAAATAAAATAGAAGAAGGTGAAAAGATTATTGTAGATTTTGGGGTTTGCATTTTTATAAAAAGTAGTAATATATATATATAGATATATATATATATATATATATATAGATAGGCAATGGTGTGATTTTGACTTAATTTTTAAACTGCGTCCTATGTAGAACATTCACAGAAAAGGTGCAATCCGGTATGAGTGTGGACGGTTGGGGGTAATTTTTCAACATGGCTAAATACAAAATGTCCCCTCAAACTATACCCACTATCGCACTTATCCATCTGAGCTAAATAACGTACCAAATTGATCCATTAATCAACTTTTGTGGCCATTTTTTTTATGATTGTTGAATTATTTTTCAAAATTACCTTTATAACTTTTTGTATATATTTCAACAACTTTACACTAGTTTACCAACAAAGTTCAACCATTTTTTTCTTCCAAAGTTTATCAATCGATTTTTCATTCATTTTTTTCACTTGGCGTTTTTTCTCGATTTTTAAACACAAATTTTTCACTTGATTTTTTTGTTTTAGTTTCCTGCCAATTTCTTATTCTTTTTTTCACTTGATTCTTTACTCAGTGTTAATGTTATTATAAATATAGTAAAAGATACATGATATTATTTCCTTATTAATATTAATTTTTTGTGATTAGATTTTTACTATATAATAAATGATTAGATATGTAGCATATGTCCAAATGAGATACTTATTTTATTCATTACTTTTGGGCTAAGGTCGCATAGCCAAATGAAAGAATGATTATATTGGTCTTGACATTTGTGCACATAAAATGATTACTGATTACTAAATATTTTTGCATTAATATCTTGTTTGAGTAAGAGGTATTAACTCAACATTATATATTCAAATATGTATTTAATTTATTTGGGGTAAGAGGTATGTATGAGTAAATATGTGTATTTAAATTCTTTTACTGGTATTAAAAGTCACTATAACAAAAAATTGTTTACTTTTACACATAAAAATAGTCAAGGTCCATGTGGAGAGTGGTAAAATTGGTACTTACACTAAAATATTCTAATGAAGGCAAAAATAAGTTTGATTGAGGGACCAATATGGTACCTTATTTAGGACCCAAGTGTGTATGTACCCAAATAAATTTTAAATCGTTATATTATACATGATAAGTTGATTATTACACTTTATGACATTATCATGTGCATATTCAATAGTTGACAAATACACTTGAGTATTATCCAAAAAATTTCCATTATTTAGATCAGAAAGATATATGTGATATTGAGTATAATTTAGGGGGCAAGCAAGTATATAAGGGAATTGGGATTTGGAATATGGCTGAAATTAAAGGAAACGGGTCATTATTGTAGAGCCATAGAGGTGAGGACTCAAATGGCAAAGTACCAACCTCTATAAAAAGCCTTTCCACTTTAATACAATGAACGTAGAATCCCAGGAATGGATGTGAAATTGTGAATCACTCACTACCCAAGAGATACATGAATCATATAAATATAAGAGTTTGTGAAGAAAAGAGAGACGGTGTAAAAAACACATTGGCTACGGCTACTAGTTAAAAAGAAGAAGAAAAACAGAGAATAAAGAGACAAGTGGCTCTTCTCTTCTCTTTTCTCTTCTCTGGAAGAGTGTATTATAGAGAGCAAAGGTGCGTGTGGTGGTCAGTGACATTGTTTATTTACTTTCTACTCATGTTTATACTTGAAAAACAACTAATCAAGCTTCATTTCTTTCTTATTATTTTTTCTTGTTAAATTTATCAAAATGCTCTTCTTTAACTAATCGGTGTTGCTTTCCCATTTATCTGGTTTATTTATGTTTTATATTTATATATATATATATATAATCAAATGTTTTTCTATATGAAGATAGCTTCAAGTACGTGTCCATCGTAAACGACTTCACTTAATATAGAAAGTGGCCACTACACTACCCCCAATCCATTAACTGATGATATTGAGCTTATTTTATGTTGAACAGTTTTTGGGACTGGAGGCGCATTTGTCTCTTTGTGCCATTGATAGTACTACTACTAGTAGGTGTGTGTTATTTGATTAGAATGCTTTTCATGGGAATTTTAAGTGGGTTTTTGGGCCACCAATATTGTGTTTTTACTGTGTTGTTCTATTTGTTTGATGTTATATATATATATATATATATATATATATATATATGTATGTATGTATTGTTGATTCTTTTTTGCAGAAACCAGGTTCAGTTGCTGTGCTGTGGGTGGTTTTTGGAGAAGTGCAAAGTTGTAATTTCAGCATGTCTGTTGCTTTGATGTGGGTGGTTTCTCCCACTTCTGAGGTCTCAATTGCCCGGGGTAAAAATTCGAGCTTTAATAGCAATTTCAACAAAGCTCAAATGAATAGGAGAAATTTGAGCTGTATGAATGCATGTTTGGGGTATTCCAGACTCCCTCCAATAATATCAAGTATGAATATGATAGCTGCTACGTATACCCCAGCAGGAGAGATTGCCTTATCTTCTGAGCAAAAGGTTTATGATGTGGTTCTAAAGCAGGCAGCTTTGGTTAAGAGACAATTGAAATCCCGCGAGTATGTGGAAGTTAAGCCAGATATCATTCATCCGGGAACTCTTAGCGTTTTGAATGAAGCTTATGATCGTTGTGGTGAAGTATGTGCCGAATACGCCAAGACATTTTACCTTGGTTAGATCTCTTTATGTATTCTCTGTTTAACAACCAACAGTCAAATCTAACTAAGGGGAACAATTTTAATCCTTGTGTGGCTGCTTTCAGGAACCTTGCTAATGACGCCTGAGAGACGAAGAGCTATCTGGGCAATATATGGTTAGACTCTGTCTTATAGCATCAAACACATCATCTATGAGAAAGCTTTTAAATATCTATAGTCTTTTAACTCTTTTCTGTTTGAATCATTACACTAGCTTTAGCCATATGTTATAAGCCCTGTTTGTAAAAACTTGTGCTCTTAAAGAAGTGCTTAATTTTAGAAAACGTAAAAACGCCAAAAATCCTAAAGTTGAGTATATTTGCAAAACTTGCTACAAAACAGAAGTTGGTGGAACTACCTTTAGGCCAGACCAATCAAATATTCCAAATTGTGTTCCATCTCCTATTCCATATACTTATATGTATGACAAGTGTATAAGATGCATATCACTTATCTATTTAAGGAAAAAATTTATACACTTATCGTGCATATAAGTGCGTGGAATGGAATAGGAGATGGAACACGATTTGGAATAGAGGATCTAGATTGCCTTTAGGCATGCCCTTAGCTTTTGCTTATTTTCAAATTTTTTTCTAGAGAAGCAAAAACAGTGAAACCAAACAATAAAAAACTTCTTAAATTCATCCGAAAGCTCAAAAGTGCTCTTTTTCCATTTTTTGCAAACATAGCTACATAATACACTGCTTTGTTCTGTGAATTTTGATTATTAATCATATTTTATTCATAGATAGATACATTCGCAAACATGGCCCTATTTATTTATTTTCTTCGCATTTATGTACTTTCTTGTTGCCACTTGTGAAGAGCAAAGATTAATGACTTTTTCATCATTTGTCATACTGAAACAGTGTGGTGTCGGCGAACAGATGAGCTTGTGGATGGACCAAATGCACCACATATAACTCCAACAGCCTTGGATAGGTGGCAGGCTAGGCTCGAAGATAGTTTTAGAGGGCGACCATTTGATATGCTCGACGCTGCTTTATCAGATACTGTTTGCACGTTTCCTGTTGACATCCAGGTTTACAATTCGATTATCACTCTGTTAAAGTGACTTTAACAGTTCATGCTATTATATCATTGTAACTGAAAGCAAAATACGTTTTTGGTTTTCCTTTTTTGGCAGCCGTTCAGGGATATGATTGAAGGAATGAGGATGGACTTATGGAAGTCAAGATACGAAAACTTTGATGAGTTGTATCTATATTGTTATTATGTTGCCGGTACAGTAGGATTGATGAGTGTACCAATTATGGGCATAGCACCTGAATCCCAGGCTACTACTGAAAGTGTCTATAATGCTGCTTTGGCTTTAGGCCTCGCAAATCAGTTAACCAATATACTCAGAGATGTCGGAGAAGAGTAAGTAGATTATTATTTGAAGCATTTTCATTTAGAAAGAGACTAGGTTTTTATGTATTAATGTTTTGGTCCAGTGCGAGAAGAGGAAGGATATATCTACCTCAGGATGAGTTGGCACAAGCAGGGCTGTCAGATGACGACATTTTTGCCGGGAAAGTAACAGATAAATGGAGAATTTTCATGAAGAAGCAAATTCAGAGGGCAAGGAAATTCTTTGATGATGCAGAGGAAGGTGTCTCACAGCTCAGTTCAGCCAGTAGATGGCCAGTAAGCATATTCTTTTTGGTTCAATTTATTTTGCATGAATTTTAACCAGAGAAAACTCCTTTAGCTGCAAATCATTAAACCCACATATGAGTGAGTTTTTAATTGGTCAAAATCAGGACATTCATGTTTAGCAAACTAAACGAGCAGGAGTTGTATGTTATAACGTTTATGGAAGGCTTCTCAAATACTGAGAATTTTTTTTAGCTCATTGTGGTGAAGCATGACGGATAAGTATCCTGAGCAAAAGAATGACAAATGCCTTGAGACTTTGACAATATAATCCCCTAAGACAATTTCTATTAATATGTAACAATAGAAGTTTTAGTAAATCCCTAGATATCTGGGAGGACTAGGATGCTGATCTTGGCTGTTGCAGGTGTGGGCATCATTACTGTTATATCGCCAAATACTGGACGAGATTGAAGAAAACGACTACAACAATTTCACAAGAAGGGCTTATGTTAACAAGCCTAAGAAAATTCTTGCTTTGCCAATTGCATATGCAAAGTCTCTTGTAAAGGCGTGAATACAACCCTGTACATGTTACTTCATTATACTGTGAGAATTGTACATCATAACTTATAGCAATGCAGTGATTTTCACTAAAGAAGGTGGCTGATTTGTCTTTTTCTATTTCTTTTTCGTTTTTTTTTCTTGTTGCTCAAAATGTATAACTAGACTTGTCCTCAACCGTTTTGAACCTATACAAGCATCATCACATCAAACAACATTGTTCGTTATAACTGATTAGGTAATTTATCTTATATTTCACTTTACAAGCATATTAGATCGTCCAAGTAATACAATGAACATGAGTTTGGATTATCGTACCTTAGAAACGAATATATTCAATTACTCAAACTACAGTGTTATTACTCCTAAGATGCGTCAATCGAATGAACAAACAACAATGATTAAATATATGAAATCAATATGAGATGAGACAACAAAGACACATTGTCTAACCAGCTCAATTCAATTCATTAATTCTAACTCACACGAGTATTAGATAACTCAAACTAATGCGGAATTCACTCTTATACCCACTACCGATCCATTTGACATAACAACTATATATTCTTAAATAGTTTCTTATATCCCTATATGAGAATTGAATTTAAAAAAGAACGCACTTGTGGTATTCTCTCAAATCACCTTACCACGGTAACCACACGCAAAAATCGAATTTTATTCCTAGTCAATTTGACTAAATAGGGTTAAATCGACTGAGTATTTTCTTTTGATTTGGAAGACGGGCGTTGCGTAGATCAGTCCGTCTGATATTCCAATGGGAGCATCAAAGAAATCCTAAGAACAAGAAAAGACCTGCTACCCCATCTTCCACGAAAAGAGAGTATGATGGACTTTTAGGAGTGAATCACTCGCTGCTCTGGTAGTCTCAGATCGGCTAGTGGATTTCAAGTACCATTCTTCATATACCTCAGCTCCGCCGGGAATTTGATTAAAAATCACTAGTTTATCTCCTCCTAGTCTCAAACTATATATATTGTACCACCCCCCCCCCCCCCCCACCTCCTAAAAAGAAATGGAGCGAAGCGAATCATTTCTCAGGCAAAAAACTCAGGTGGAACTCGTCTCACGTTCATTGCGAAGGATGGTAATTGGACGTGTGCAATCTACAATTTTTTTATCTAAACTTTTTCAATTCAGGGCACAAAGTGCTAAAATAAGGATTCAAAGTACAAAATACAACTACCCTTACAATTCTTTACAAATTGTGTTTGTGATTTAATAGGGTTTAGGGTTTAGGGTTTAGGGTTTTAGGGTTTCTTTCGTTTACCGGTTTACCCTTACAATTATTTACAAGGTCTTGAGTGTTAACTTATTTATGTCTAACACTCAATTCTTTTGTTCGAGTAATATAGCCAATGACGTGGACAACATAAGTCCATGGAATGGAAGTAGCATACCCAACAGAATGAAAATGATCATATGTCTAATTTTTTGGAAAATGTCGTGCTCCGTATTCGTGGCAGTGTCCGTACATCATAGTTTATCACCGAATAATATAACCAATGACGTGGACAACATAAGTCCATGTAATATAGGTCATCACCGACTAATATATTTATATAGCCTATGACGTGGACAACATGCATATATATGAGTTTACCGGTTTACCCTTACAATTATTTACAAGATCTGGAGTGTTAACTTAATTATGTCTAACACTCAATTCTTTTGTTCGATTAATATAGCCAAAGACGTGGACAACATAAGTCCATGGAATGGGAAGCATACACAACAGAAAGATAATGATCACATGTCCATTTCAAACTATGAAGTTTGATCTAACCGTAAACTGCTTCAATTAGAGACTCAATTTCTAAATGAGGGACAAAAAATGATAAAAAAAAGAGAAATTCATCGAAATTATTGGTATTGGTCGAAAAGTAGTTGGTTTTGTACGTACATACATAATAATAATACAAATGAGAAAGTACTTTGAAGGGAAGAATTTCCATTATTGAAGATGGAATCCTATTTTATATTTATACAGAAATTTATGAAAAATATTGGAAGAAGGTTGGATGTTCAGGGAGGAGGGCGGCGGCGGGCGGAGCTGATGTGATGTTGGAGAGCTTGGAGTTGTTGAGGGGACGGTGGCGTTTCATTGTTCTTTATGGATCTGTGCACATCGTACGTTGTTGACGCCAAGAACAAAACCCTGTTGTATCATATGAAAATCCAAATTCAGTTTATTAATTAGAGAGGAAAATGAAAAAGAGCATCAGAAACGCATACCCGGAACCAAAAACTATGATTTGCCTTGGATATATATGCCTCCCAAAGATCCTCATATCTCTTCTCTCCCCCTCTTCTGTATATATGATAAAATGTTCTCTTCAGTTGATTTTGGCGGCCTTTATTTATTACTGGCGGTGCAGCACAGACTTGATGTGTCCCATGAGTCCATGACTCCTAACTATACCAATGAAGTTGAGGGCCTAAATATTAGAGCTATCACCTATAAAGTACGGACACTTCAAAATTTATCACTTGGTGGTGTCGGACTCGGTGTCCGACACGCCTCCTTAAATCACATGTCGGACACAGCTAATATTTGTCCATGGTTAGAAAAATAAAAACACAATTCGGACACCGTGTCGGGCACGATCAAATGTGTGTTCGACACGGTGATTATACGGTTGACAGTTTTCCTAAGAGATTTAATAAATGTGGGGTTTCAATTATAAATAGAAAAACTTCAAAAATCCTAATTCTAATTCTTGAGCATTTGATACTTTGATTGTATTTGTAATTGCTTTATAATTTGTGGTTGTTTATATTTTTGTTTAGCATTCATTATTGACTTATTATTGATAAGTAATTATATTTTTTCAAATATATAGAGATTTACAAAGAAGCAAGGAAAATACAAATTTAACAATAAACAAGTAAACAACATTTTCATAGTTTATTTTTCTAACAAATTATATTGAAATTAAAATCAATATCTAATTTATGTTATATATATATATATATATATTTATATATATTATTGCAAAAAATCCCCCTGTGTTAATGCGAAATTGCAAAAAAACACCTATGTTAATGAAATAGGCTAAACACCACCATCTGTTATTCAAAAGCCTGCAAAAAGTCACTTTTTGTTAAAAAGATAGAAAGGGATATGTGTTTTTTGGGTGAAATAACACTATTTTACCTTTTATTTTGTTTGGAGAGTATATAAATGGCAAAGAAGCATATCATTAAAGGTGAAAAATATGAAAAACAAGCTTATTTTTTTGTTCAAAAAGTGACTTTTTGCAGACTTTTGAATAACACATAATGGTTTTTAGCCTATTTCGTTAAGTGTTTTTTTTGCAATTTCGCATTGACACAGGGGAGTTTTTTGCATTTATTCTCTCTCTCTCTCTCTCTCTCTCTCTATATATATATATATATATATATATATATATATATATATTTGTCATTCGTGTCGTGTCCTAATTTTTTGAAAAATGTCGTGCCTCGTGTCCGTGTCAGTGTCTGTTTATCACCGAGCTTATGAGTTTTTTCCCTTTTTTATAGTGATTGTAAGCTTGTTGTAACAGTTGTCACTTAATTACAAATTGTTTAAATTTGATATTTATGAAATATATCATGTAACTCATTCACTCAATAAAAAAAATAGTAAATTAATTTGTTATTGAAAGAGAAATTAAAGACCCAATGGAAGTGATGAATTAGTCCCCAATAATAATTCTAGAACTCCCTACCCACCCAAAAAGATGGAAATTCCCCTCATTTTAAATCATTTTTTTCCTCACATGTCTCCTCACACACAATTCTTTTCTTCTTCACCACAAAATCGATTAAATATGTTTTTTCAGCAACTGAAGATATTCAATGATGACACCGTCTTGTTCTCTATGATGAAAGGAACAAATCAAGATCCATATTGACTATATTTTGAAGAAAAAATATGTATTCTTAAATAATTCATATGTACAGCGATTAACATTATTGATAAGTCATGTGCAAAGTATGTTTAGTGTACAAAAGAAGTATTTCAATTTATAAATGTAGGTGATTTTACGTGACTTCACGAGAAAGTACATAACGCACGGTAGGATGCTCGAAATCATAAACTATTTTTTTGTTTTGAAAGGAGACACAGAGGGCTTTCCGTAAATGTATGACACATTATCAAGAAACATCCAGTATGAAACAGTTTTGTCTTCAAAAGTAAGCTAAAATTTGGCGAAAGTTTTACACGACTTCACGTGAAAGTCCATAATGCATTTTAGGATGCTCAAAATCATAAATTATTTTTTTGCGTTTCAAATTAGACACACACATAATCAAAAAAATATCTAGCATAAAACAGATTTTTCTTCAAACGTAAGGTAAAATTCATCAACAGTTTTGTGTGACTTTACGAGAAATTGTATAACGCAATGTAGGATGCTCGAAATCATAAACCATTTTTGAATTTCTTCAAATGCATTTGCTAGATGGTTGTAATATTTGTCAGTTAATTTTAACATGCTACATGAAATATACTACTAATATAACATGCTTTTAGCAATTCTAAAAAGCTAACAATACACACAACCATGGACTTTTTCTAGAGGATCGAAGCCAATGGATCATCAATCTTCAAAAGCCTATTCTATTACAAGATTTTTAGGCAACCTTTACATAAAATCTAGAAAAATAAAATTGGGCTCAAAATGGCCCTTACAACCCATGAAAATAAAATACAAACCAAAAGCCTAAATCCATGAAAGGTGTCACTATCACATAATACATACTCGCATTAAAGTAAAGCAAATATGTTGATGATTAATTTAATTTAATTAGTCCAACTAATTAATGCCTTGTATAGATTTAATATTTCATATATTCGTCATTTTAATCAAAATCAAATAGCAAAACTAAATGAGTTAGACATATTTAAATTCCAAATTTAATATGTCTACCTTTGATTAAAATAATTAGTCCAACTAAATGAATATATAAAAATTAAAATCCTCATGCAATGTCATAATTTAAAGCAACCCTTTGAGGAAGAAAAATAAATAATATTTAAATAAAAAATTAATCATAATTCTCCAAGAAAAATAATTAATTAATTCAAATTTAAATAACTTTTATTTCAATAAATACTATATGGCTTCGATTTCATCAAACCCAAGTCACCATCCGTTTGGCCCTCCTAAATTTAATAAATTTAGCCCATAATCAATTTATCAAAATTCTATTTTTTAATTAAAATTAGTTTCGGATTAATTTAATTAAATTTGGGTCATCATCCTTTTGACTAACCCAAATAACCAAAATAGCCAAAAACTTAAATATCAAAAATTAGGCCCGTGCACGTAACCCTCCCTGTCTTTCATTAGGCCCGACCCCACGAATGGGCACGACCTCGGTTAGACCAGTCGAGCACCCGCCCGGCCACGTGGGCATGTTTGCCCACAACGCACGCACGTTGTGCGCTCCAGGTGATGTGCACTCAAGCTGTGCGTTGGGCATGATGCATGCGGGGCTTTTCCAGCCCCGTTTTTCCTCCTCTTCTCAGTTTTTCACGCAATTTCAGATTTACAATAACACCATGAAATGTAAATCCAAAAACATAAAATCATGCTTCAATCATAACATACATATTTTTCATATTTTAACATGCTATAAAATACGAAAAACGAAAAACACATAAACACATAGCCATAGCTAAATATGGATATCAGAGATTGGCTCTGATACCACTGTTGAGGAACGCGAAGAATAAAAATGCAGCGGAAGAATTATGTAAAAACCCCAAAGGTGGTCATCTCTGATTTTCCAAATTCAAGCTTTAGGGAAGAATTACTTATGTGTTCTTCCTAGTATATATTTTTCAGAATTCTGACCCGAGCAGCAAATTTGTCACTGCCTCTAAAGCTTGGCGCCAGAATCCAAAGAAGAAAATTTTCTCCTTTCTTCACTAATGTGTATGGCTAAGAGAGAGGAAGAGGGGAGAGAGTTTTAACTGAGTTCTTTCTTTTTCTATGTGAAAAAGGAGGCTAGGGTTTTTAACTCCTTATAAGTTCTGTATAAATACACAACTTTAGAGTTACAAAACACTTGGCAACCTAGAGCTAGGGCGTCCATAATGGACGCCCATGTTGACCGTGCACTAGCCTTTGGGCTAGTGCACCTCTTAGTTCCAATTTTAATTAATTCAATTCTTGTTTAATTAATTTATCCAATAATTAATTAAATAAATGAATCAATTAAAATATTTTTAATTTCTCCAAGAAAGTTATTTCATTAATTAATCATATCATCAAATGACAAATTAATTAATAATAACTGATATCGAATATTGAAAAACTCTTTTGTCAAAAACACCTTTTTCTCTTTGCAATTCCTTTAAGTACAACTCTTTAGATTCGTCTCAAAAAGCAATTGGAAGGAAACTAAAAGGATGTGAGTAACACTTAGCCAGTCTCGTGGCGCACATCGTAACCATATTGAAAACGAATGATGAGGATCATTCTAAACCTTTCCTATTGTGAATACCGTACGAGTATAAACCCTTTATTCTTATATCACAGTCAAATGAGAGTCATGATTTAGTCAAACTCACAATATTTGACTATATGCTTAAGTACATAATAAGTCGAGGTCAATAAAATTACTCTTGTGTCAAACACTAGTATTCTTTATTGCTTTGGCCAAAGACTTTTGACCTTACTTGTTCATAACGGCATAGGATAATTGTTCATTCACTTATGAGAGAATAAATTCCAATTTTGCAAATCAGTTAAGACTGCTACTTGTCTATCAAGTTGTAGTTCGAGGTTGACTCCACCATTAGGTGAATTGAGTCTAACTACTTTAATAACAAATATGATTTCACAAGTACATCTTCAACGTGATTTCTCAGGTCTAAGGTTCACACGTACCTATCACAACATATCAGTTCTATCATTGACTGTCATTGAGTGAAACCCATGTGACAAAACCGATGCGAGTCGTGTTTGAACATATAAGTCAAACTGACATGTCTATGATATAAGCTCCCACTACCACTTAGTGTTTGACTAGCACTTCTACGTCAAAGCTTATGTCATACAAGTCTTATATGTTCCTGCTGTCCAGGACTTTCTTTGACCTGCGAACTTATTTAGACTATGAGTACTGAATCCTTCTAGTGTTATTCTTCCTAACCCATAGGGAGTAGAAGGTTTGCCTCAATGTCATGGACTTCCAGTTGTTTATATTACCTTACAAATGCCTTTATATAAATAATGTTTAATTACAATGATTATATGCCCTATACATTCTATCCTCTATGGTATCTGAGGGCGTAACACCAAAAGAAGAACTTCTTCTGCATTTGCCTGCCCATAATTTCAAATTCTTTCTTCCATTGATTTGTTACTCGACAGAGATTGAATAACTGAAGAAGAACTTCTTCTGCATTGCCTGCCAATAATTTCAAATTTCTCTTCCATTGATTTGTTACTTGGCAGAGATTGAATAGCTGCTATATATGGAGATGGAGCATTATCACAACATTCAAATACCAAAATCAAATCAGATATGTGTGTGTGTATATATATACATATATGATAAATGCTCTAAGTAAGCTCTTGTTGTTACCCGAAAAACGATTCATCTCCAGATCGAAAAATACTGGAAAAATTGTGATGCCACCTCATCAGCGCTTGGAGAAAGGCATGAACATGATCAGTCTAGTTAGTGTGGATGAGGAGGTGTTTAATGAAGACGGTTCAGGCTCAACACAAGTAAGACGGTGTCGATGTGGATTTTCAATACATGAGTTCGAGGAATTATAGATCCTTTTCGGTATATATTGTGGTTTCATCTTTATAGCTTTGCAACACCAGATTTGGTTATGTTGTCTGTAAGATACATGCAGTTTTTGAATTGGTCTTAGGCATTAATGTAACAAGTCTGATGTGGCAATATAAATGTATGAATTCATTTTTCTTCAGAAAATCTTGATCTTAAAAATAGGGTAAATTACACCCAACCCCCCTGTGATCATCTTTATTATCACTCCACCCCCTGTGAAAAAAAAATTATCACGTTACCCCCCTGTGAAAATATAAATGATGCACAGAGACTCCCACCGCCTGGACGTGGTCTCACTCGCTCATATGTGCGATTTGTTATAGGTTTTTAGGGGGTAAAAAGTCTGTTTTACCCTTTCTTCAAAAATATAAATACTTTAAAATTACATTTCAACCTTCATTTTCCCCATCTCTCTTCACTGCTTCAATTTGTTCTCTTCCTCGACCGACCATGTCAACATCCAGCAACAATAAAAGCTTCAAGAATCTGAAACAAAGTCTTGAACTGAGGTATGCGTCCCCTCCTGATTGTGAATGTTTCATACAAGCTCAAATTAGGGTTGTTGAATCTGAGAGAAAGCCCTCAAAGGGAATATTGTACTATGCGTGTCCAAGGCAAAATTGCTTTTTTTCGATGGTGTAAGCCTTATCGAGCAATTTTGTCACCAAGTGGGATTCCCGTCACTTTTCCATCAGGTGATTTGTTTTCTGGGGCTGAAGAGGAGGTTGAAGATGATGATGAAGTGGTATCTGGGGTTTCAAGGATTGTCGGTTCACAAAGGCAGGAGATGCATGGGAATTATGTCCATTTTTCATGGGTGATTTGTGCCATTTTATTCACAACGTTGGTTGTAATTTTGTTTAGGGTTTGAATTTGTCTTGATTTTTACCTGTCAATTTAGTGTTTGGGAAATGTTGGTGTTGGTTTAGAAGTATTTGTAGTGACTTGTAATGTGCAATTTCTGTTTGTATTAACTTGTGTATTCAATTGTGTTTTCAGTTTAATTTGGAATTGTTGCAAATTTGTAGTTGTAGTGGCTTGGTGAAATGTGGAATTGTGGCGAATTTTTAGCTTATTATTCATTGAGGAACTGTTAGGAGTACCAAACAACAAAAATTGACAATTTGAATTGTTAATTGCGGTGGACCACATAAAGCTAAAACAACATATACATACATCACAAATAACATGGGGATTATCCCTGGTCATTTGCTCCAACCTCTTAGCAATATAACTGAACTTGGCCAACTTGTTATCAAATGTCTTTGCATAAGAAGGAACCCCTTTCAGGGATTTGATTTGGAAGATTCTAGTGTTTTGTATTGGTGATGCATGTAGTCTCCATTTACAATTTTCATTCTTGCAGGTCACAGTAACTCTCTTTGCTTCATTCCTTATGTATTCAACATCAAACCTATTCCTCACACAATAATCTCTCAATGCTTCTCGGTACACTCTGAAGTTCTCAAATTTCATGCCCACTACCATAGATTTTCCCTTCATGTTCCACTCTCCTTCCCTGAAAAAATGGTGTGTAGGTCCACTTTTCTACCCAATTTCATCATCAGACCCATCCAGACTAACAAGTTCATCTTCCTCCCCAGGATCACTATACCAATCATCATGAAGAGACTGATTGGGACCTTCACCTTCTCTAATATTGATCCCCTTTGTTGATCTTTTACTCTTGTCCTTCTTCTTGGTCTTAGTTTGGTTGTGATTCTTGTTCTGATTCTTAGACTGTGAGATAAATTTTCTTAGTTTCTTCAGCAGTTCAGCTTTGGTTGAATTTTTTCCTAAGAAAATATCATCATCACTAGATCCTTCAATATCCCAAAATGAAGCTGGGGGAATCTGAAAATTCCCCTTCTAAGTCCTCCTCATCAGATGTACCACCAAAAGCAGTAGCACCTGAGGTATCACCACCACCAACAGCACTTGAAGTACCACAGAAGTACGAACATTAGGCTCCTCTTCCAATTCCTCAAAGCCATCTTAATTACCCTCCTCAACCAGTTCCTCATCACCATCGGAATTATCCTCATCAACCAATTCCTTATAACCCTCCTCATCATCCTCACTGTCATCAGACTCTAAATAATCTTCATCAGAAGAGTCATCAAATTCTGACTTTGAATCTTCCTCATCCATTGTAAAGGGTATGTCTTGTTCTGCCATTTTACCCTTGCCCTTTTCAGCACCTCTTGATTGAGCCATTGCACCAACTTCACTGTTTTTTTCTTCTGAAACTTTACTCTTCCCTAAAACAGCAGCTCTGGAAGCTCTGGATTGAGCCATTTCAGTAGGTTCATCCTCTTCTTCTTCCTCTTATTGTAGGAATGCATCCCATCCTTGTGCAAAATTGTGACCTTCCATTTTATCCACTACTTCTACATCTTCTTGAACTGATCCTAAACCAACAACATTTTCTTCATCAGCAACATGTTTATCCATTTGTTCAGTATCACCAGCAACCTGTTCTTCAACTGTTTCAGTTCTCTCTGCTTCATCATCAACCCCTCTGCTGAATTCCTGAGTTGCAACTGACTCGTATGAATCATTGAAGTCAATATCTGTCAGCAAAAACTGCAGTTTATCCTCCTGTGACAATGGTACTTCCATCTGAAGGGGAACCATATTCATTGGTGTAGCAAATGGTACCACTGGATCATCAACTTCATCCACCCAGATTTCAATTGGAATGCCTGGACCTAAACCATCAAAGTGTCTAACCAAAACACACATCACCATGTCACCCAAGTCATTCCTTATCAACCGAAGTCCTATATCAAAGGACCACCCAAGTCTTATGTAGTAAAAATCAACCACATGCCTTCTACCTCCATACTTTATATACATCTGATATAAAGCTGCAAGATTTAACACATCCAGATCAATGTAGAACTCATGCTTTTGTCCACCCACATACTTCTTTGTTGGAGTGTGGACCATCTTACCATTTACCCACATATGTAAAACTTGGTGTGTGATACTCATCTGCAGGTACAGTGTTTAAAAAAATTGTTAAATAGTTAAATAAACAAGTTTTTAACTACCAAACAACTAGGAAATGTAAAAAGTTTATTCTATAACAAAAGCACATGTATGGAGGGGACCATGTAGACACAAAAAGGTTTAAAACATATAAGTGGGACCTTGAATCCTGTTTTCCAGAATAAATCTCTAAAAAATTAAGTGCAAGTCATCTATTTTGGGACCACTTCGCATATTTTATCTCAAAAAAGCACATGAATGTCTTTTTGCAGATACAGACAACTCAAAGATTCTACCTTTTCACTTCATTTTCAGTGATAAAATACACCATTTTCCCCTCAACCCCAACACATGAACAAATTTTCCCTCAACCCAAATAATACATACAATGTCGAAAAACAGCAAGAATTCGGTACAAACACACATATCTGAAGATATTAAATGGAAAAAATTGATATTACCTTGATGAAAATGAAAAATTACAGAACCCAATCTTCCCGAAAACAGGTAGCCCTCTTCGACTCTACGACCACTGACAATGAAACTACTTCAAACTATAATGGTTCTGGACTTCAGCATTGTGTGAATATTTAGGGTTAATCGTCGGTTTTGGGGGGTCAGGGTTAATCGCGGGGTAACAATTTGGGGGTTTTGATTTTAAGAGAGAGAATACGTCTGAATTTCTGAGAAATACCACAATAAATATGTACGTCAAATAAGGTATATATAGGAGGGCATTTTGGTCCTCACAGTAAAATTACTAGGCAAAATAATTCCAGGGAGGCAGTGTGCATCATTTATATTTTCACAGGGGGGTAACATGATAATTTTTTTTCCACAGGGGGGTGGAGTGATAATAAAGATGATCACATGGGGGTTGGGTGTAATTTACCCGTTAAAAATATAATTTGTAATTAACTCCTTTAATTCTAAGCTAATTAAGTCGGCCAGTGGAGAAGAACCTAGAATTTTGGTGACAAGTTCACACCTCAATCTTATCTTATCTTTTTAGCAAGTACTTGATAAATCTTAGGTGGTGATATTGCTTTGTAAATAGAGCTCTACTTCTATTCATTTGTGATATAGAAAGATAGAAAGCATATTGAGAGTTAGAAAACTCCTTTTATACTCTAAAAATGTTCCAAGAGTATATTGCATTAACTTGAAAAAATATTGTTATTCTCTCATTTTGCAATATATATCATTCTCCACATATCGCTTCCGCGTTTAATACATATTTACATCCAACAAATTTTACTAGTTCTCTTTTCTTCCAGGGAATTCTAAAATAATTGCCGGTCTTCCAAGTCAAACTAAAATTCTTTGATCATTTTTTAATGGAGTATCTTTATTTGTTAATCAGAACTATTGAGTGCGATCTAAGTCACATAGAGTGGGAGCGGGAGAGCATCAAAATCTGAAATTACTTGAGAGTGAGAGCATCTTAAAGCGTGTGTGAATAAAATATTTTTTATAAATTATTCGTCCAAATTATTTTTTGATATTTTCTTGATATGATTATCTCATGTTAAAATAATTATGTGATAACTTGAATTTAACAATAAAATGATATGATTATCTTTTTTATAGGCTAAAAAAATATTAAGTACGATAAAATTAAAAAGATTAAGATTATTAGAATAGTCCTAATTGTAGGCCCCGACTCTTACCAAAAAGGACATTAAAGATTCAAATTCAAAGTTACAAATTATAGTTTTGCATTTCTACCAAACCTATATTAGTAGTTTCGCTCTTTCTTGTTTTAAGAGCAACATTTTCTACTTATTTTGACTAATGAAATAATATATAAGAAATATCAATTATTCATGAAAAATCATTGTTATTTCTTCATGTGTGGTCCATAATGGCCGGATATAGTTTTACAATAAGTATCAAAAATCAAGAAATTAAACATGAATATTGACCGAGGGGTGACTTTTTATTGGTGACAAATTAAACAGAAGAGCGGTTCTGTTGGAATGTTAACAGAGTTGAGAAGACCAAAATAAACTTTGATAAAAATTGAAAACATTAGAGAGTAAATTCCACGAGACCTGAACCAAATAATCTGCTATTAATTAGTAATAAAGATGACAGAAAATATATCCATCACTTCTTCGAAATCATGAAATATTCACATTTCCAATTCAGACATCAACAAATGGAGAGAAAAATATAAAATTCTTCAACATTCATATCCTACAGCAAAATAAAATAATAATCATCCTAAACTAGACCTAGTAACTTCATAAGCCAAGAAGCAAGCCCCATTAGCAGGAACACTACGGGCCATAGCAGGCCCGAACCCCTTATAAAGCCCTTTAACTCCTTCCGACTTCAATATCTTTTTAAACGCATCAATTGAGCCCGAAAACTTAGGATTCTTATAGTCATCAACTTGAAGCACACTTTTGACAACATCGGTGGGGTAAACGGACGCCCAAAATGAAGCACCAGCTAAGCCTCCGGCTAGTATTAGTGAACCTCTTCCTAAATTGGACGTGTCGTGGCCTCCTGCAAGATACTGTTTAAGGGCTTCATAGACACCAAACATAGCAGCATTTCCAGGTACTTCACGGGCCAAGGTGGGAATTAACCCTTTGAATAGACCTCGAGCGCCTCCTTCTGCTTGGAGGACGTGTCGTGCAACATCCATTGGCCCACCGTATTTTACAGCGACAGAAGCCGAGCCGGGCCCGGTAGTAGCTAGTGCGCTCTGGGCTTGCAATCTGCATCAAGGGAGGATTATAAAGTTGATTAGATAAATAATGGTAAAAGGGAATAATTACACGCACAACCCCTCACTTATTTGGTAATTACCATGACCCCACTGAGATTTTGCAAATTTTTCTAATGCCTTCTTCAATTATATATACTATAAATTACGTTTACTAATATATATTTTTCTTTTCCTTTGAGGCTTAAAAAAATTATAGACTAGGTCATGACAGACTACCCGGATTGAGTTCAAAAGTTGAATAGAAACATCACATAATAGAACAGACCGAGTTCAGAAACTGACCTGCACTTAATCAACTCGGTAGGACAGGCGAGAAACGAGACAGCAACTCCAGCTCCCGCCCCACACACAACTTGCTGACTCACCGTAAGAGGAGTACCGGGTTCAGACCTCAATAATGTTTCCATTTGGCCTCGAACTGTGAAGAGTAGAGCATTGAAGGCCGCCACGGTGGCGAGTGGGGCCCCCATGCCCTTGTACAAACCCCTGGGGCCTTCTGCAGCTAATGTTTGTTTGACAGCATCTAAGGCGCCCGTGTACTTTGGGGGCTGCCCGGGAAGTGGAGCGGGTTGACTTTGGAGCTTGACCTTTATGGTGTCGAAAGGGTGCCCGACTATCAATTGTGCTGCCCCTCCAACTGTCCCAGCAGTAAGATCTTTAGCTACATCACCCATCTACATGGTTTTTGAAAAACAAGAAAAGGGAAATTAGATATCAGAAATTACATGGTTTGGGCAGATATAGATACAACCGAGGATAGACAACTCCTCTCTAAGTCTTTCCTTAGTAATAGAATGGAAAATATTCAGACAAATTTACACCACGGAAAATTCAGAGATCAGAAAATAGTACAATTAATTTCAATTGATAATGAAGAAAAGAATCAAAATATGAATCCATCGAGATCCATAAAGATACTCATATACATATATGGGAAAACTCAATTACATGATACTGAATGATAACAGCGGTAATGATAGAAAATTCTTCAGGTGTGTTTAGATTGAAGGATTCGAAAGTCATTTATTTCAAATTTATCAACAAATCCATTGAGTTTGTTTGGATGATTTTAAGTTGTAGATTTCAAATCACGTGTTGCTCATTTTGAGCTATTTTCTCAATCACTATGATGTATTTCAAATGACACTAATTTAGAATCATTTGAAATCCTTCCTCCAAATCCAAATCCTAATCTCTCCATCTAAACACACTCTTAGTGATTATGAAGGTGCCAACAAACAAGCTTGCATTCTCTTTTATGTGAAAGGCGGGAACTTTTCGGTAAACGGAATTGTGAGTAACACTATATATGTTTGTAAGTGCAAAAGTACGAAAACTTAATCGTGGAAGTAGAAATGATAATTTAACTAATCATACAACATGAAACAATAAGACTCTCTTCAACTACGTCCACATCCCCAAATTCCATGTTTTATTAGTATATAAATGTGCATATAAGTTCATTGTTAAAATAGCTAATAAGCTACATCTACAGAAAAGACATAACAACACTAACCACTTCATAGATCCACATTATGATATAAAGAGGTGGAAACATTTGATTGTTAAAAGCCATAGAAAGGAAAATTATGTAAAAGTAAATCAGCATATTAATTATGTAAGCAAAACAGTAGAACGCGTCATATTTCATTTCAATCAAATAAAAGTTTCAGGTTTTTTTCCTATGGAATAAGAAGTGTATTTTCCAAGAATCAGATGTGTTTAATAAAAATCTGTATATTGTGACATACATACAGATTGCAGACTAGACTGCTAAAACAAAATGGATTAGTCATACTGCTAAAACACTGACCTTGCGCAGTTGGGTTTAATCCCCGATGAGTCTAGCAAGCAACCAGTAATAAATCACTCACAGGCACAGCCTTTGCCTTGGTGCTAAAATCCTGGAAACGCAATCTGAGATTCAAAAACAACGCACATCAATCACACCTCTGCTGCCCAGATGTATATATTCATTCATTACATTACATTGTCTTTTATAGTGGTAACTGAATTAAGAAAAAGGGTGGAAGAAATACCAAAAGGGTATTAGTTAATTTCCATTTGAAGCAATTTTAAATTGAAAAGATAAGCGATTGGTAGCCTGCCCGAATCATCATGGAGTGGGAAGGGGAATATATGTGTGTGTATATATATATATATATATTTGTGTTTGTTAACTGTTACTGTTGTTATACAAGTAAGTATAGTATTTTGATTTTAAAAGGAAAGATATGTAGTGGTGGAGTAAGTGGTTGGTGGAATAGAACAGTAACTAATAATTATATACTGAATGAAACAACAAGGGATATCTTGAAGAAGAAGAAGAGAGTTATTAATGGCCACAAGTAGTGAATCATAGGAATTTGGCAGTGAATAACCACCAGTGACGAGTGGGTGAGGTAGATGCGGACCCAATGTTTGGGCCAATCTCAACCTCTCAATGGGCCAAGACAAAATCTCTTATTACAGATTCCTCTTATCTTCTTCTAATTATTTACCACCAGCCGTTTTAACATTTTTTAAGCACAAATCTTAAGATGTAAGTAAAACCCTTTTTGAATCACACACTCCATCAAAATGGTATCACCGGATCTTTAATCACGGAATTTTCGTCCCTTAACTTGACCACGAAAATAGATTTGATCCCCCATTTAGTAGTCTTACGTATTTAGTCCCTTAACTTGTTAATTTTCAAACCCAAATTGGGACCACATGCCATTAATTTTTTGTTTAAAATTTAAGGAAAGAGTCATGTTCGAGGTACGTGGGCTCACAAATCAAGTTTACCTTTTCGATTTGAAGGTGTATCACAGATTAATCAAACGACAAAACCTAACAATATTTTAATTTTGAATAATTTTTTTTTTTTAAGGAATTCCGTTAGTTTGGGATAGAAATTTAACAGTAGAGACACAATGTGTTTAAAAATTGACAAGTTTACTAACAGTGTAAGACTGACAAATGGAAGATCAAATATGTTTTACCGGTCAAATTGAGTGTTAGAATATATTGTAGAATATATTATTGTTTATCGTATCTCTTTTATTCCTTGTATCTAGTTTTAGCATATATCTTATTTACATATTTATAGTGTAGGTTACAATCTTTTCTATATCTCTTGTAACTCTATATATATATTGATGTGTAATGAGAATCATTTTCAAGGGGAATTATACAATCCTACAATGAGGAATAAAAATTGTAATCATCCCGCAAGCGTACGTAGTAAGAAGTCACTGCTCTTTTCTCCCTACTCCAGTTACAATGCAATGGCATCCATTACCCAACTAGCTATGGATTGATCAAAATTTTACAAATCTGAGAAATGCAGAATTCGTAATCCCAAAGGCCATTTTGTTGTTGTTTTCTCCAGTAATGTTGGATGTAATACTAACAATATGGTACAACTTTGGGCCCTTCGTGAAGGATTACAAGTGTATAAATCACTCAAACATTTGGTGACTCTATATTTGTGCTTTCATGCTTTGACCGGCAAACAATGGTGAATCTGATGCAATGTTAACCATGTTTCCCTTGTACTATAGAGATACTAATGTTGTGGCTGATGCGTTGGCAAAAAGAAGAATAAAAAAAAGAGAGCTTCTTTGGATCAATTATGTGTACTATAATGTTAACTCCCCCTCCCAACACCCTATCTCCCATCTATTACAATTGATGTTAGGTCATCATTTGATTACTATGAAAGATTGTTCTAAAACTACTTCCGTTTTCTTAATGAATGTTTTCCTTTTGTTCCAAAAAAGTAATAATAATAACATAAAAGAATTCATCGAAAATGGGTAAAAGAAAAGGTCATTTTACGGTTATGAATTATTATACAAGATTTTCGCAATATGCAATTGTGTGATTAGTCACAATTCATGTATTTACCAGCATCGAAAGAACTATCGTTTACATCTTTGGCTGATAAGCATATCACTAAACCAGAAACATTGAAGAATAGCTTTTGACATAGTATGAGATCATGAAGCATCCTACTTGCGAAGTTCTAAGCAATATCTGCTGATATGAGGACATCTAAAGAAAAGTACCTGCTCAATAAGTACATTACAGTCAGCATTGTACATATCTGCACATATATATTGACAAACAACTACAACTATAGAAATGGAATGAAATTGTTGAGGTATACATATAGTGTGCCAATAACCATAAGGATTACGAAATATAGAAAATTAAGATGATTATCATCTAGTGGGAACTACTGACATTCTATAATTAATTTCGTCATATTGCAACTTAATCCACTACCTATTTGAATGCAGAATGCATGTATTGCATATATACTTCAATTTGTGTTGTCATTACCTATTCTTGTTCTGGAAACTAACTACCAGAACAGAATGATAAGCCGGAAATACATAGAATAAAAGGCACGCTAAGAAAAAAGAAATTATCATACATTTAAGGGCAGGGAACAGTTAAGCACAGCATGATGCAGATCGGGATCCTTCAGCAGGTCTGTCAACCAGAACCATTCCAGCTGGATTTTGAGTAGGTTGAGCTCTAGGTAACCTCTTGGCTGTAAATATGGCTATGAAAAATTAAAACTAGTAATAACGAAATATTGTCTTTCACAAGAAAAATTAAAACCAATAAGAAATACAAGATGTGCAATGCTTTCAGGTTACTTCAGTATCAAAAATCTAAAAACTTCAAGGGTGTTTGGCTGAGCTTATATAAGTTGTTTGAGAGCTTGTAAGCTCTTACAAAGTGTTTGGTAATTTTTTTTAGTAAAATAGCTTATAAGCTTTCGAAATAAGATATCAAGAGCTTATAAGCTCCAAAAAAATATCAGGACACCCTCCAAAAGACATTTTATTAGCCCTAAGAGCTTATAAGATTTTAGTATTAGCTTAGCCAAACACCCCCTCCATTATCCTCACTCCACATCCCGTAAAAGAAGAGAACTAACAAATGGCTAAGTTTCCATCCAGCAACCATACATGATAAATGAGATACTGATATATGTCAATAGTAGTGCCCAGTTCAGGAATCATAATGAGTTTAACCTGAACAAGCTTATCACCTATTGGCATTGTTTTACACTAGATAATAAAATGCTTTCAAATGTTTAACAATAACAGCGACGAGGCAAAATGACTACTATTGCAGCAAGATTAAATTGGGAGACAACTGCAGACAATCAAAGTTTCAGTATTGGCTTCAACAGAAAAATCAATTCACTTGGACAAATGCTAAAGGGCAAGTATGAGCGGCCTGACCAAGAACTTTTTGGTAAGGTTCAAGTGGCGATTTCAATTACGTTCATGGAATATCAATTTGGTGAGTGATTATTTGATTTATGTCTGTATGGACTTTGGAACTTGGTGAGGAAAACGAAAAGATCATCAAATAGAGCACAGAGTACTATCACTTGAAGCAAATATAACATTTACTTAGTGTTTTCCTCACTAAAATTCAAAGATCAAATGAAGCCTTAATCTTTCAAACTAAAAAGTGACTTACAGCAGATTTTTCTTCTTACCGAGTCTAGCAAAATGTATGGCATAACAGATGGTTAAATGGAGGTCCTTAAAAGAGCATGACTCTGACCAGAAATTACAAGCACTAGAGAAAGTCACACCACATAATGACGATGAAAGAAAAGGAAACAGGATTTATTCGTCAAAGTCATGATCACCATTATCTTCCATCACCAAGAAAAGTGTTCAATTTTTTTTAAGGAAAATCACGCCATACATAAAAACAGCCAACAGAACCAAGGGCTATTAGTTTTACTACTGAATTTAAAGATGATTGTCGGAAGCATCCTAACATTTAAGGATAAAAAAATGAACCACAAGTGACACAAACCGAAGCTTCCAATTTGAAAATTTAACATGATTCAAGTCTTAAACAACCTAACCATCAATGAGTTGCACAAACTAATAAATTTTAGTCCATAGCAAGAAAGGCCCAGATGTAAGCTTCAAGAACAAAACATTTCTGAAACATCCAAACTTTCAGCCTCAAAAATAATGAACCACTAATGAAAAAATCTAAAGATCATAACAATTAACCAATATTCCGCTTATTAAGCAAGTTAAACATCAATCACTTGCATGAATTTCTGAATCTCCTTCATGAAGCCTGAAAAGTGCAGATTGCGAAGGAAAACCTTAGGGACACGTGTAACTTCAAAGATTTTTCCGAAATGCAATAGCAAAATCAACTTATCCATGAAGAATAACACGTTTATCCTTCCCATAGATGGAGATTGTATTTGTTGCTTGTCCATTGATGAGAAAAAGTTTACCACTCCACAGCGGTAGAGAATATTAGTTTGATTTGCAATTATTCGTATTCATTCACTGATCATACCCTGCATTTCTCATTCAAATACTGGCTTACCGTTCTCTTACATATCTTCAAGCAACTTTGCATGTGTTCGTATATAATAAAGGGAGAAAATTGCGCAACGGAACCTCAAAGGAAAATTAAAATGTACAAAGATATTTAGTCAAGTGAAGTAGAAATTAAGAAACGATGTTGTCCATGTAGCTAATGTAGAAGCTTAAACCTTCATAGTGCTTAACATTATATTCTTCCAAGTACACAGCTGAAACAAAACTATCAGCAACGAAAAAGAAACATACCTATCTCATAGAACATATCATTGACATTAACTGCAGTTTTAGCAGAGGTTTCCATGAAGAAAAGACCATTTTCATCTGCATAGACACGCGCCTCCTGAATCATCATTTGTAAGAAACAGAAAAGGCAACTGAGTTTAATTATGTGTGTTCCACATTGAATGTCAAATTAGATACATACACTGATGTTTCTGCATATACATATCTTGTAAACTGCACTTGTAAAAAAAAGGCTAATGAAGAATCTAGCATAGAAAGTACTTTGAATAAATCATTTAATGAAATACAGGAGTAAAGACTTTGCCCAAGCACTAGTCTTTGGTGACCAGATTATACAGAAATGCAGACAGATAGAGAAGGTTTTAACTAGCGTATAAGCAATATTGAGCAAAGGAGAGCCAGAAATCAACAACTCCAAAATTTTAAACAACTCAAGCAAATAAATTTTGTCCATCCTTCCTAATCAAAATGGTTTGCTATCTCTTATATAGTTCCTTATTCTTTGAACCATATCAAGACACCAAGTAAATATAGTTAAATTTTATGTCAGCAATAGTAACTGCAAGTCTGCAACATTTTCATACTTGCAGTTTAACAAGTTTTCCTTCAAGACTCGTGCTCTTGTACATTCCCCCGACAAATTTAGAGTACTAATTGAAGCACCAATAAGAGAGAAAGGGGTTAGCTTCATTTTAGAATCTTATTAACTCATAAAAAATAGTCTAGTCAGTTCTGGGGTATTCTGTCAATATTGTCTCCTAGGCATTATTCACTAACTTGCGAAAAATTTGTAGAAATTTGCTAAACTCTAATACACCCTGATCCCAATTTGAATGTCCATGTTTAAATGGGCAAAAAGTTCTTAATGAGAATCGGGAAACTTAGGCTTTGTTTGGATGTATTTGCAATTCATTTTCAGCTGTCATTTTCAAAAATGTATGGGGGAATGAGTCTTTTATTTTTGTGTGAAAAAAAGTGAAAAAGTAGGTGTGCTTGGTTGTATTTTTGAAATTGTTGGAATTGGTGATTGGTGATGTGAGAACTGATTGAAACATAATGATTAGATGAATAGTGTTGTAAAGAAAGATAAAAAGAGGAGAGAGAAAATTGATAAAAAGGAAGTGAGAGAAAAGTGATGTATGTAAATTGAAGATATGATTGAAATTTATTAGGTCCGTAAAAATGAAAATGGGAATAAGAATATTTTCAGTTGAAAAACAGTGTAAAGTGTGTATTTTCATTCTCAGATGAAAATGAAAACACAAACAAACATGCACTTAACATTTTAGTTATACTTATTCTCTTGCAATCAAATGTAGTTGTTTGGAATTAGTAGCTTCACATTATTACTTTAAGTGACAGGCTGCTATCAAATAGCAAATGATATTATCATTTCAGGACATAGGGCATCTGAAAAGAAATAAGAGCATTGATTTGAGATGGAGGGAGTGGTTTGTTTCTTCTTCCAAACTTAAAATTTTAACTTTTTAGTCTTGCCTTGGTAATGGTAATTAGTTAAGTCTAATCCTCGTCTTAAAAGAATTCGTTAATCCTAGTTCTAGTGTTTATTTTCCTACAAGAATTTGTAGAATTAACGCTGACATAGAAATTAAGGAAATAAATGCATCGATATACAAACGTAACCAGACTATACTTACTTCTGCAGTCACCTTCCTCTTGTCTTCAAGATCAGATTTATTTCCAGCAAGTGCCATAACCATGTTAGGGTTACCTACAAACGTTTCCGATGCATATTATAGAACTATGTGAAAATCAATTGATCACACATTTAGGACAAAATTTGCAAAAGCATATGAATGTTTTGTTCTTCACATATGAAGGTATAGAAAAAGATTAAGTAAACTAAGCACCTTGCTTTTGCAATTCTTGCACCCACTTCTTTGCCCTTGCAAATGAATCCTACATCATCAAACAGAAAAAAAAAAAAAAAAAGGAGTATACAACTGACCAAAAACATCCCTTTGTTTACATTACTTCGAAAGAGCATAGTAAGAACAAGACATAACATTTGTTAAGCGAACTTTTGCATATGCACGCAAAACAAAATAAAGTTTCAATTCCATAGACCTCCAGCATTTACATGATCCTTAACGGATACATAAACATGAGAAAGTAACCTAAAGTTGTTAATCCAGAATCAGTCAATAAAAAAGAATCACAATATCCCACAAGTAAACTTGTTACTACTGTGAACAGCATTAAGATAATCAAAAAGCCTGCACAATTTATCAAATCACATATAGACATGCATATGCACATGGGATTGCACAAATACCATGCTAGTGATGTCGTATACGATGATCGCAGCAGCGGCTCCTCTGTAATACATTGGGGCCAAACTATGGTACCTCTCCTGTCCGGCAGTATCCCAGATCTCAAACTTCACCGTTGCATTGTTAACCGCCACTGTCTGTGAAAAGAAGGCCGCTCCAATAGTAGATTCCTGATCAGTAATCGGCATTCATGAAATGATTATTATCATCGCTTCGATCAATTATAATTTCCAGTTGAAGAAATAAAATGAGACGAATTTTGTATAGAATAGAAAATTACTTGGAATTCAAGAAATTGGCCCTTGACAAAGCGTATGACAAGGCTTGATTTACCAGTGCCCATATCCCCGAGTAATACCTGAAGAAGATTCAAATCAACGAAAATTAAATGAAATATTGATGAAATTAAGAAAAATATAATAAGTATGTATTGCACAGACGAGTTTTGCATTGAGGTTGTTGTGAGCCATATTTGCCATATGAATGAATATATAGGAATGAATCGTGAATCGTGAATCCTGAATCCCTCCCTAGGTTTAAAGATGTTTAGGGAGGTGGAGTTTTGGTTTGTAGAGAAGAGGTGAGAAATTGTGTGTGTGATGGAAAGCTAATAAGAGAAAAGTAGTAAGGGGAATTGAAGAATAGACAAGGGAGGTGGGTGGGGTGGGGGTGCGTCTTTCAATATTACTTGGTGGTGACGTGTTTGATTTGAGATGTTTTTTCGTACCAAACGTTTCACGTTTCATGAGGCTCCCCCAGTCTTCAGTTTTTTATGTGGACTTCTCTTACCCCCACCAAACTCTTATGGCATCAAGCCCTCGTTTAAATAAATATTTTTTATTTTGATGCGGTTTGATTTTTACACCAAAAAATTGTGTTTTATAAACATCATTATATCTTTAATAATTTTGAATAAATTAAAAGACTTATATAAAATGAGATGAATATAAGAATACCGAAAAAAGATTTTTATTGCTTTTTGAAGAGAGAGTACAAAGATATTAATTCTTCAAATAAAAGTACACGTAAAATATTACAAGTGCCACCCCCCCCCACCCACCCCACACATCTTCTCCATGGGGCGTTTTCTTGATCACGGGGAAATGGGGATCATCTCCTCCATTTAGGAGATAGTGGGTCGATAATTGGTAGTTGTTGACTTGGTCCACTCTATCTATTCGCCAACTATGCCCTTGAGCTTCGTTTCAAGCTACTCTTCACCTTCTTTATAGCTGCTCCGCTAGGTGGATTATGAGATCGCTTGTGTGCTTAATCACCGAGCTTTCAGCATGCTCTTGCTATCAGCCTTCTTGGGAACTTGTATATCGGGCTTATTATATTGACATTCTAACCCAGTCTCTCATTCATTAACACGACCCATTTCCTACTTAGGCCAAATAAGAGGAGTAAATTTTTATGGGCGTATCATAAGTTCCCCTACTCTTGAGATCTTGAAGGAAGTTCGAGGTCTTGAGAGTATAACTATTATTCAAATGTCGAGCTATCTTATTGCACTAGCTAACTCCTCACCATTCTTTTGAGTTGACCCACGGGTTAGCCCGTATGCCCACAACGCATCCAACCCGCTCGCCTTAGGGCAGCAATTTTCCTTCCTTTTTTTTTTGGAACTTGAATATATTTTTGAAATCTTCTTCCCCTCGTTCAATCTCCAAGCAAACTCTTCTTCTCTTCTCTTAGTTTCCTTTAGGACTGGGACACTTTTGAACTTCCCTTTTTTTTAATGGGATTCATGCATATCTTTCTTTTTAATTCATTTTTAAAAATATCTTCACTTGCCTTTCAAACTTCAAACTCTTCCTCTTCTTTCCTTGTAATTTTCGAAAATTGCATGCCTTGGGAAAGCAGATTTTTAGCAACCTTAACTTATTATCTATCCTTAAGCCTCTTGGCTTCCTCCATATTTTTGTGCAACAAGCTTCCTTTTTCTCTTCAGGTAACCCTTCTTTTACTTGTATAAATATTCCTCTTGTGAAAGTATGGCAATGTTTGGTTATGTTTTCATACCATGTTTGGTCCAAAATTCTCACCAAACCATGTTTGGTTTACAAAATATTTGATAAAAAATACACTACTTTTTTGGTCCAAAAAAAACATAATAATTATTTTTCATCTTTCTACACCTACTTTGTCCCTACACTTCTCTCTATGTGCTCTCTCTCTCTTCTCTCTCCTTTCTAACAGATAAAAGCTTCATGATTTAACTGCTACAGTAACTTTTGTTCCCTCTGAAAACAAAACCAAACATTATCTCACCAAAAAAACATACCCAAAAACCAACTTCCAAAATAAAACCAAACACAATCTCATCAAACACGCACGTATCCCCATAAATTTTTCACCAATAATTCTCACCAAAATGTCATCCCAAAACATAACCAAACATAGCCTATATATCTCAGCCTTCATATAATAAAAAATTCTCCTTTAATTTATCGTAGCAATATTTCCCCCATGTGATTGATTTTTTATTTTAAAAAAATGTGATGTCGAGTTCTTCTTTTCATAGCATGGAGATACATACATTTTAACCCCCTGTAATATTCCAAATTCTTCAAAAGCCTCCCTATGAAATGAAAATTATCACTAAACCCCCCTAAGAAAATAATAAAGCATCAATTTACCCTCTACGCGCGCCACTCGCATCTTGCAAGTGGTTTGTTTTTTTTAATACAAAGGGAAGGGTGTACCCTAGTTTGTTAACCCGACCAACCAGGGCTAATAGTTACAATACGAGTCCAAGTATGACCATCCAAATCATCTTGGAGAGCTCGTTGAAGTCTCACTTATGGAGTGTTCCTAAACTTCAACTACGAACTGAAACCCATTTTTGCGAGTTCGTCTGCAACTTGATTAGCTTCTCACCACGCAACTTGAATCGTCACTGTCCAATCACGGCTTAGGATGTTCCGGATTTGGTCTATTACCTCAAACTGATGGTGAGCTGTGGAAGCATCCACAATGCTATTAATTGCCAATCTGCAGTCGGACTCAAGGACCACATTTCGAATTTTTAAGTCCCAAGCATCTCCAAATCTTGTTTTATGGCGTGCACTTCAGCCTCCAACGGGGAACACGGATCTATTGAGATGGAATCAACTGTTCGTATTAAATATCTTTTATACATAATAAATATATAACTAAAATTTAAAAGTTATTAAATATTTCATCGATAATATATATATATAGGGTCAAGATCTAATACATACCCACTATTAGATAAGATATAAGACCCAATATACACCATTGGATACATTAAATCCAACAGTCCAAAAAATAATCAAGAAACAGGCGGGATATTTGGCTCCAAATGTATCAAGGGGTATAATGGTCAATGGTATCATTATGCAGCATCAAACTACCAAAAATAACGGCATAAAATCTTTCCTAAAATCTCTCCATTTGAAACTGCCAAAATCTCCCCTACAATCTCTCGATTTGTTGCCAAAATTAAATCACCGAAGATTAAGAAATATCAATCTGAAATTTTGGTTTCACTAGAATCAGTTTTGATTGAACTAAAATTCTGAAATTTCTGAATTTCTGGAAAATCGAGATTGAAAAAACCAAAATCTGAAATATTGAATTTCTGGAATTTGTGTTAACTCGTCGACTTCAATGATCTTCCGAGAAAGGCGGCGAGACGCGCCGCTTTGGGAGGCGCGACGAGCGGCAATGTTTGCCGCTATGGGATGGCGGTGATGTCGCTGCTCGAGTCGCTGGGGAAGACGACCGGAAAATAGCCATGAAGATGACAGATTTTCGCTAACTGAAAAGTCGATCGCGAAATATCAATCTCCCCTACTGTATATTTGTTTATTAGCTATTGTATAATGTATGAATTAGCTATTGTATAATGTTTATTAGCTATTGTATTCACTGTATAATGGGTTATATGATTCTGTATATTGGCTTATATGTTACTGTATATTGTGTTATAAGACACTGTATAATGGTTTATAAGATTGTAATTGTATATTGTATAAACACACACTGTATAATGGGTTGTAAGATACTGTATAATGTGTTAAAACATACTGTATAGTTGTTTATAAGATACTATATAATGGTTTAAAATCACTAATTGTATGTCACTAATCACATACTGTATATCACCGTTGTATTTACTGTATAATGGTTTATAAGCTACTGTATGATGGTTTAAAAAATCACTAATTGTGATGTCACTAAATACCACACTGTATATCACCACCCATGTACTATATTTTGCTTTAAAAAAATGATAAAAAAACATATATTTTAAATTTCCGAAAGGCAAAAACTGTTTTTGGAATTTGGCCCCAAGCTCTACTTCAATCTTGAAGGAAACGTCGTTTTAAAAACTTAAGTATGCTGAGCACCACCCTCTCGGGCCCAAATTCCATCATTTTACTAGGTTTTTTTGTGTTTTTGTGTTTTCAGTCGGATTTTTATTTTAATTTTTATTTATTTTCGTAATTTACCTTGTTTGTATTTACTGTATATTTGTTTATTAACTATTGTATAATGGATTAACTAGCTATTGTATTCACTGTATAATGGGTTATATGATATTGTATATTGATTTATATGATACTGTATACTGGTTATAAGATACTGTATAATGGTCTGAAATCACTAATTGTATGTCACTAATCACACACTGTATATCACCGTTGTATTTACTGTATAATGGTTTATAAACTACTGTATAATGGTTTATAAGCTACTGTATGATGGTGTATTTGTGATTTACAAGCTAATGTATACTGGGTTTTTAGTGTATAATACACTAATATTTGTTGTATAACAGGTGGTCCATGAGGCCATATAACATGGCCTCTCTGTACAACAATTTTTTCAGGATGTTTGTGGGAATGTATAGCTCCCATGTTCTGCGGAGGTCACCAACATTGAACCTTACTCTATCTTTCTGAATTGCCATTACTACTTAAATTAAAAGAACCAAAAAAAATAAAATGATTTGAAATTGGGATGTATGTGAACAAACAAAGGAATCACATAACAAAGTTGAAATCTTTTGCATAAGATTTTGCATTCACGATCGATAATGATGAATTGACGATGATGATGAATCGAGCTTGATGATTACTTGAGTTTGATGATAAATGACGTAAATAAGGGGGATTTGATTTCTGTATATTTAGTTTGATGATGATTAATTGAGTTCTGTGAACTGATTGAATTGAAATTGGAAAGAAAAACTGAATTGTAGAAAAGAATCTGTTATGGGCACAATAAGTGGGATTTGATTTTGATCCTGCATGAGTTTGTTACGTTTGTTGACTAAAATGCCCCTGCCATCATTAAAAAAATATATAATCTGAAAATGGGTTAAAATTAGACCTTGGGATCAAATGGTATCAAGGGTGGAGATTGGGTCTTATATCTTACTTAATGAATTGGGATGTATTTGATCCATATCCTATATATATATTCACCATATATATATATATATATATACATATACATATACTCACCATTACTCCGACGTAAACAACCACCGCCCGCTGCCACTCGCCACCCCAACTTTCGCCCTCAACCCACTACCGTTCCACCGCCTTTGTCCCACCACCAACAACCCCACACATATATTGCAAAACTCAAATCAGCAAATTTGCAGATTGGAAGGCAATACTTCAAGCCCATTATAACAAATCCATTTGCAGGCGGGTAGGCTTGAGTCAGCGATAATTTGTGGCAGATCTCGTGTAGAGGGGATTGAGGCGGCGATTTATGGAGGAATTGGGGCTAGGATTTGAAGACGGTAGCAAAGGGGTAGGGCAAGTATCTATGAATTAAGTTCAAGTTTTCTTCTCTTGAACTTTTGTTCCTTGCCCAGTAGTATTGGGTACAAATTTATTACTAAGGACAACAAGACCTGGGAACATTGTGGTCGTTTTATCCTTGTATCTTGTTTGAAAGAATTAGGTTGTAAAATATGGTGGATACTATTTTTTATAGTTTTACATGAAGATGGTTTATGTTTATAGTTAGGTACTTTGGTCTTATTCAATCTGAGGTGAAGGTGGTGGTGGTGGTGGTGTGATTTGCCAATGGCAGGTTGTGGTGATGTATAAGAGGTTGGAGGCGGAGGTTTTGTGGAAGAATATGGTTGGGGAAGAAGAAGGTGAGGAAAAGAAAGAGGAAATAAAAATTAGATTAAAAATAATTATTAAATAAAATATAGTGTAAATATTTTCAAAGTACAACGACAATTTTGTCTTTACATTAAAATTTGTTGGCAAAATTAGTCGAGGGAGGAAGTGAGTTTATTTTTTTTCTAGGGTGGTGTTCTGTGAATTTTTGTATCACAGGGGGCTGAAGAATTCGATATATCACAGGGGGTATAATGTATTTAGATCCATAGCATGCCTGATTTGTTAGCGTGACATGAGTCATCCACCGAGTCGAAATCGGTTGAAGAACTTAATGCACTTTCTGAGGCGAAAGGCTCGATTCTCGAGATTAATGGTGATGAAAGTGGGACGATCAACTTAGGTGCTAAGGTTGTCGAAGCAGACGCCGTGGCGTCCGGCGCAAATGTGGTGGTGGCCGGAGCATATGTCACTAATAGTGTTGTATGCCTAGCGAGCCATCCGTTGGCTTAATCACGGGAACATAAACAATATAGCAGTCTTGTCTTTCGCATCATATCAAACCTATTTGGAAAGTATTCTTTATCGCACATATAGATTTTAATTAGTCTAGATAAAGATCTCATGGATTACATTATTCCAGGGAAGTAGTGTGTGACTATGGAACACTCTCAATGGCAGTAATTCTAAACCCCGTTCCAATTCATAGAGACTGTGAGATTTGGGATATCACGGTCTCGCCAAGACTTGTCTGTATATGTCATTCTCAAATGGGAGAGTGTCTTGTTCTTTAGACAATGACCTGCCAGGTCAATGCATATACAGAGATTCATACTTGGGTGAATATGGAATTGAACGACCCCGCAAGGACATCTCGTTGGTTCCGGTCGAACTAGAAGTCCTTCAGTTTCGTAGTGTGAGGTTAATCCTTTTGTTAGGTGTATGCCCTCAATGCCTATGAGGAATTAGATTGAGTAAGACTTAGATAAGTTATTTGTACAAAACGTTTGATGTTTCTATTTATAGAATAAAGGTTTTGATTTTGTTCATATAAATCTAATGGCATTTATCTGTATTGAACAAATTAGTCCAAGAGATTTCAAGATAGACTTTCCACCTCTTATGGACAAGCGGAGGCACTGGAACAATCCAGTACTTAATCTCTGAAACTGGGAGTTTGTGAGTTAACGAATATTGATTGAGCATTAATATTCAACTCATATGACACCTTCTTTGACAAGGAAGTGTCAGTCGTACACTGATTAGATAGTGGGAGCTAGTGCCATGAATATGATTAATGGAATTAACATATTTGAACTCGACTCGCATTAATCCGATCACATGGGTATTTACTCTTTGACAGTCAATGATTGGGATTAAGATTGCAATAGTATGTGTGAACTTTAGACCTAAGGAGTCATTTATAACATGCTTGTAGTATTGGATATGTTATCAGAGTAGTTAGACCCGTATCACCTGATAGGTGGGGTGGACCTCGAAGTACGATCCAATAGTGCATTCGATGTTATAAGATAACTTGCCAAAACGGGATTCACCGTCTCAACAATAAACGAGTATGTGACCTATACGATCGTAAGTAATTGAAATTATAAGTCTTTGGCCAAAGCATATAAACTATCACGTGATTATCACTGAGGGTAGTTGTAATTTCACATTATTATGATTCTAAGTACAGTATCAAGTTCTATGAGTTTGACTAAACCATGGCTCTTACTTGATTGGGTCACGTCGGTGAAGAGTTTATACACATATGGTATTCGTAGTCAAGGTTCGTGATGACATGATCATCTCATTTTCAATTGGGTTACGATTTGGTTCCACGGTGTTGGCTAGGTGACAACCTCATCCTTTGGAATCCTCCTATTGCCAATTGAATCAGGCCCAGAGAGTCGCGCTAGGTGAAGAAAAGGATTATTTCCTTAAGGTAAGGGTATTTTGGTAAAATCACATTTGATGTGAATTGACTGACAAAATAGATGGTATGATTTAATTAAAGATATTTAATTGGATTAAATAAATTAATTAAATCATATTAATTCATAAGTTAAATTAATTGGAAATTAATTTATAAGTTGAATTATATTAATTAGATTAATATTAATTGGATTGATATAATTAATTAATTACCAATTTGATTGGATTTGGATTTAATTAATTACATATGTGCTAAGTCAAAACAAAGCCCGAAGCCAATCTACAAAAGCCCGAAGCCAATCTACAAAGGCCATTTCGGCCACCCCCTCTTATGTGTAACCAAAGGGAGTCTTTTACTTGGTATAAGTAATCAGTTAGTGTCAGAACTCCAAAACAAGAAAACAAGAACACAAGTCATTGTTTTAGAATCTGACACTGAGCCAAAATAAACCTAGAGCACTAGGAAAGAAAAATCCCTCCCTCTCCATCCAACTAGCTGCCTGCAATTGTTGCCGAGAAGGAGATCGAGCTTTTCTCGGAGAATTTTTCTTACGCGTGATTATCTAGAGGCAGGAGTCCAGGGTTGCTGCTGATAATTCGAGATTCAATAGACGAAAAGGTAATTTGATTACTCTTGTCAATTCTCGTCAATTGATCCACATGCTTAATATCATGAATATCCCCGAATTGGATTCTCGGGTGTGATTCAGATTAAAAAATTTATCTGCTAGATCGAATCACAACACCTTTGACCTGAGATGTCACTGGAAAGGGTACTACCCACTATACTTTGATATACACGTGCACTCCAGGAGAGTCATATGGCGGCATATGTTCTGTATAGTCTGGTAGTACAGCGGAACACGTGGCATTAGATATGGGATCCATTCAGGGCTAATAGCCTGGTAGTTCCTACGCTGTTCTGTAAACTCTGAATGATCGATAAAAGCCTCTGGCCGGAGCAATGTCTTAAAAAAGGGATTGATGATCTCTGCCTAGAAAACCAGATCATTAGTGTTTCCAACATAATCATAGTTTCTGAGGTCATTAGGGTTTCGACCGTCTTCAAACCCTAGACCTTAGACGAGAAAAAAATTGAGGGATTCGACTCACATGAAGATTGTAACATGGATGGTTTGCTTTTATCGTTAACATCCAGGAAGTCATGGCGACGTTGCTAGACATCGATCTACGACTAATAGGTGCCTTGGATTTAATTTGGTGAAATTAATTCAAGGTCTAATTAATTATTTGGATAATCAATTTAGCCTATGGAAAATGACTTATTGCTAGCTTGTTAATGAGCCTAAGGGGTCACACACTTAACTAAATGTAGTACCTATTGGCTAAGTTAATTCTTTGTGAATTAATGGATAGATTAATTAATTGAAATTAATTAATCAGGAAAAGGAATAAATTAATTAAGTGGTCTTAATTAATAATGGTCTTATAATCTAATATTGAAATATTAAATTGGAAAAGACTAATTAATTAATTAACGGTCTAATGAATTAATATATGAAAGAAAATATAATATATATATATAGATATACACGCACTAGGCATGTATGTGCATGTGTGGTGGAGACTTGTCTTGTTGACTAGGTCTATACACATAAATATCTATATCTATAATATATTAAATAGATCTTGTATATTTGGAAGACATAAATATCTATATCTATAATATGTTAAATAGCTCTTGTATATTTAGAAAGATCTCAAATATATTTTTGAGGATCTCAAATATATGGAAACATCTAATTAGTTAATTGGATGCTTCAAATAACTACGGAAAACAAGTTTATGAACTGGTGGAAAAATATTCTCTCTTCTTTTTCTCTCTAACCTCCTTCATAGTTTCTTTTAACTCATGAGTTAAGTATGAAGAATTAAGAGAAAAATATTCCTACCCTATTTTATAAGCCAAGTTTTCGATATTCTCCTTGCTAGCACTGATGGAGATAATCAAGGGTACGAACTAAGGTGTGGATACACCGTAGAGACGCAACATTTGGGGTGTTGGAGGAAACCATATATCGAGGCCATATTTTGGAGCAGATCCGTTCAAGGGAGACGAAATCATAAAATATTGTTGCTGTAATTTCGTCAACGATATAAACACGCGAAAACACTCTTTGTTAGTTTTTGTTAAATCCAATGGTAGCATCTCAACCTAGTCCTTGTTTAGGGGATGTCGAAGGTTTTTATGAAAAATAATTGTTTTTAACCTTCCGCTGCGTTATCGATTATCCCCAGGGGCGTAGGCCATGCGACCTTTCCTAACAGTGGTATCAGAGGCAAAGTTTTGACATAGCTCGAATTTTTATATGTGTTATATTTGTATGCTTTAAATTTTGTTTTATAGCATATGAATGGATTAGATTTTCTATTTGAATTTTTGGACCGATTAAAATTGTATAAATCTGAAAATTGGATTTTTGAAATCTAAAAATTGCGGTTTTAAAAATTTGGATATGGCTCATTTTTTTATTCATGAATATTCATGCGTGTTTGGGTTCGACGGTGGAAGAAAAGAATTGAACCCGTGACAACACTCGCATGCCGTTGCGGGTCCACCGGAGCCGCCGCTATGGATGGACAGCTGTGAGGGCGTGAATGGTGAACAATGCGTGGCTATTCGCGTGAGCCGTCGCGAACGACGCTGTTGGGAAACAGCGGCGTCGTGCGCGACGGAGCGTGAATTGGGGTAGTAAGGCCGCTGTCCCAGAGAATGGGCGCCCTTGTCGGCGGTGGCCCGACCTAGTCTATGGACTAGGATTTTTCCAAATTTTTGATAAATTGCGATTTGACCCTTTGGCTATTTTTACAATTTTATTCTTTTGGATTAAAATGCAATTATATAATTTTAGGCTTGGGCGTAAAATTGAATTTTTCAAAAATATGGGCTTTTATTTGATTTTGAAAGAACAAAATAAAACTGACATTTTATTGACTTTCGAAAATTGAATAAATTTAAATTTTGAAATAAGGCCTGTATGGTTTAAATGAACAAGTGGGCTTCCTCATGGACTTCGAAAGATTATGGGTTTTTATTTAAATTCCAAACCTTGTTGGAGTACATAGATTCAATTTTGGATTCCATGGCTTCAGACCATTTTCCCGAGTCCTTGTCGGACATTGCCTCATCATAGGATCTTGGATCTTCATCCAATGGGCCTCCTCTTTGCTTTTCACCAAGAGACCATAATACCTCTCAGGTTGTCTCGAGATCCTTTTAGATCTTTATCGGAGGTAGAATTTGTGTACTTACAGTTTGCGGTTCATTTTGCCTTTCATCCATTGCCAATGGAGTTTTTGTTTCTTGAGTTTCCTCAAATTCTATCACTCTATCCATATTCTCACTGAAGAGTTGCTTCTCCAGGAACACAGCATTCCTTGAAATAATTACCTTTTATTTCAAAGTGTGATAGAAATAGTACCCATAGGACTCCTTAGGGTAACCCACAAACCTACATAAGTTAGATCTCGAATCTAACTTATCTCCCACTAGCTGACATGAGCAGCACACCCCTATCTTCTAAGGTACTTGTATGAGGGTGATTTACCATGCCACATCTTATACGACACTTTAGGAACACTCTTTGATGGCAGTCTATTTAATAGATAAGCCACCGTCTCCAGGGCATAGCCCTAGAAGAACATAGGTGAATCGGTGGACATCATCATTGATCGGACCATGTCCATCAAAGTTCAATTTCTTCGCTTAGACACACCATTCAATTGTGGCGTTCCAGGTAGCGTCTACTGAGAGTGAATCCCTTTCTCTTTCAAATAATTCAAGAACTCACCGGACAAGTATTCTCTTCCTCGATCAGATCGAAGAGCCTTAATACTTTTACCGGTTTGTTTCTCTACTTCACTTCTAAATTCTTTGAACTTATCAAAACCTTCAGAATTATATCTCATAAGATATAAATAACCATACCTAAAATAATCATCGGTAAAGATTATGAAGTAAGAATAGTTTCCTAATGCACTGACACTGAGTGGTCCACACACATCCGTGTGAACTAACTCAAGCAAATCCTTAGCGCATTCCACTTGGCCTCCAAATGGTAAGATTGTCATTTTACCCTTTAGACATGATTCACAAGTCGGTAGTTCCTCTTCTTCATCAAGCTCGAGGATGTTGGAAATCCTGGTATCATGTGCAGCAGAAATTAAAGCATATCCAGATTTCCAAAACCAAGATCAATTTGTGGATTTTCATTGATTTTAACATAAAACGAAGAACACGAAAAACTTACCTTTTGCATGTTCTATTAATCCTCGCGAATATTTAACGGTCCACTTGTTCCGTCTCTAGATCATCACGTAAGAACGGACTTTGAAAATCTTCATCATCATCTCCCATGGCGGCTAGCAGAGATAATATGAATCCTTTTCTCAGTCTTGTATTTTGGTGGAGGATTTCACGTAAAGTGAATTGTTGTGTTCTCTGGCTAGTGTTGGAGGATTAAATAAATCCTCTAACTTAAGCCCATCAGTACACACCTACAAGGCCTATTGGACGCCCCATGTGAGCTAAATTGACCCAGTCAATTTAATCCACTTAATTTAATCATATCTTATTTAATCCAGTTAAATAAATACAGATTAAATTAATATCCTAATTTAAATATTTAATTAACCCAGTTAATTAACTATTCAAATTAATTAATGTAATTTACCATTGTTTAATCCAATTAAACAACCAAGTAAATTAGTCTATCCAATTAATTAATTTTTTATCCCTACTAAAGGACAAATTACCGAAATACCCTCTAAACACAAAACTACGATTTCTGTTCTATTCTTTTATAGTGCGACTCTCTAGGTTTGTCTCAATTGGCAATGTGAGGATACCAAAGGATGTGGGTGACACCTAGCCAGCACCGTGGCCCCAGATTGTAGGCCAACCGAGTATGAAATGACTATGTCTTTACGAACCTTTAGATTATGAATATTGTATGAGTATAAGCCCTTCATTGACGTATCCTGGTCGAGTGAGAGTCATGAAATGTCAAACTCACAGGACTCAATACTATGCTAAAAATCATAGTAACATGAGATTATCGAACCACCCTCCGTGTCAAACACGAGTTAGCTTATCAGCTCTGGTCAGAGACTTCTAATCTCATTTACCTATGATTGTATAAGATACTTCTTGTTTACTTTTGAGACAGTGAATTCCTTCTTGCCAATCAGTTAAGACTGCTACTTGCCCATCAAGCCGCACTTCGAGGTTAACCCCACTAACGGGTGAATTGGATCTAACTACTCTAATGACAGACTTGACGTCACAAGAACATCTTCAACATGATTACTCAGGTCTAAGGCTCACGCATACTATCATAATCAGTAATCCAATCATTGACAGTCAATGAGTAAAAACCCATGTGATTGGATTATTATGAGCCTTGTTCGAATACACTAATCCCATCAATGTATATTTGACACAAATTCCCACTATCCCATAGTGTTCGACTGACACTCCATGTTAGAGCATGTGTCATACAAGTACACACAAATCTCATTGCCCAATTGAAATTCTCCGACTTGTGAACCATTTAAGTGATCAAGTACCAAACTTTCCAATGCCTATCTCCTTAACTACTATAAGGAGTGGAAGGTCTGCCTTGATTCACATATACTTATTATTCATTCAAGTCTTATAGATGCCATTAAGACTTATATGAACAATATACTAAATGCCTTTCTATTAATTAAGGGTTGTACAATATAAACTAGTGCCTCATATTCTAATCTCTTCGCTGGCATCGAGGGTACTTTCCCAACAATCTCCCACTTGCACTCTATGTCAATCACTATGGTATATAATACCCATCTTCTAAAGATGTCGCTCTAGCACCGTCTGTGATAGTGACTTAGTGAGTGAGTCAGTCGTGTTATTGGCTGAGGTTCATTTTCAACAAGGCTACATTGTCTTTTCCAACGATCTCTCAAAAGATGTTGTATCTCTCAGCGTGTGTGGATTTGTGAGACCTTGGTTCCCCAGCTTGCACTTTAGCTCCATTTCATCATAGTAAAGTGATAAATGTAAACTCCACGCTAGGGACCAATAGAAGTTCTACCACAAAC
Source organism: Buddleja alternifolia (assembly GCA_019426215.1). Lineage (NCBI taxonomy): Eukaryota > Viridiplantae > Streptophyta > Magnoliopsida > Lamiales > Scrophulariaceae > Buddleja > Buddleja alternifolia. Next base: position 20,593,534 of record CM033393.1, read on the forward strand.
TTCAGATCCAAACAAAATTCCTTGACCACCTCTAAGGCTCCAAAACAATTTTATATTCATTCTCAGTACTGGAGTAATTTACTTGGAAATCTTCTAGGTTACTACTTCATAGTTAAGTGTGAATACAAACCCAAAGTCAAATTCTTTGTCAGACTTAAAATCCGAGTCAGTTCTCCATGGTCATAGACGAAGAATATATCCTAAGTCTACCCATTGCTCTTCCTCACTAGGCAAGAGCCCTTTCTCAAATCTTATATCCTAACTTCTTTAGGATTTATTCTAAACAAAGTGCTTGGGAGGGCCCTATCATCCTATTTGCCCTATCTCCATAGACGCAAATTCTAAGAATGAAAGTGGTTACTCCCAAGTCTTTTATGGAGTGTATGCTCGAGATTTATTTCTTGATTCAACTCAATGAGCTCATATCATTTCCCATTTGTAGAGCAACCTCTACATATACTACTAGAAATGATATCTAGCTCCCACTAGCCTTATTGCACACAGATGGTTCTTCTTCGCTTTTGATGATATCATAATTACCAATTATGTCATTAAAGTGAAGATTCCAACTACGAGAGGTCTGCTTAAATCCACAAGTGAATTCATACATCTTGTAGACCTTATGAGAATCGGCCTCAGATGTGAAACTCTAGGGCTATTCTTTGTGGATGCCCTCTTCAAGGAATCCATTCATGAACGAGTCTTCATATCCATGCGCCAGATTTTCATAATCTTGATGTGTTACTATCGAAAGTAAGATTCTAGTGGATTTGAGTATAGCTGTGGCAAAGGGGCTTCCTTATAGTCAATGATCTTCTTTTAACTACACCGTTTCGCCATCAACCTGACCTTGCCATTTGAATCAATTTTTCTCTTGTAGATGTATACACCTCCGATGGGTACAATACTCTTGGGGAGATCTACTAGAGTCTTGGATTGATTCAAAGAACATCTAATCTATCTTCACTTTCATAGCCTTACACCTTCTCGTAGAGTCCATATCCACTATCGATTTGTCATCCGTAGAGGGATTGTATCCATGGTTCCCCTCTGCCACAACATACAACTTATGCTTTCCTTGTAGCAGACAACCATATCTCTCAGGCAGCTGAGATACTCTCCCAGACCAACTCGTTGGTGGTTGTGTTATAATGGGCTTGGTTTGGATTTCTTGAATAGTAGTCTCCTAAGGAGTTTTGGTTTTTTCTTATAGAATAATATTCCTACCAACTGGACTTTCTCAAATGAACTTATCTTCGAGAATGGTGGCTTTTAAGGCCACAATGATCCTCCAATCATTATGTAGGTAAAAAATCCCACTGAATCATTTGAGACAACCAACAAAACATCCTTTTTTAAGTACTCAACCTCCATATTTTTTACCTTTGTCTTTTATACGTAGGTTGGGTATCCCCATACCCTCACGTACTTAGGATTAGTCTTCCACTTGCGCCATATCTGATATGTTGCTTTCGGAATGAATTTGGAGGGATATCTATTTAAGATTCACCTATGAGCAGCGCATGACTCGCCACGAATTAAGCAATTTCATGTAGTTTGGCATAGAATAAGTCATATCCAACAATACCTCGTTCCTGCATACTACTGCCCTATTCAACTGTAGAGTCGCTGGAAGTGTCAGCTGTGAAACTATACTACATTATTTTAAGAATTGGTCGAATTAGGTAATCATATATTTGTCATTACGGTCCAATCGTAGTGCTCTTATATGATATCCATTTTCAACCATAGACGTTAGTACGCACCAAACTTCAAAACTTGAGTGGCCCTTTAATGTTTTCCCAGTGAAGGGAGATTTGCTCATCCTATCCTTAAGATAAGATTCTTAATTTTGGCTAGGGATCCAATCGCAATGGGCTTTTACCCCCATGTTTCTCCTAACTCATGAATCTTATGCTCCTAAGGCATAACCTAATCTTAGGTGCCCAACAATTTCTCTAGTTTGTCTCTAGCATACTATGCTCTTTGGCATTTATGTTCACAGTACACTAATTCCAAACTTTTTAATCGTTGTTAATAATTTTAGTAAAGATGCATTGTTCCTACATTTATTTCCAAAATAAATGCCAAGTAAGTTATTACCAAACTTAAAGAAGTATCATTTCTTGACCTTATCAAAAAAGGATAACATTCTTAGTACCATTTGAAACAACTAAGCATCCAACACTATAATAAATGTCCAGAATATTTTAAAAGAACAAAGTTGGATCTTATGTGGACACCCACGACATAATGTCTGGTTCCACCATAAATCAGCTCTCGTTCTTCCAGCTTTTCACATCTTTCTAATTTTTCAAACATGAGCACTAGCTCTAGAATGAAGAATTCAAGAAGTTGAGAAAACCGATCATAGAACGCTAACTCTATACCCAGTGGGCCTCATACAATAGGTCTCCTCGTTGTCCCATACTTAGACTTAAGTAATGCTTTCTTCAAGCATATAGTTCAACTACTCTAAACAGAGGACCATCCTCAAGTTTCTAAGTCAGTTGATTTGGTTAGGCCAGTTCGGACCAAATTCTCAAGCATAACTAACTAAGCAGGTTGTTAATCTAAGAGAGATATTAACTAAAGCAGAAATAAATCAAGAATCTCAATTAGGTGTTTATATATTGCACACAAGTAAAAATAGGACTTTAATTTTACTTGACTCCCACTACATTTTTCGAAAATCCACACTCCCACTGTAGAATTCGGAAGTCATCGTTGGTAGACTTCGTAGTGGTGATTGATTTCTTTAACTAGTTTAATAGGTTGCAACCTTTTGCTGGTATGTGGCCTACTAATGTAATAAAGTGATGTCCAACATCAACCCATCCAATGGATGATTCAGTCCCTTTGTTCATTATTCATCAAATCGCAACCTTTTAACGATCATATTGATTTATGAATAATTTAAGTTTAACACACTGACTGTCTATCAGTCTAAAAATTGAATTTCACTTTGCAACCTTTTGCTGGTATGTGGGGCAAAATTTGTTTCGACCAATAACATTACATGCACTTAGAAAAATCTAAAATATATTTCAATATATAACCCCCATTGCTTAGGGACGATATTATATATTAAATTTCATTTTAATTTTCTCTAAGTTCAGTGGAGAACAGGATTCCCAGTACCCTTTACCAACTTAATATTTATAAATATGGGATAATTTAATTATTTACATTTAGGTCTCAATTATGCATATGAATTTGTGAAGCGCAAACATGCATATAAAGTGTAGAAAACACCTAGTAATTCTACCTACACACATACTTCCATGAACTTTCTAGATCGGCCCAAGACAATGTGCTAATCAACATATATTCTAAGCATGCTCAAACATAAATATAAAACCTAAGTTCATGGGAGGTGTTTTTATCACAAAAAATGAGCATATTACATAAAAAAAACATATATGTGAACATGAGCATAAAAGGTAAATCTAATTTATTTAATAATCAAATCCAATTTGACTATTATAAAATTAAATCCCATTCAATTTTGGTACCAAGACTAAATCCAATTTATCGAAGTAAAATTGAATCCATTTAATTTTCATGCGATCGAAAAATCTAAATCACTAATAATTAAAACCAATTTAATTATCATGAAAAGATTAAATATAATTTAATCCAAATGAAATTAAATCTAATCTAATTTCCATAGGAGGACTAAATCTTATTTAATCAAAATTGAAATTAAATCTGAATTAATTTTCATAGACTAAGTCTAATTCAATCCAAATGAAAATAAACTCAATTTAATTTTCACGGGTAGATTAAATCTTAATTTAATCAAGGTGAAATCAAATCCAATTTAATTTCCATGGGCTCACAAATCATTGCAAAATTAAAATAATCTAATTAAGTATATAATCTAAACTAATTCAATTTTGATAGGTGATTAAATCCAATTTAATCAATCTTACAAAACTAAATTAAGTTTAATTAGCAACTTAATTAAAATTAATTTAATTTTGATAGGTAAAGTAAATGCAATTTAATTCAAAATAAATCAAATCCAATTTAATTTATTATAAAATTAAATCCCATATAATTTAATTGAAGAAGGGAAAATTAAAATCAATTTAGTTGGGTGCCATTGGGTCAAAACCCAAATTAACCAAAACAATTTCAATTAATTCGAGTCATAGCCCAAATTAGCCTAACCAAACTAAGCCCACCCTTTAGTGTGTGACCTGGACCAAGCCCAGTTCACATTTAACCTTTTGTGGACCAATTAATCCGTGTTGGGCCAACCCAACCCACCCACATATTAAATTTTAATTGGAGTTGGGCCAAGCCCAACATAAAAATTTAATGTGTTGGGCTCGGCCCAACCCACACTTGGATTGCTGCCCTCCGCAACAGTCCCCCCCTTCTCCTTCCTCAAGTCGTGCAGCCATCTTCGGCGCCAGCGCCGTGGCCGTGGCTTCGCCGGCCATTGCTGTGACGCCCGGAGCCGCTTCTCATGTCCGATTATCTCCGTCCACGCCACCCCCGTCGCTAGTGAAGATACCAGTTCAAGTCGTCGGAAGAAAAGATATTTCCGAAGTCTTCTCCGGTCATCTTCAACAGCAACTCGAGCCTTCAACCGGTGCGATTTCAGCGCTGTAATCAACGGATCACGTCGACGTTCCCGCCAATGCAATCGTCGGTTCACAGCCTCCAAAACCACACCAATCGACGCCGATTTCGCCGAGCAGATTTGCTTCGCCGACGCACGGCGACCTCACCAGTGACGCTATCTCCGGCGTATAACGCCGCCGTCAGTTTTCGGTGCTGCCGTGAGTCAGTTCAGCAAAGCATGCTGTCGCACGGAGCCGGTGGCGACTCTTCTCCAATTTCCGGGTCAAACCCGATGATTAATTGTTGGCATTTGTGGGTATATGAAAAAGTGTGTGAACACCACTTTTGCGTATGAAATTCGAATACTATAAGTATCGGGGATACTAAGTTATATTGTGTATTTTTATTCTACTCCGAGAGTAGATTAGTTTAGCATTTCGAATTTCTCAATTCGGAGTTGAAACGAATGAGAAATTAATTGCTAATGTTGGGTGTTTGAATGTGTATATCCCACATTGGATATAAATCATAAGTTGTATGAGTTTATATACATTTGCCTAAAGGTAAAGGGTTGGCCCTTTGAGTCATCCACTTTGGTCCTTTGTGTGAAGGGGGGAAGAGCTATGTAATTGTGTCTTGGCCCAATTTCTTAGCTCCTCACTCTGGCGGTCCGGTGGACCAGACCACGAACCACGGACTCGGGCCGAGGCCGGGGCCGGGATCGGGTCGCGGGTCGTTGGGCCTTGGGCCTTGGGCTTTGGCTGAGATGTGTGGTTGTTGGGCTTTGGACCTCTTCTTATCTTTTTGAGCCAAAGTTTAATTAATTTGATTAATTGGGCCCAGTTCTCTTTTGGGCCAAAATTAACTAATTAATTTAGGCCCATTTCCAGTTTCTTCTTCTAGAAACCAGCAAGGCATGTCTCCTGTTCCTTTCTCATGCTGAAGATTTCAGACGTTTCCTTACCCGTCTCCAGCCGAAAGTTGAAGTGTTTTGTTTCTTTTGGAGCCGAAACTTTTGACATTCATCAGTCGATTCTTTTTGGCTTTCTATTTTGGTTTTCAATCTGATTTTGTTGCCTATAAAAAGGCTCTCCCAGGTTGTGTTCAAACCACACCAAAAACAGAAAATAATTCTGCATTGTCTCAAAGCATTCTACATACATAAAAATTCTGAGAGTTCTTGGGCAAATATAGTTCGTGGGTTTTTTTTTGAAGTGGTTCAATTACAAATATATAATCGTTGTATCTTGGGAAGTTAATTGCACGATCCCGTACCACCGTAGGCGGGGCAATATAGCTTTAAGGATAGAGAGTTCATCTCTCGCCTTGATTGTCATATTGTTCGTCGTATTACTATTTTCAGAAATTTTCTTACAAAGTGCACAGTTTTGCAACAAGCTTAAAGCTATATTTATTTTGTTGTTAATTTTTGTGCTTGTTCGAACATTCTGGAAATGACTCATTTCGATTCTAATGAAAATGCTGCTGCTGCTCTCGACTTTGGACTTGGACCTGGAGCTGGTCTCGGTCTTGGTCTTCCTTCTGGTTTTGCCTCGGGTTCAGGGGTTAGGACCGGTTCAGGCTCTGGTCCGAATACACCGGTTGTAACTCCAGTTATTCCGGTAATTCAGGCTCGGACTGAAAGGCTAACTCCGATTGTACCACCGGTGAATACAAGTATCCCGGCGCAGGCTGAAAGGCCAACGAAGTTCAGCGGGGTTGACTTCAAACGTTGGCAACAAAAGATGCTTTTTTATCTAACTACTTTGAACCTGGCAAGGTTCTTACGGGAAGACGCCCCGTCTGTCCCTCAAGATTCTGACGATGTTCAAATGAGAACGGCATATGATGCCTGGCAACACTGTGATTTCCTTTGCAGGAATTACGTGCTCAATGGTTTGGATGATTCACTTTATAGTGTTTATCACTCCATGAAATCGTCAAAAGACCTCTGGGAGGCATTACATAAGAAGTATAGAACTGAGGACGCTGGACTGAAAAAGTTCATGGTCGCAAAGTTCTTAGACTTCAAAATGATGGACTCTAAGTCTGTCGTAAGCCAGGTCCAAGAGCTTCAGATTATAATACATGAAGTTCATGCCGAGGGAATGGCTTTGAGTGAGAATTTTCAAGTGGGGTCTGTGATTGAAAAATTACCGCTCTCATGGAATGAATTCAAGAACTACCTAAGGCATAAACGAAAGGAGATGAGCTTAGAAGAGTTGGTTGTCAGGCTCAGAATTGAGGAAGACAACCGGGCTTCTATCAGAAGGGCTCCTGTTCCACCAATGGCTAACGTCGTTGAAGTTCCGGAAAGTTCTAACCGGAAAAGAAAGTTCCAAAGGAATTTTCAGTCCCAGAAAAATCAAGCTGGGAAAGGAAAGCCGAAACATGGTGACGGCTCTGACGGTGGTTGCTTTAATTGCGGCCGTACTGGTCATTGGGCTAAAGACTGTAGACAGCCCAAGAAAAATAATTATCAGTCACGAAAGAAAGGTTCTGGCAAGTATAAAGGCAAGAATCAAGTTCAGAACAGGGTTCCGAACCAGGTGCAAAATCATGTGCACTTAGCTGTTGATGATGTCCAGGGCATCAACGAGTTAATTGACGACCTGTCAAATAAACAGGTGCCAATCGATCTAACTAATCTTGATCTGACTGCCGTCGTGTTCGAAGCCAATATGGTGGACAACTCGAGGGAGTGGTTCATAGACACTGGGGCTACTCGCCACATCTGTTCCGACAGAGATGCTTTCTCGTCCTATTCCCCAACTGAAGGACGAAGATTGTTTATGGGAAATTCTGCCACTTCACCAGTGGTTGGAATGGGGAAAGTTGTGCTGAAGATGACTTCAGGCAAAGAACTGACATTGACTGAAGTTCTTCATGTTCCGGAGATTCGAAAGAATTTGGTATCCGGTTCAGCTTTGGTTAAGAATGGGTTCAAGATTATCTTCGAAGCTGATAGGTTTTCTTTGACTAAGAGAGGAATTTATGTAGGAAAAGGTTACCTTGAGCAGGGCCTTTTCAAAATGAATGTAATGAATGTAATTCGCTCTCTTGTAATTGATAACGGTGGAAATAAAAGGATTGAGAATTCTGTTTATTTGCTTGAGTATTCTAATTTGTGGCATGTTAGACTAGGACATGTCAATTATAATACTATTCGAAGATTGGTCAACTTGAATTTATTACCAACTTTTAAAGTTGAAAATGAACATAAATGTGAAATTTGTGTTGAGGCAAAGCTAGTCAAACAACCATTTCCTTCAGTGGAAAGAAACACCGCACCTCTAGAACTTATTCACAGTGATATCTGTGATTTGAAGTTTGTGCAAACTAGAGGTGGAAAAAAGTATTTCATTACATTCATAGATGACTGCACAAAGTATTGTTATGTGTATTTACTAAGAAGTAAAGACGAAGCGCTTGGAGCGTTTACACATTACAAAACTGAAGTTGAAAATCAACTTGAGAAAAGAATAAAATCTATCCGAAGTGATAGAGGTGGAGAATACGGAGCGCCATTTGATGAATTCTGTACCGACTCTGGAATTATTCATCAAACAACGGCACCATACTCACCTCAATCCAATGGCATTGCTGAATGACACGCTAAAAGCCAACGTGCTATGATAGCAAGTGCACTAGTCGTGTGTAGTAATAAGTGGACTAAAAGTCCGGATTGTCGAACCACGGAGACTTGAATTTTAGTTTATGATTTTAACGAAAAAAAAAGAACAAATATAATTAAAGTAAATTATAGGTAAAATGCATACAATAAGAACAAGATTACACAATTGATTTTACACAGAGTATAAAGGGAGACTAAGGCACATGCTAGGTTCAAATTGATCAATTATACTTATAAAGATTCTAGTTGAAGGATTACGCTTATATTGTTATGGTGAGAACTCCGAGGGTAGAGAATAACCGATGTCTCGCGTATAAACTCCTATGCTTAGATTGTGATTTCCCAAATATTCCTATCCGGAAATCTAACCACTAAACATGCATTAACGTACTAGAGTTCACTCGATTTGAATCGAACAACTTCACCCGGGAATCTTTACCTATGTCTAGGGCAATTCCTCATTAGTTACGGGTCATGATGTGAATTTCTTGCACCCTAAGTCAATTTTCTCCCGAAATATTAACCTAGGCATAAGATTCTAACATATAGTGATCAAGTATATGCAAGATAGGCAAAAACACAAATTCACATCACATAACAATATAAGAACAACCTCAACAATCATCTATTATAAGCATATATATCACAATTTGGCCTTACATGGCCCTAGTCTTATGAATTTAGTTCATAATGGATAATATGAAAAACATAAATGAATTAATACACATGTTCATAGACATAATTGAAATGAAAAGCTATAAAAACTCCCTCAAAAGTGAATAATGATGGATCTTGAAGTTGAGCCTTCAATCCCCAAGCTCTTTTCCTTCCTCTAGTTTTTCCCTCCAAGAGTGATGAAGAATGGTGATGAATGGTGGAGAAATCAGATTAGGGGCTGCCCCCCTCTCCTCTAAGAATATGAAATTGATAGTGAATGATGAAGAGTATGGGTTCCTCCTCCTTTTATAGCCAAAATTCCACTAAAGTATGCATTAAGAATTCCCATTAAAGTTCCCCAATGAGAATTCCACCTAAGGTGATGCTTAAAGTTTGGCTTTTAAGATTCCAACCAGCTAAAAAATGCTGAACTTTCGGCCATTAAGAATTCCACCAAGCATAACCATGTGAAAACTTCAACAAAACACATGCATGCTGCCATTTTCTTGCTTTCCAGCGCAGTCTTAGTATTTTCCTCATAAACTTCTCCACAGATCTCCAAATTGGATGATTCAAGTCCCCATGTTCCGATAACACATAGATCTACAACTTTCCAGAAGGACATTTTGTCCAATTCGGTCTCTAAGTATACCTACATTACGTTTCAACATGGAGGTTGTTTCTGATTTGGCGCCCATAAAGTAAATCTACCAAGAAACACACTTATGACAACCCCTCAACACATGTGCTGAATTATGGCCAAAAGTGATTCTTACCCATCATATAAGGCTGGAATTTAGGCTGAAAAAGGAGTAACATTCAGACTATCCATGCCTAGGCATGACTAGGAGGGCGCTGGGGCGTATCCTGGCACATGCACTTCTCTGTTCGGCGCAGCAATCGTATTTCCTTCACAATTATCTCTATAGACCTCCGATTTGGATGTTTCAAGTTCCCATTTGAAGCTAAGACATACATCTAAAACTTTGTAGAAGGAAACTTTGTCTAAGTCGGTCTCGAAATGTACGGAAGTATCGCTCGAATGTGGTAGGAGATGTATAAACCGCCTCGGTGTTGAAAAACATGCCTGAACTTGTTTTGTACATCGATTTTCTTCCCTTTTCTTCATGTATTCTCATTTATTACCTGTATTCACTTAACACACCTATTAAATGCAAATGTGACATGATTTAAGCAATAAGTGAATCCAAATCATAAGAATTACGGTCTTAAAAACACGTAAAAACACCTCTTATCAACACCCCCAAACTTATCAATTGCTCGACCTCGAGCAATAAGAGCTATAAGGCAAGACCAACATCATTCAATGGGAGAAAACAAAACAACTAACTAACTCACTTTCGTGGAGTAAACGATTGCACTTAGCGGGTGCAACAAGCTTTTAAACCTTTGAGTTACCTCAAAGGACGAGTTATAGTCTCGTGAGGGTTTGCATACGATATACCCACAAAATCTAGCAAATTTTCAATCCCAACCGAATCAACACATCTCAATATGATCAACAAGAATGAATGGCATAAAATAACCTTTTAAAGTTCACAAATATATATATACATATCAACTACTTTTGCTCATGTGACACCAATACTTGAAACGACTCCCTAGGGTGTAGTGAAAAATAAATCTAGGGTATTATAGTCGAGAGGCATCCTTACCAAATTTTGGACATTAATCCCATATCTATCAACTTTTGATCAAACACAAGGCACAATAATTATAGATCATCTCATAGCCATTTAAATTTCATTATCTCAAATATTCAACATTCAATTCATATGGAATTTCCATTAAACTTCATTAAGGCTAGATCATGTGCAATGTTTTATTCCATTAGGCTTTCTATGACACCCATGTAACAGGTTTTAGATTAATGACTCCCAAACTAGATAGTTTTGGGGCATTAAGTGTAGAGACACTCCTAAGGATTTAATCACTCGAGTATCAAAGGCCACGAAATAAAACTAGATCTTTTAAACAATTCACTTCTTTTGGCTTGAGCATAGCTCAAATTAGCATAATAGTACAGTATATAGGTATGAAACTTTTCACCTCAGGTACGTATTAGCCTGACCACTTTTGGTCATACCAAAATTCAACCTTTTCAATTCATTGTTAGCATATAAAATTACTACTCAACTTATAACTTTATGAGAAATCTAAGTTAATATTTCTGGGAATAATTCCTTAAGTGTCTCAAGATGGTTATCCTCTCAACTCCTCTACCTTCGATTTAAGTGCATTGTGAATCATCTAAAGAATCAATTCTAGTCTAAGGTCTCCACGAGCAATTTCAAAGATATATATTCCATTAAATTCAAATTATTTCAAGAATTCATGCCATTTTTCCAAGTCAATCAATTTCAATGCATCAATTGGAGGGACTAAAAATTTTTCATGCTTGATTTTCTCAACAAAGAAGCATATAAACATGATATCAAACAAAATTTCCCTAAAATTAAGCTAAAAATTAGGATTGCACCATCAAAGTTCAAAATAAGTACTCTTCTAAACACCCCCAAACTTAAATCCAACATTGTCCCCAATGTTGTTACAACAAGCATACACAACAGTAAAAGAACACTTACAACCAAGGATGTTGAAAAACATCCTTAAACTTCCAATACATAATCCTATAACTTCTCCTCCTCTCGAGTAAAATGAGCATGGTCCAAATTTGCATCATATCTAACACTTCAACTTTTCAAACCATCAAGCATAAGAAAACATACATGCCAAAAGTGCATGTTTGAACACAACATAAAGAAACAAACTAAACAAAACAAAAACAAAATCAAAAAGAAAAACAAACTTACAAACTTGGGTTGCCTCCCAAGAAGCGCTAGTTTAGAGTCGGTAGCTCGACTTTGTGCTCTTTGAGGTTCAAATAGGTGGTCCATTTAACACGACCAAATCCTTGTCATGCCTCCTTTTAGCTCCATGGTCTACTTGCTTCCACTCATATTGCGGGATTTTGCAATAAGCCCTTTGTATTGGATGAGTCTTTTCAATCTTACGAGCACGGCGATGGGGTGGAAAGTATTTCATGCATAAATCTTCTTTTCCCTCTTTGTTATGTTTATCATAGGTAATCTCATCTTCCAACTCGAGTGTGCCCTTAGCCTTGCCATTTGCACATTTCTCATCAAGAGAAGGGTTAATAACATCGATATTGGAACAAGTAAGATCATCTATAGATGGTTTCCTGTTATTAGAAGCATCAAATATCACTTTTACATCTCCTACCCTCAATGATAACTTACCTTTTCCCATGTCGATCTTGGCATTGCTAGTGACTAGGAAAGGTCTTCTTAAAATCAAGGGCATCTCAACATCTTCCTCCATATCAAGGACCACAAAGTCAACCCGGAAAAAGAATTTGTCAACTTGTACAATAACATCTTCTATTATCCCCTTTGGTCTCTTAATTGATCCATCGGCGAGTTGGAGGCTCATTGATGTCGGTTTGGGATTTCCAAGGCCCAACTTCTTGAAGAGAGAATACGGGAGGAGATTGATACTTGCTCCCGTATCGCAAATAACCTTTTCAAAAGTAAGAGGGCCAATGGTGCACGGAATGGTGAGCCTCCCCGGGTCCTCACAAAGAGTCGCCACAATCCTACGGAAAATCTGATCCATATCCTTCTTTTACATTTTTTGTGCATTTGGAAATGGAAGACGAACCTCGATGGGATGATGCGTTGGAGTTGAAGGGCCAGCTGTGGAGGATACAGAATGTGGCGCTTGGGCGTGACAATCGGCGCCTTGGCGCAGCGACAAGGGCGCCTGGGCGTGGATAGATGGGCCCTCGGGCGCATCAGTGCGAACATTATCACCTTTTACCTGTTCGCCACTTCTCAAGGTAATTCCATAGCATTGCTCTTTCAGGTTCTTTTCCGTGTCACTTGGTAAAGTTCCCGGGGCTCTCTCGCTGATTGTCTTTGCCATTTGACCCATTTGTGTCTTCAAATCCTTCATATCCATCATTAAATCCTTCATCATAGTACGGAGTTCGTTGATTGCTGAATCCGATTTCTTTATTTCCTCATCAAGACGTTCATCGGTTGTAGGAGGTCTAACTTGCCTTTGTACATGAGGATTACCTTGCCTTTGAGCTTGGTTATTGTTGAATGGGGGCCTTGGTGCTTGATAGACGCCGGGATGGGCATTTTGTGCCGGATTGGGCCTCCTTGGAAAATTTTCGGGCACATGGAAGTTCAATTGAGGTCGATTGGCATTTTCAACATAGTTTACATTGCCAACCATTGTTTCCAAAGCAACTTCTTCGCCCAACTCTTGAACACAAGCAATCTTTTTAGTGGGTGTGATTTCTTCATCATCGGGATAGAGTTCATCTTCCCGGGCTAATTGCTCAATCTTGTCCCACACACTTTGGCAATCGAGCCCAAGGAGATCACCACCGGCGCGGGCATTGAGCCTATTTCGGATGCGCGAACGGACTCCATCATGGAATCGTAATACTTGCTCGCTCAATCTTAGGTTGTGATCCGGACATTTTCGGAGCATGTTTTTATATCTAGCCCATGCCTCGGCTAAGGACTCATGATTCCCCTGCTTAAACTCCTTAATGTTGCTCCTTAGCTCATTGATTTTGGAGGGTGGAAAGAATTTGCTCAAAAAGGCATCGACCAATTGTCCCCATGTTGTGATGGATTGGGGTGGTAGAGATTTGTACCACATGGTCGCCCTTTCCTTTAATGAGAAGTGGAAGACTCTTAGACGAATTGCATCGAGATCCCATGGATGAAATTGGGTAGTCATGAGAGTATTGTCTAAAGTCTCCAAATGCTCATGAGGTGATTCATGGGGCTCTCCATAGAAGGGTTCGCTTTGCACCATGCTAAAGATGTGTGACGGAATGTGATAATTTGGTGCAAAGAAATTTGGAAAGACTACGGGCCCCGGTATAGTGTGGACCCTTGGAGGTAGACTTTCTCGGACCGATGGAAGTCTTTGAGGAGGTGCCGGTTGCATAGCTTGGAATAGATTTTGCAACCATTCCCTGTTTTCCGGGAGATTTATGTCGGGAAAATTCCCATTTGGTTTAGATTGTCGGCCATTTCTCGAGCGCGTCTACTAGATCGAAGAACACGCTCTATCTCCAGCTCAAAAATTGTATAGAGGCTCGTTAGAAGAGCGGGTCATGCACCACAAATTACACCTAACAATTAAACACAAAAAAACAAAATTAGAATAATAAAATAAAAGAAAGGTTAGAAATAAACGAAGAACTAAGAATTAGGAAAATTTAAACGAAAAATCAAAAACTAAAAAGAACAAGTCCCCGGCAACGGCGCCAAAAACTTGACACGCTAAAAGCCAACGTGCTATGATAGCAAGTGCACTAGTCGTGTGTAGTAATAAGTGGACTAAAAGTCCGGATTGTCGAACCACGGAGACTTGAATTTTAGTTTATGATTTTAACGAAAAAAAAAGAACAAATATAATTAAAGTAAATTATAGGTAAAATGCATACAATAAGAACAAGATTACACAATTGATTTTACACAGAGTATAAAGGGAGACTAAGGCACATGCTAGGTTCAAATTGATCAATTATACTTATAAAGATTCTAGTTGAAGGATTACGCTTATATTGTTATGGTGAGAACTCCGAGGGTAGAGAATAACCGATGTCTCGCGTATAAACTCCTATGCTTAGATCGTGATTTCCCAAATATTCCTATCCGGAAATCTAACCACTAAACATGCATTAACGTACTAGAGTTCACTCGATTTGAATCGAACAACTTCACCCGGGAATCTTTACCTATGTCTAGGGCAATTCCTCATTAGTTACGGGTCATGATGTGAATTTCTTGCACCCTAAGTCAATTTTCTCCCGAAATATTAACCTAGGCATAAGATTCTAACATATAGTGATCAAGTATATGCAAGATAGGCAAAAACACAAATTCACATCACATAACAATATAAGAACAACCTCAACAATCATCTATTATAAGCATATATATATCACAATTTGGCCTTACATGGCCCTAGTCTTATGAATTTAGTTCATAATGGATAATATGAAAAACATAAATGAATTAATACACATGTTCATAGACATAATTGAAATGAAAAGCTATAAAAAATCCCTCAAAAGTGAATAATGATGGATCTTGAAGTTGAGCCTTCAATCCCCAAGCTCTTTTCCTTCCTCTAGTTTTCCCCTCCAAGAGTGATGAAGAATGGTGATGAATGGTGGAGAAATCAGATTAGGGGCTGCCCCCCTCTCCTCTAAGAATATGAAATTGATAGTGAATGATGAAGAGTATGGGTTCCCCCTCCTTTTATAGCCAAAATTCCACTAAAGTATGCATTAAGAATTCCCATTAAAGTTCCCCAATGAGAATTCCACCTAAGGTGATGCTTAAAGTTTGGCTTTTAAGATTCCAACCAGCTAAAAAATGCTGAACTTTCGGCCATTAAGAATTCCACCAAGCATAACCATGTGAAAACTTCAACAAAACACATGCATGCTGCCATTTTCTTGCTTTCCAGCGCAGTCTTAGTATTTTCCTCATAAACTTCTCCACAGATCTCCAAATTGGATGATTCAAGTCCCCATGTTCAGATAACACATAGATCTACAACTTTCCAGAAGGACATTTTGTCCAATTCGGTCTCTAAGTATACCTACATTACGTTTCAATATGGAGGTTGTTTCTGATTTGGCGCCCATAAAGTAAATCTACCAAGAAACACACTTATGACAACCCCTCAACACATGTGCTGAATTATGGCCAAAAGTGATTCTTACCCATCATATAAGGCTGGAATTTAGGCTGAAAAAGGAGTAACATTCAGACTATCCATGCCTAGGCATGACTAGGAGGGCGCTGGGGCGTATCCTGGCACATGTACTTCTCTGTTCGGCGCAGCAATCGTATTTCCTTCACAATTATCTCTATAGACCTTCGATTTGGATGTTTCAAGTTCCCATTTGAAGCTAAGACATACATCTAAAACTTTGTAGAAGGAAACTTTATCTAAGTCGGTCTCGAAATGTACGGAAGTATCGCTCGAATGTGGTAGGAGATGTATAAACCGCCTCGGTGTTGAAAAACATGCTTGAACTTGTTTTGTACATCGGTTTTCTTCCCTTTTCTTCATGTATTCTCATTTATTACCTGTATTCACTTAACACACCTATTAAATGCAAATGTGACATGATTTAAGCAATAAGTGAATCCAAATCATAAGAATTACGGTCTTAAAAACACGTAAAAACACCTCTTATCACTGAACGCAAGAATCGCACTCTCAAAGAAATGATGAATGCGATGTTGTTAAATTCTAGATTACCGCAGAATTTGTGGGGGGAGGCGATCCTCTCCGCCAACTATATCCTTAACAAGATTCCCCACAAAAGTATGAGTGAGACTCCGTACGAACTTTGGAAAGGTCAAAAGCCTTCTTACAAGTACCTCAAAGTGTGGAGGTGTTTGGCTAAGGTTGGGCCTAAGACTATTGATTGCATATTCATAGGTTATGCACTTAATAGTAGCGCCTATCGATTTATGGTTCATAAATCAGAAATATCTGAGATTCATGAAGGTACTATCATGGAATCTAGAAATGCTTCGTTTTTTGAGGATGTCTTTCCAAGTAAGGAAAGAAACGAGCAAGTTCCTCTTAAAAGAACATTTGATGAGTCTACGAGTAGTTCTAATCCTGGGGATGAAGAACCACGTCGTAGCAAAAGGGCAAGAGTGCCTAAATCATTTGGTCCCGATTTTGTTTCATATACATTAGAAGGGGAGCCAAATACGATTAAGGAAGCTATGTCCGGTCCAGATGCTCAACTCTGGAAAGAGGCTATCAATAGTGAAATCGAGTCTATTTTACACAACCATACCTGGGAGTTGGTTGATCTTCCAAAGGGAAGTAAGCCTTTAGGCTGTAAATGGATTCTGAAAAGAAAGTATAAGACTGATGGAACTATTGATAAGTATAAGGCCCGTTTGGTAGTCAAAGGATACCGACAAACGGAAGGTCTTGATTTCTTCGATACTTATTCTCCGGTAACCAGAATAACATCCATAAGATTATTCATCGCTATTGCCGCATTGCAAAACCTTGAGATACATCAAATGGATGTTAAGACTGCGTTTCTGAACGGAGAATTAGATGAAGAAATATACATGGAACAACCCGAGGGGTATGTTGCTCCTGGAAAGGAGAAGAAAGTGTGTAAACTTGTAAAGTCACTTTACGGACTTAAACAAGCGCCAAAACAGTGGCATGAAAAGTTTGATAGCACGATGTTGTTAAATGGTTTCAAGATCAACGAATGTGATAAATGCGTATATGTTAGACAAACACATAACGCATATGTCATCGTGTGTCTATATGTAGATGACATGTTGATAATGGGTAGTAATCATGAAATCATCATGAATACTAAAGGCATGTTAAAGAAGAACTTTGACATGAAGGATATGGGACTTGCAGACGTCATCTTAGGGATTAAAATCCTGAGAACTTCTGAAGGACTAGTCTTATCGCAATCTCATTACGTTGAGACGGTTTTGGAAAAATTCCTTCCTAGCGATAGTGCACCAGTCAAGACGCCAGTGGACTTGAGCGTTCATCTACCCAAGAACCATGGCGAACCCGTATCGCAGTTAGAATATGCTAGGATAATTGGGAGTGTGATGTATATCATGAACTGTACTCGCCCTGATCTAGCTTATTCTATGAGCAAGTTGAGTAGGTTCACGAGTAATCCAAGTGTAGAGCATTGGAATGCTTTAACTAGAGTTCTTAAGTATTTAAAGTATACTAAAGAATATAGATTACACTACTCCAAATATCCAGCTGTAATTGAAGGATACAGTGATGCTAATTGGATATCAGACACGAACGACTCCAAGTCCACAAGTGGGTATGTATTTACCGTTGGTGGAGGAGCGCTGTCATGGAAATCTTCTAAGCAAACTTGCATAGCCCGTTCCACAATGGAATCAGAATTCATAGCTTTAGATAAAGCTGGTGAAGAAGCTGAGTGGCTAAGAAATTTCTTAGAAGATGTTCCCTGTTGGGAAAACCTGTGGCTCCGATTTTGATTCATTGCGACTGTATGTCGGCAATTGGGAGGGCTCAGAGTAGTATGTATAATGGTAAGTCTAGACATATTCGTCGCAGGCATAATACCATTAAGCAGTTGATCTCTAACGGGATTATTTCCATTGATTATGTGAAATCAAAAGAGAATATTGCAAATCCTTTGACGAAAGGATTGCCTAGAGATCAAATATGCTACCTATCAAGAGGAATGGGGTTAAAGTCTACAAATTAAAAATTGACACAGCGGTAACCCAACCATATTGACTGGAGATCCCAAGATCATGGTTCAATGGGACAACGAAGTTGTGAAAATTCTGGAGAGCACTTAAGAGTTGAATAAACTCTAAACCCATTGCCTAGGATAAAGAAGTGCATCCTACAAGTGTAGCAAAGGGTAAGTCTGAACTTTTAATGATTCCTATACTGTCATGAAAATGAAGTGGAGTATGGTAGGATACTCTTAAATAGGAGATCACCTATGTAAGTGTGAGGTGTAGGCCGCCTCAACATTGGAAAAAATGTAAACATTTATGAAACCAAGAGAGGGCGCCATGGCCAAAATGGGTCCAACAGTGAGAACTAAAAATTTGCTTAGAAAATTTATCATGTGAATATCATTGTCTGGTTTTACACGAACGGCTGAACAATTCAAGGCATCATGTTCATTGGGTAGCCTAGTAAATCCGATGATATCTCACTAAGAAAGGTTCAAAGCCAAAAGCTACCTCTTCTGATGTGATAAAAAGTCGTTTGAACTCTCAGTTTCATGCATTGCATTAATTTCATTCGTGTGGGGGATTGTTGGCATTTGTGGGTATATGAAAAAGTGTGTGAACACCACTTTTGCGTATGAAATTCGAACACCATAAGTATCGGGGATACTAAGTTGTATTGGATATTTTTATTCTACTCCGAGAGTAGATTAGTTTAGCATTTCGAATTTCTCAATTCGGAGTTGAAACGAATGAGAAATTAATTGCTAATGTTGGGTGTTTGAATGTGTATATCCCACATTGGATATAAACCATAAGTTGTATGAGTTTATATACATTTGCCTAAAGGTAAAGGGTTGGCACTTTGGGTCATCCACTTTGGTCCTTTGTGTGAAGGGGGGAAGAGCTATGTAATTGTGTCTTGGCCCAATTTCTTAGCTCCTCACTCGGGCGGTCCGGTGGACCGGACCGGACCTCGGACCTCGGACCACGAACCACGGACTCGGGCTCGGGCTCGGGCCGGGGCCGGGATCGGGTCGCGGGTCGTTGGGCCTTGGGCCTTGGGCCTTGGGCTTTGGCTGAGATGTGTGGTTGTTGGGCTTTGGACCTCTTCTTATCTTTTTGTGCCAAAGTTTAATTAATTTGATTAATTGGGCCCAGTTCTCTTTTGGGCCAAAATTAACTAATTAATTTAGGCCCATTTCCAGTTTCTTCTTCTAGAAACCAGCAAGGCATGTCTCCTGTTCCTTTCTCATGCTGAAGATTTCAGACGTTTCCTTACCTGTCTCCAGCCGAAATTGTCAGCCGAAAGTTGAAGTGTTTTGTTTCTTTTGGAGCCGAAACTTTTGACATTCATCAGCTGATTCTTTTTGGCTTTCTATTTTGGTTTTCAATCTGATTTTGTTGCCTATAAAAAGGCTCTCCCAGGTTGTGTTCAAATCACACCAAAAACAGAAAATAATTCTGCATTGTCTCAAAGCATTCTACATACATAAAAATTCTGAGAGTTCTTGGGCAAATATAGTTCGTGGGTTTTTGTTCTTGAAGTGGTTCAATTACAAATATATAATCGTTGTATCTTGGGAAGTTAATTGCACGATCCCGTACCACCGTAGGCGGGGCAATATAGCTTTAAGGATAGAGAGTTCATCTCTCGCCTCGATTGTCATATTGTTCGTCGTATTACTATTTTCAGAAATTTTCTTACAAAGTGCACAGTTTTGCAACATTAATTTCTTACAAAAATTCAGATTTTCTAGATTTGTTAAGAAGCCCAGCAATTTTCAGAAGTTTATGATTTCAGCCCCATGAAAAATCTATTCAATTCACACAAACAAATCAGATTTTTCGATCTATATGGGAATCCTGGTATTATGCACAGTGGAACTTAAAATATATTCGGATTCCCAAAGCCAAGATAAATTAATGGATTTTCGTTGATTTTAACATAAAACGCAGAACACGAAAAACTTACCTTTTGCGTGTTCTAGTAATCCTCGAGAATCTTTAACGGTCCACTTGTTCCGTCTCTAGATCATCAAGCAGGAACGGACTTTGGAAATATTCATCATCATCTCCCATGGCGGCTAGCAGAGATAATATGAATCCTTTTCTCAGTCTTGTATTTTGGTGGAGGATTTCACATAAAGTGAATTGTTGTGTTCTCTGGTTTGTATTGGAGGATTAAATAAATCCTCTAACTTAAGCCCACCAGTACACGCCTACAAGGCCTGTTGGACTCCCCATGTGGGCTAAATTAACCCAATCAATTTAGTCCACTTAATTTAATCATATCTTTTTTAATTCAATTAAATAAATACAGATTAAATTCATATCCTAATTTAAATATTTAATTAACCCAGTTAATTAACTATTCAAATTAATTAATTTAATTTACCATTGTTTAATCCAATTAAACAACCAATTAAATTAGTTCGTCCAAGTAATTAATTCATCCTACTAAAGGATAAATTACCGAAATACCCTCCAAATACAAAACTACAATTTTCGGTGTATTACTTTATAGCGCGACTCTCTAGGTTCGTCTCAATTGGCAATGGGAGGATACCAAAGGATGTGAGTGACACTTAGCCAGCACCGTGGCCCCCACATTGTAGCCCAACCGAGTACGAAATGAGTATATCATTACGAACCTCTAGATTATAAATATTGTATGAGTATATAAGCCCTTCACTGACGTATCCCGATCAAGTGAGAGTCATGGAATGTCAAACTCACAAGACTCGATGCTATGCTAAGAATCATAGTAACATGAGATTATCAAACTATCCTCTGTGTCAAACACGAGTTAGCTTATTGATAAGTGTGAGTTTTACACATTTGAGAGGTCAATAATTTCATGGTTTAGGTTCAAATATGTATGAATTTTACCACTTGTGGCTTTGATTTGTGTTTTAAATGAATTCAAGGTAAAAATCATAACAATAGAGAAATCAGCTGGAAGAAAATGCAATAATTCTGTATTTTGGAAGCAGAATCTGAGAACGTGTTCTTCTACAAAGTTGTGGATCTATGTCTTAGCTTCACGTGAGAACTTGAATCACTTGAATCTAAGATGTGAGGAAACAGTTATGAAGAAAACACTATTGCTGCGCAGAAGGAAAAATGCTACGGGCAGCTGGACGAATCTTAGAAACTTTTGACACTTAAAGACCATTAGTTGCCTCCTTTAATGATTGTAATGCATGTGTTGTGTGCCCCTTTCATTTATAACGAATCTTTTAGGTCTCGATAGCAGAACAGTGTGGGCAAAGCTAGAGCAGATGGCACGGGAGGATGAACTGTACCCTGAAGATGATGATGAGATTATTCCACAATCCCGAAGGGTTGCCGTTGCTCAAGAGGTAGAACAAGATGCCGAATCAGAGCTAGCCATCGGGAATGTGAATTATGTTGAAAATTCAAACAAACCTCAATTGAACTTCCACATACCCACGAATTTCCCAAAAAGGCCAAATCCGGCACAGAATGCACCACAAGGCATCTACCAAGTACCGAGGCCTCCGTTTTACAACAATCAAGCTCAGAAGCCTGGAAATTTTAAGCCACAAGGTCAAATTCCAAGAACTCCCACTGTCGAAGAAAGATTAGATGCTCACATGCAAAAATCGGACGAATCATTTGCAGAGCTTCGATTGATGTTACAAGGTGTTATGACGGGAATAAAAGAGTTGCAGCATCAATTTGCACAATTATCAAATGATGCTGGAGTAAGAGCACCAGGGACACTTCCATGCGATACAGAAAAGAATCCGAAGGAACAATGCCATGCCGTTACCCTCCGTAGTGGCAAAGAAGTGAAAAATGCACCAACCCAGAAGCCAACGCCCGAACATGAAAGCAATGTCCGAACGTTGGAAAATCTCGAAGATTTGAACACGCTGCCTCCACAGTCCAGATGTGACCAAAATGTAGTCCAGACGTTGACCGGTCAACATACGAACGTGGGAAAATCCACTATCCATACGTCAGAGGCAGAACAAAATTTTACCGAAACTTTATCTCCTTCTTCTTCTAAACCAGTTGAAATACGTCTCCCCTTTCCCCTCGCACATAAAAAGAATAAAAAAGAAATGGATAAGAGCTTTCTTAGGATCTTAGAAATTCTTCGAGAAGTTAGAATTAACATTCCTTTTATTGATGCAATTTTTCAGATGCCCAATTACATCAAGTTTTTCAAGGATATTCTCTCAAACAAGCAAAAGTGGGAAGGGAATGAAACGGCGTGTTTGACAGAAGCATGCTCAGTAGTAGTATTGAATAAGTTGCCAAAGAAACTCAAAGATCCAGGGAGCCTCATGATCCCATGCACCATCGGGCAACTCAAATTTGACCGAGTGTTGTGTGATTCAGGGGCTAGCATAAACCTTCTCCCATACTCGTTGTTTTAGAAATTGGGCTTGGGAAGTCCGAAGCCAACCTCGATGAGTCTTCAACTTGCAGATCGATCTATCAAACACCCGAAGGGAATCATAGAGGATGTGATCGTGCAAGTTGACAAATTTTACTTTCCGGTGGACTTCGTGGTTCTAGAAATGGAAGAAGACGTCGAAGTTCCTCTCATCCTAGGAAGACCTTTCCTAGCCACAGGTAAAGCTATGATCGATGTAGCAAATGGTAAGTTAACTTTAAATGTGGGAGCAGAGAGAGTTACTTTTGACGTCTTCAAAGTTTTAAAGCATGTCGGTGATGACGAGTCGTGTTTGCAAATAGATGTTTGTGATCCTTTGATTTTCGAGCATTTTCAGGAAAACATCTCTGACGATCCACTTGAAATATGCATAATGAAATGTAAGGATGCTGAGTCAGCAGATGATAGACAACTGACGGCTGTCCATAGTCTGGAGAGGCGTACACAATGTGCCATCATAAGGAAATTTGAGATGTTGGATCAGCCACTGTCAAGCAAATCCAAACCATCCATTAAGGAACCACTGATTCTTGATCTAAAAGCCTTACCTTCACATCTTAAATATGTTTATTTAAGTGATAATGAAACTTTGCCACTGATTATTTCTTCTTCTCTTACACAGCCACAAGAAGCAAAGTTATTAAAGGTGTTGAAGGAGCACAAAAGGGCCTTTGGATGGAAGATTGCTGACATCAAGGGGATTAGTCCGGCCATTTGCATGCACAAGATCCTGATGGAAGAGAGTTGAAAGCCCACCATACATCCACAAAGGAGGTCAAATCCTCAAATTCAAGAAGTGGTGAAGAAAGAGGTAATCAAGTTACTCGATGCTGGAATCATTTTTCCTATCTCTGATAGCTCATGGGTAAGTCCAACTCAGGTAGTGCCAAAGAAGGGAGGTACGACAGTCGTTCTTAATGATAATAATGAGTTGATTCCATCTAGAATTGTCACTAGTTTTAGGGTTTGCATCGATTATAGGAAATTAAATGAATGTACCCGAAAAGACCATTTCCCACTTCCCTTTATCGATCAAATGTTAGAAAGATTAGCTGAGCATGAATATTATTGTTTTTTGGATGGATATTCCGGCTATAACCAAATTTCCGTTGCACCTGAGGATCAAGAGAAAACCACTTTCACTTGTCCTTATGACACTTTTGCTTATAGACGGATGCCTTTTGGTTTATGTAATGCACCTGCTACTTTTCAAAGATACATGATGGCTATATTTCATGACATGATCGAACAATGTATTGAAATCTTCATGGATGACTTTTCTGTGTTTGGCTCAAGCAATGATAGATGTTTGCACAATCTAACCCTCGTGTTGCAGAGATGTGAGGATACTGATTTAGTCTTGAATTGGGAAAAGTGCCACTTCATGGTACAAGAAGGCATTGTTCTAGGCCATAAGATATCCAAGAAGGGGATTGAGGCGGATCGAGCAAAAATTGAAGTGATAGCCAATCTCCCACCACCCACCACAGTCAAAGCCGTGCGAAGTTTTCTAGGGCATGCCGGGTTTTATAGGCGTTTTATTGCTAATTTTTCCAAAATTGCTAAACCTCTGTCTAACTTGACCATGAAAGATGCAGTATTTGATTTTGATGATGCATGTATGCAGGCTTTCCTCACTTTAAAGGAAAAATTGATCTCAGCACCCGTGATGGCTGCTCCCGACTGGAGTTTGCCATTTGAGTTGATGTGTGACGCGAGCGACACAGCCGTAGGAGCTGTACTTGGTCAAAAGAAGGGTAAAAGATTTCATGCTATATACTATGCTAGTCGTACCTTAAATGAAGCTCAACTCAATTATGCTACCACTGAAAAAGAGCTTCTAGCTATTATCTTTGCCTTTGACAAATTTCATTCTTATCTTGTGCTTAACAAAGTTATCGTGTACACTGATCATTCTGCATTGAAGTACTTGCTTGCTAAAAAAGATGCCAAACCTAGACTGCTAAGGTGGATTTTATTACTACAAGAGTTTGACTTAGAAATCAAAGATAAAAAAGGCTCTGAGAATGTAGTAGCTGATCACTTCTCTAGGCTCGAGTTAGTGGATGAGGGAATGGATAAGATCCCAATAAGAGATGAATTCCCTGATGAGCAACTTTTTGCTCTTTCTTCTATTTCAGTACCTTGGTATGCTGATTTTGCTAACTATTTAGTAGCTGGAATTTTACCACCCGATCTAACCTTTCACCAAAGAAAGAAGTTTTTACACGATGCTAGGCAATATTTGTGGGAAGAGCCCTACTTATTTAAAATTGGTGTAGAGGGAATTATCAGAAGATGTATACCTGAGGAGGAAATGGCATCTGTCCTGGCTCACTGCCATGACATGCCAATAGGAGGTCACTTCGGGCCTGCTAAGACTGCTGCCACGGTTCTACAATCAGGTTTTTTCTGGCCTACTCTATTTAGGGATGCTTATGCTTATGTTAAATCTTGTGATCAATGTCAAAGGGTAGGTAACATTTGTAGACGACACGAAATGCCAATGAACACTGTGCTTGAATGCGAACTATTTGATGTGTGGGATATTGATTTTATGGGTCCTTTTCCTAGTTCGTGTTCTAATAAATACATTCTTGTTGCTGTCGACTATGTGTCTAAATGGGTCGAAGCCGAGGCTTTGCAGACTAATGATGCTAGGGTGGTTCTTAGATTTCTTAAGAAACGAATTTTTACTCGATTGGGTACCCCTAGAGCAATCATAAGTGATGGAGGTACACACTTTCGTAACAAGCAATTTGAAAAATTATTGAACAAATATGGTGTTAAACATAAAATCTCGACCCCTTATCACCCTCAAACTAGTGGGCAAGTCGAAGTATCTAATAGGGAAATAAAAAGGATTTTAGAAAAAACGGTAAATAGTCATCGAACTGATTGGTCTCTGAAATTAGATGATGCATTGTGGGCTTACCGTACTGCTTTTAAAACCCCTATTGGCATGTCCCCATATCGCCTTGTATTTGGAAAAGCTTGTCACTTACCTGTCGAACTTGAACATCGTGCTTATTGGGCTATCAAATTCCTTAATTTCGATACAAGTTCTGTAGGTATCAAGCGGCTACTTCAACTGAATGAGCTCGAGGAGTGGAGACATGAGGCATACGAGAATGCCAAGCTATACAAGGAACGGACTAAGAAGTGGCACGACAAGCATATCTTGTCACGGGAATTCAAGGAAGGCGAATTGGTTCTGATGTATAATTCAAGACTCAAAATTTTTTCGGGAAAACTTAAATCTCGTTGGTCAGGACCATTTCGAGTCACACGAGTGTATTCATCAGGGGCTGTGGAGCTCATTACAGATGATGGACAAGTATTCTTGACCAATGGACACAGGTTGAAATATTACTGGGGAACTGATTGGAACGTAGACACCTCGTCTATCAAGTTCCAAGAGCCATCGACTTAATTCAATTCTGAACAGTCGAGCTATTGACTATAAACAAGCGCTTCTTTGGAGGCAACCTATGTTTCTTACTTTTCTTATTTTTTATTTATTTATTTATATATATATTTTTTTAGCGTCTAGTTTGCTTTCATTTTTGCATTTTAATCTTTCATTTCGTCTTGGTTGTTTTGTTACAGGAAAATGATTCGAGAAAAAAATAATAATATATATATATTTCATTACTGCCTCCCACATATGGACATGAGAGTCAGAAAGTATTTTTGAAATTTTATGTCCAGGAGGTTGGTTTTGCTCGTCTTTCTTATTTTTGTACATACATAGCCGTTTGGGGCTTGTGTGATTGTTTGTTGCTATTAATGCTTGTGGTGATTGTTTTGTATTGTGATGAGTTTTGATTGTTCTGGGGGCTGAAGTGTAACTGTTGAATAAGTTTGGGGGTATTACTGTTGAATTGTTCTTCAATTTTGCAACATTTTTATCTTCTTTTTGAGCACATGGAAAAGCGTGAGTAGGGGAGTCCAATTTATGTTGAGCATTCTGATAGGATCGCCTTGATTTTCGACTCAACCGACTACTCCTCGGTTTGCTTTTTAAGCTTTCCGATTTTGTAAGTATTTCTTTTACCCTTTTTCTTGGTTTGAATCTAGATGTAACATTGAGGGCAATGTTAGGAATAAGTTTGGGGATGTTTAAGGGTAATAATATTTTTTGATACTTTTGAATGTTCATGTAGGTGATTCATTTTAAGCTTGAAATTTTTAATTTTTAGTCCCCAAATTGATGCAATGAAATAATTAATGTAAGTTCGATGGCATGAAAAAATATATATATATATATATATATATATATATATTTTATGTTGGAATACACATGTCTTCACTTTGCTCATGGGACCCTAGATTAGAGTAGAATTTCCATAAGATGAATCACAAATGCACGATAAGTCGATGGTAGAGGAGTCAAGTGGATAATCATCCTGAAACACTTAAAGACTTTCTTCCAGAAATGTTAACTTAGATTCTTCTTAAGGTCACGAGTTGAGTAGTTGCTTCGTATACCTAATAATTAATGAAAAAGGTTGATGATTGGTATGACTATAAAGTCAGGCTGATATGTACTGGAGGTGAAAAGCAACATGCCAATATACTGTACTACCATGTTAATTTGAGCTTTGCTCAAGCCAATTTAGGTTAAAAATGAATGAAAGGTCTAGTTTTATTTCGTAGCCTTTGGCACTCGAGTGATTAAATCCGCAAGGAGTGTCTTAACACTTAATGCCCTAAAACTATCTAGTTTGGGAGTCATTGATCCAAAGCTCGATACATGGGTGTCATAGAAAGCCTAAAGGAATAAAACATTGCACATGACCTAACCTTAATAAATTTAAATGGAAGTTTCATATGAGTTTAAGGTTTAAATGGATTAAGTAATGAAATGTAAGTGGTTATCAAGTTTCTATGAGGCTTGTACTTTAGGATTGATCGACGGTTAATAAAATATGGGATTAATGTCTGAAATTTGGTAAGAATGCCACTTGACTATAATGCCTTACACTTACAATCACTACACCCTTTGGAGGTCTTTATTCGAGTCAAGGTGTAACATGAGCAAATCTTTGATATGTGTGTAAAATTTTTTGAGCTTTAACAGTCGATTTTTATGCTATGGGTTTCTTATTGATTAAGTTGATTCGCGTTGATAAAGGGACTAAAATTTGGTTGGATTTTGTGGGTATATCATCTGCAAACCCTCACGAGACAACACTCGTCCTCTTTTGGTAAAATTGAGGTTTAAAGGCTTGTTGCATACGCTAAATGCAATCATGATCTCTACGAAAGTGAGCTATCTTTTGTTTTTGTTTTACCCTTTTTCTTGATGTTGTTTAAATCTTAGTTTTCTTTTGTTCAATTGCTCGGGGACGATCAATGTTAAGTTTGGGGGTGTTGATAAGTGTGAGTTTTACACATTTGAGAGGTCAATAATTTCATGGTTTAGGTTCAAATATGTATGAATTTTTACCACTTGTGGCTTTGATTTGTGTTTTAAATGAATTCAAGGTAAAAATCATAACAATAGAGAAATCAGCTGGAAGAAAATGCAATAATTCTGTATTTTGGACGCAGAATCTGAGAACGTGTTCTTCTACAAAGTTGTAGATCAATGTCTTAGCTTCACGTGAGAACTTGAATCACTTGAATCTAAGATCTGAGGAAAAACTATTTCTGCGACAGAAGGAAAAATGCTACAGGCAGCTGGACGAATCTTAGAAACTTTTGACACCTAAAGACCATTAGTTGCCTCCTTTAATGATTGTAATGCATGTGTTGTGTGCCCCTTTCATTTATAATGCTGATAGTTGTCTAAATTTGGGCATGTGTAGTGTGAGTTTTTACTTATGTTCATGATGAACATTAGTTGTCTTCCTTTAGGCATGTGCTATGTGTACCCCATTTGTATTCTTTTAGTGTATATTAGTTGTTATCCTCTAGTGCATACTAGTATAAATAGGGGTGTTGTTTCATGTCAAAAGGACCCAACACACAACAACACAAAACACACTAACACTACACTCAAATAGGATACTTTCTCTTACAACAAGAAGGAGAGGTTCGAAATTGACAGCTAGAGAGGAGATTGGAGCAAAGAAACGAGCAAGACGAAGAGAACGACGATTCAACACGAGTTCATCAATTATTAACAGGGAGCTTTTTATTTTCAGAATATTTGTCTATGAACAATTCTATGTTTTTAATTGTTTTTCCAATTATAATTATGAACTAAATTAATCAAACTAAGGCCATGTGAATGCCAATTTTATGAGTTTATATATATGAAGTGATTGTTCATTTTAATTCTATTATTGTTTTGTGTGTTAATTTTATGCTTTTATTCCAATCGTATGCTTGATCAACATATGTTTGCTAATTAGCCTAATTTATTATTTGAGAGAATATATATTAGGGTTCAAAGGAATTAACACATCATCCGAAAAACATGAGGAATTGCTCCTAGAGATAGGTATAGATTTCCGGGTGCTGTTAGCCGAATTAATCCGGGGAAATTCTAGAACTTGAATGCATGGTTAATGATTTGATTCTCGGATAAATATATTTAGAGAACCGTCACGTAATCATAGGATTATTACAGCCGAGAGATCGGATAATAATTATTTAAGGTTTTTTCCACCAAAGCAATAATAGTCTAATAATTAGAAGAATCACTCATATATATTTACAAATAATAAAGGTTGAAGCATGTGCCTTAGTTGCTTTCTCATATAAGAATCTCAACCAAATTGTTAAGTCTTAGTTTTTACCTTTCTACTGTCAATTAATCAAAAATATTTTAATTTAATTCAATTGCTTTAAACTTGTTAATTTAAAATACGAGTCTCTGTGGGTTCGACATTCCGGACTTAATATCCATTCTATTACTACACACGACCAGTCCACTTGCTGTTTTATACACGTAAGGATTTTTCGTGTCACTTATCAGCTTTGGCCAGAGACTTCTAATCTCATTTACCTATAATTGCATTGGATACTTCACGTTTACTTTCGAGATAGTGAATTCCTTCTTGCTAATTAGTTAAGACTGCTAATTGCTGATAAGTGTGAGTTTTACACATTTGAGAGGTCAATAATTTCATGGTTTAGGTTCAAATATGTATGAATTTTACAACTTGTGGCTTTGATTTGTGTTTTAAATGAATTCAAGGTAAAAATCATAACAATAGAGAAATCAGCTGGACGAAAATGCAATAATTCTGTATTTTGGACGCCGAATCTGAGAACGTGTTCTTCTACAAAGTTGTAGATATATGTCTTAGCTTCACGTGAGAACTTGAATCACTTGAATCTAAGATTTGAGGAAAACGTTATGAAGAAAACACTATTGCTGCGCAGAAGGAAAAATGCTACGGGCAGCTGGACGAATCTTAGAAACTTTTGACACCTAAAGACCATTAGTTGCCTTCTTTAATGATTTTAATGCATGTGTTGTGTGCCCCTTTCATTTATAATGCTGATAGTTGTCTACTTATGGGCATGTGTAGTGTGGGTTTTTACTTATGTTCATGATGAACATTAGTTGTCTTCCTTTAGGCATGTGCTATGTGTACCCCATTTGAATTCTTTTAGTGTATATTAGTTGTTATCCTCTAGTGCATACTAGTATAAATAGGGGTGTTGTTTCATGTCAAAAGGACCCAACACACAACAACACAAAACACACTAACACTACACTCAAATAGGATACTTTCTCTTACAACAAGAAGGAGAGGTTCGAAATTGGCAGCTAGAGAGGAGATTGGAGCAAAGAAACGAGCAAGACGAAGAGAACGACGACTCAACACGAGTTCATCAATTATTAACAGGGAGCTTTTTATTTTCAGAATATTTGTCTATGAATAATTCTATGTTTTTAATTGTTTTTCCAATTATAATTATGAACTAAATTAATCAAACTAAGGCCATGTGAATGCCAATTTTATGAGTTTATATATATGAAGTGATTGTTCATTTTAATTCTATTATTGTTTTGTGTGTTAATTTTATGCTTTTATTCCAATCGTATGCTTGATCAACATATGTTTGTTAATTAGCCTAATTTATTATTTGAGAGAATATATATTAGGGTTCAAAGGAATTAACACATCATCCGAAAAACATGAGGAATTGCTCCTAGAGATAGGTATAGATTTCCGGGTGCTGTTAGCCGAATTAATCCGGGGAAATTCTAGAACTTGAATGCATGGTTAATGATTTGATTCTCGGATAAATATATTTAGAGAACCGTCACGTAATCATAGGATTATTACAGCCGAGAGATCGGGTAATAAT
Source organism: Buddleja alternifolia (assembly GCA_019426215.1). Taxonomy (NCBI): domain Eukaryota; kingdom Viridiplantae; phylum Streptophyta; class Magnoliopsida; order Lamiales; family Scrophulariaceae; genus Buddleja; species Buddleja alternifolia. The sequence goes on from CM033393.1 coordinate 20,624,432, forward strand.
TATTTAAGGTTTTTTCCACCAAAGCAATAATAGTCTAATAATTAGAAGAATCACTCATATATATTTACAAATAATAAAGGTTGAAGCATGTGCCTTAGTTGCTTTCTCATATAAGAATCTCAATCAAATTGTTAAGTCTTAGTTTTTACCTTTCTACTGTCAATTAATCAAAAATCTTTTAATTTAATTCAATTGCTTTAAACTTGTTAATTTAAAATACGAGTCTCTGTGGGTTCGACATTCCGGACTTAATATCCATTCTATTACTACACACGACCAGTCCACTTGCTGTTTTATACAAGTAAGGATTTTTCGTGTCAATTGCCCATCAAGCCGCACTTCGAGGTTCACCCCACCAACAGGTGAATTAGATCTAACTAATATAATGAAAGACTTGACATCACAAGCACATCTTCAACGTAATTACTCATGTCTAAAGCTCATGCATACACTATCATAATCAGTAATCCAATCATTGACAATCAATGAGTAAAAACTCATGTGATTTCATTACTACGAGCCGTGTTCGAATACACTAATCCCACCAATGTATCTATGACTAAACTCCCACTATCCCATAGTATTCGACTAGCACTCCATGCCAGAGCATGTGTCATTCAAGTCCACACGAATCTCAATGCGCAATTTAAATTCTCCGATTTGCGAACCATTTAAGTGATCAAGTACCAAGTCTTCCAGTGCCTATCTCCTTAACTACTATAAGGAGTGGAAGGTCTGCCTTGATTCACCTGGACTTATTATTCATTCAAGTCTTATAGATGCCATTAAGACTTATACGAACAATATACTAAATGACTTTCTATTAATTAAGGGTTGTACAATATAAACTAGTGCCTTATATTCTAATCTCCTAGTTGGCATCGAGAGCACTTTTCCAACATAGGAAACTTGTCAACTTGCGAATCCTATCCTTAGATGCTTGACCAAGTCTAACATGCCAGATTTGTGCATTTGTTAGCTTATCAGATTTATGCTTCCCTTTGTTTATTGGTTGAATTGCAAGAGAATTAGCACGCGTGGGTAAACATAAAGGTTGTTATACATACTTGCTCTAATGATCCATTTCGAACCCAAAAACATTGAACAAAAGCCATTATTTATTTTAAAAGAAAACCCTTATTTGTCCAACATAGAAATCGAAATTAGGTTCTTAATCAATTCATGAACATAATACGCATCCTTTAAAATAAACCTACTACTATTCTCAAGAACTAAAACGACATTTCAAACAGCCTTCACAGCGACAGACGCTCCATTAGCCATTCTCAGGACCATGTCCCCATCATTTAGCTCTCTGCTTGTAAACAACACCTACAAATTATTGCAAAGGTGAGTACCACAGCCAGTGTCAAACACCCACGAAGCATGGTTAATTGACAAATTAATCTCAACAATAAACACACATTCTTTGTCACTTTTGAAGGTAGCAGGACAATCCTTGCTCAAGTGTTCCATCCCATGGCAATGAGGGCAATCACCTTTTGGCGTCTTGTCTCCAAATGTTCTCTCCAACTTGTCGACAAGATCCTTGGCTAGTTTGACCTTTCCATGTGTCTCAATCATGCGCTCAGACATCATAGACAATATGAAACGTCGAACATAAGCCTCATCATCGATTTTCTTTGTCCAGTACTCTAAAGTACGAGCACGAGTTGCCATCTTGGGCCAAGGTGGGACTTTCCCTTTGATTATGTAATCAAGATCCTTGACCCTGAGATATACATCTAGAGCCAATAGTTATAGTTCGAGCCATTAAACTTGTTGCAATTGAGAATCCATAGACACGTATAAACGATAGTCATGGTATTACTGTGTATATGCGATCAAGCGAAAATGATTATTAGCATTGAGTATTAACATATATTCATATACAATTAAGGAATTTTAAATATTCATGTGTGCTCCCACTAACTTTTCGAATTCCGTCACCCCAATAGACCGAAGATGTGAAACTCGACAATTTCTAGTGGGCTCGAGCTGCCATGTACCCCATACCTCATTCCACGACTCGTGAGATAATGGGCGGTAATACATAACTGGGTACGACGGCCCCATCCACTTCCAGGTGGTCCTCGAGTTGTTTGGCTCACACTTCATGTACATCCCGAGAACACGATGCAACCGTACACTAGTTTGTGTTTAAGTCTAACCCATCAAATTCTCATAGCATAACAGTAGCCAGGTGCTCCCACGACTCATGGATGACTCCTTAACGAAACTGAAACTCGTGTTCTCTAATATAACATCATTGTTACATAGAATGCTTAAATGTGAGATCAGCATACTTAATCTTGCCCTCATTCCACGACTCGTGAGACAAGCCTCACGTTATTCCATCTCACATTTAGTGATGGAAGGCACTGGACCTAATCAAGGAGCTTCCGGACCTCGATTTATCCATATAGGGACTTATTATTATTTAAAAGGGTTTTTTTAAAACAAGGTCTCACACTTTCAATTACTTATCTTTCTTTGGCGATCATGCAAACATGCACATCATACAAAGCATAAGAAAATAAGTAATCATACATAAAGCGGTAAATGTGATCTTAGTTGACACGAAAAATCCTTACGTGTATAAAACAGCAACTGGACTGGTCGTGTGTAGTAATAGAATGGATATTAAGTCCGGAATGTCGAACCCACAGAGACTCGTATTTTCAATTAACAAGTTTAAAGCAATTGAATTAAATTAAACAATTTTTGATTAATTGACAGTAGAAAGGTAAAAAGCTAAGACTTAACAATCTGATTGAGATTTTTATATGAGAAAGCAACTAAGGCACATGCTTCAACCTTTGTTATTTGTAAATATATATGAGTGATTCTTCTAATTATTAGACTATTATTGCTTTGGTGGAAAAAAACCTTAAATAATTATTACCCGATCTCTCAGCTGTAATAATCCTATGATTATGTGACGGTTCTCTAAATATATCTATCCGAGAATCAAATCATTAACCATGCATTCAAGTTCTAGAATTTCCCCGGATTAATTCGGCTAACAGCACCCGGAAATCTATACCTATCTCTAGGAGCAATTCCTCATGTTTTTCGGATGATGTGTTAATTCCTTTGAACCCTAATATATATTCTCTCAAATAATAAATTAGGCTAATTAGCAAACATATGTTGATCAAGCAAACGATTGGAATAAAAGCATAAAATTAACACACAAAACAATAATAGAATTAAAATGAACAATCACTTCATATATATAAACTCATAAAATTGGCATTCACATGGCCTTAGTTTGATTAATTTAGTTCATAATCATAATTGGGAAAACAATTAAAAACATAGAATTATTCATAGACAAATATTCTAGAAATAAAAAGCTCCCTGTTAATAATTGATGAACTCGTGTTGAATCGTCGTTCTCTTCGTCTTGCTCGTTTCTTTGCTCCAATCTCCTCTCTAGCTGCCAATTTCGAACCTCTCCTTCTTGTTGTAAGAGAAAGTATCCTATTTGAGTGTAGTGTTAGTGTGTTTTGTGTTGTTGTGTGTTGGGTCCTTTTGACATGAAACAACACCCCTATTTATACTAGTATGCACTAGAGGATAACAACTAATATACACTAAAAGAATACAAATGGGGTACACATAGCACATGCCTAAAGGAAGACAACTAATGTTCATCATGAACATAAGTAAAAACCTACACTACACATGCCCAAAAGTAGACAACTATCAGCATTATAAATGAAAGGGGCACACAATACATGCATTACAATCATTAAAGGAGGCAACTAATGGTCTTTAGGTGTCAAAAGTTTCTAAGATTCGTCCAGCTGCCCGTAGCATTTTTCCTTCTGCGCAGAAATAGTGTTTTCTTCATAACCTTTTCCTCAGATCTTAGATTCAAGTGATTCAAGTTCTCACGTGACGCTAAGACATAGATCTACAACTTTGTAGAAGAACACGTTCTCAGATTCTGCGTCCAAATTACAGAATTATTGCATTTTCTTCCAGCTGATTTATCTATTGTTATGATTTTTACCTTGAATTCATTTAAAACACAAATCAAAGCTACAAGTGGTAAAATTCATACATTTGAACCTAAACCATGAAATTATTGACCTCTCAAATGTGTAAAACTCACACTTATCAACACCCCCAAACTTAACATTGATCGTCCCCGAGCAATTGAACAAAAGAAAACTAAGATTTAAACAACATCAAGAAAAAGGGTAAAACAGAAACAAAAGATAGCTCACTTTCGTAGAGATCACGATTGCATTTAGCGTATGCAACAAGCCTTTAAACCTCAATTTTACCAAAAGAGGACGAGTGTTGTCTCGTGAGGGTTTGCAGATGATATACCCACAAAATCCAACCAAATTTTAGTCCCTTTATCAACGCGAATCAACTTAATCAATAAGAAACCCATAGCATAAAAATCGACTGTTAAAGCTCAAAAAATTTTATACACATATCAAAGACTTGCTCATGTTACACCTTGACTCGAATAAAGACCTCCAAAGGGTGTAGTGATTGTAAGTGTAAGGCATTATAGTCAAGTGGCATTCTTACCAAATTTCAGACATTAATCCCATATTTTATTAACCGTCGATCAATCCTAAAGTACAAGCCTCATAGAAACTTGATAACCACTTAAATTTCATTACTTAATCCATTTAAACCTTAAACTCATATGAAACATCCATTTAAATTTATTAAGTTTAGGTCATGTGCAATGTTTTATTCTTTTAGGCTTTCTATGACACCCATGTATCGAGCTTTGGATCAATGACTCCCAAACTAGATAGTTTTAGGGCATTAAGTGTTAAGACACTCCTTGCGGATTTAATCACTCGAGTGCCAAAGGCCACGAAATAAAACTAGACCTTTCATTCATTTTCAACCTAAATTGGCTTGAGCAAAGCTCAAATTAGCATGACAGTACAGTATATAGGCATGTTGCTTTTCACCTCCAGTACATATCAGCCTGACTTTATAGTCATACCAATCATCAACCTTTTTCATTAATTATTAGGTATACGAAGCAACTACTCAACTCGTGACCTTAAGAAGAATCTAAGTTAGCATTTCTGGGAGAAAGTCTTTAAGTGTTTCAGGATGATTATCCACTTGACTCCTCTACCATCGACTTATCGTGCATTTGTGATTCATCTTATGGAAATTCTACTCTAATCTAGAGTCCCATGAGCAAAGTGAAGACATGTGTATTCCAACATAAAATATATATATATATATTTTTTCATGCCATCGAACTTACATTAATTAGTTTCATTGCATCAATTTAGGGACTAAAAAGTAAAAATTTCAAGCTTAAAATGAATCACCTACATGAACATTCAAAAGTATCAAAAAAATATTATTACCCTTAAACACCCCCAAACTTATTCCTAACATTGCCCTCAATGTTACATCTAGATTCAAATCAAGAAAAAGGGTAAAAGAAATACTTACAAAACCGGAAAGCTTAAAAAGCAAACCGAGGAGTAGTCGGTTGAGTCGAAAATCAAGGCGATCCTATCAGAATGCTCAACATAAATTGGACTCCTCTACTCACGCTTTTCCATGTGCTCAAAAAGAAGATAAAAATGTTGCAAAATTTAAGAACAATTCAACAGTAATACCCCCAAACTTATTCAACAGTTACACTTCAGCCCCCAGAACAATCAAAACTCATCACAATACAAAAACAATCACCACAAGCATTAATAGCAACAAACAATCACACAAGCCGCAAACGGCTATGTATGTACAAAAATAAGAAAGACGAGCAAAACCAACCTCCTGGACATAAAATTTCAAAAATACTTTCTGACTCTCACGTCTGTATGTGGGAGGCAGTAATGAAATATATATATATATATTTTTTTTTTCGAACCATTTTCCTGTAAAAAAACAACCAAGACAAAATGAAAGATTAAAATGCAAAAATGAAAGCAAACTAGACGCTAAAAATATATATATATATATATAAATAATAAAAAAAAATAAGAAAAGTAAGAAACATGGGTTGCTTCCCAAGAAGCGCTTGTTTATAGTCAATAGCTCGACTGTTCAGAATCGAGTTAAGTCGATGGCTCTTGGAACTTGATAGACGAGGTGTCTGCGTTCCAATCAGTTCCCCAGTAATATTTCAACCTGTGTCCATTGGTCAAGAATACTTGTCCATCATCTGTAATGAGCTCCATAGCCCCTGATGAATACACTCGTGTGACTCGAAATGGTCCTGACCAACGAGATTTAAGTTTTCCCGGAAAAAGTTTGAGTCTTGAATTATACATCAGAACCAATTCGCCTTCCTTGAATTCCCGTGACAAGATATGCTTGTCGTGCCACTTCTTAGTCCGTTCCTTGTATAGCTTGGCAATCTCGTATGCCTCATGTCTCCACTCCTCGAGCTCATTCAGTTGAAGTAGCCGCTTGTTACCCTTCTTTTGACCAAGTACAGCTCCTACGGCTGTGTCGCTCGCGTCACACATCAACTCAAATGGCAAACTCCAGTCGGGAGCAGCCATCACAGGTGCTGAGATCAATTTTTCCTTTAAAGTGAGGAAAGCCTGCATACATGCATCATCAAAATCAAATACTGCATCTTTCATGGTCAAGTTAGACAGAGGTTTAGCAATTTTGGAAAAATTAGCAATAAAACGCCTATAAAACCCGGCATGCCCTAGAAAACTTCGCACGGCTTTGACTGTGGTGGGTGGTGGGAGATTGGCTATCACTTCAATTTTTGCTCGATCCACCTCAATCCCCTTCTTGGATATCTTATGGCCTAGAACAACGCCTTCTTGTACCATGAAGTGGCACTTTTCCCAATTCAAGACTAAATCGGTATCCTCACATCTCTACAACACGAGGGTTAGATTGTACAAACATCTATCATAGCTTGAGCCAAACACAGAAAAGTCATCCATGAAGATTTCAATACATTGTTTGATCATGTCATGAAATATAGCCATCATGCATCTTTGAAAAGTAGCAGGTGCATTACATAAACCAAAAGGCATCCGTCTATAAGCAAAAGTACCATAAGGACAAGTGAAAGTGGTTTTCTCTTGATCCTCAGGTGCAACGGCAATTTGGTTATAGCCGGAATACCCATCCAAAAAACAATAATATTCATGCTCAACTAATCTTTCTAACATTTGATCGATAAAGGGAAGTGGGAAATGGTCTTTTCGGGTACATTCATTCAATTTCCTATAATCGATGCAAACCCTAAAACCAGTGACAATTCTAGATGGAATCAACTCATTATTATCATTAAGAACGACTGTCGTACCTCCCTTCTTTGGCACTATCTGAGTTGGACTTACCCATGAGCTATCAGAGATAGGAAAAATGATTCCAGCATCGAGTAACTTGATTACCTCTTTCTTCACCACTTCTTGAATTTGAGGATTTGACCTCCTTTGTGGTTGTATGGTGGGCTTTGAGCTCTCTTCCATCAGGATCTTGTGCATGCAAATGGCCGGACTAATCCCCTTGATGTCAGCAATCTTCCATCCAAAGGCCCTTTTGTGCTCCTTCAACACCTTTTATAACTTTGCTTCTTGTGGCTCTGTAAGAGAAGAAGAAATAATCAGTGGCAAAGTTTCATTATCACTTAAATAAACATATTTAAGATGTGAAGGTAAGGCTTTTAGATCAAGAATCGGTGGTTCCTTAATGAATGGTTTGGATTTGCTTGACAGTGGCTGATCCAACATCTCAAATTTCCTTATGATGGCACATTGTGTACGCCTCTCCAGACTATGGACAGCCGTCAGTTGTCTATCATCTGCTGACTCAACATCCTTACATTTCATTATGCATATTTCAAGTGGATCGTCAGAGATGTTTTCCTGAAAATGCTCGAAAATCAAAGGATCACAAACATCTATTTGCAAACACGACTCGTCATCACCGACATGCTTTAAAACCTTGAAGACGTCAAAAGTAACTTTCTCTGCTCCCACATTTAAAGTTAACTTACCATTTGCTACATCGATCATAGCTTTACCTGTGGCTAGGAAAGGTCTTCCTAGGATGAGAGGAACTTCGACGTCTTCTTCCATTTCTAGAACCACGAAGTCCACCGGAAAGTAAAATTTGTCAACTTGCACGATCACATCCTCTATGATTCCCTTCGGGTGTTTGATAGATCGATCTGCAAGTTGAAGACTCATCGAGGTTGGCTTCGAACTTCCCAAGCCCAATTTCTGAAACAACGACTATGGGAGAAGGTTTATGCTAGCCCCTGAATCACACAACACTCGGTCAAATTTGAGTTGCCCGATGGTGCATGGGATCGTGAGGCTCCCTGGATCTTTGAGTTTCTTTGGCAACTTATTCAATACTACTGCTGAGCATGCTTCTGTCAAACACACCGTTTCATTCCCTTCCCACTTTTGCTTGTTTGAGAGAATATCCTTGAAAAACTTGATGTAATTGGGCATCTGCAAAATTGCATCAATAAAAGGAATGTTAATTCTAACTTCTCGAAGAATTTCTAAAATCCTAAGAAAGCTCTTATCCATTTCTTTTTTATTCTTTTTATGTGCGAGGGGAAAGGGGAGACGTATTTCAACTGGTTTTGAAGAAGAAGGAGATAAAGTTTCGGTAAAATTCTGTTTTGCCTCTGACGTATGGATAATGGATTTTCCCACATTCGTATGTTGACCGGTCAACGTCTGGACTACATTTTGGTCACATCTGTACTGTGGAGGCAGCGTGTTCAAATCTTCGAGATTTTCCAACGTTCGGACATTGCTTTCATGTTCGGCCGTTGGCTTTTGGGTTGGTGCATTTTTCACTTCTTTACCACTACGGAGGGTAACGGCATGGCATTGTTCCTTCGGATTCTTCTCTGTATCGCTTGGAAGTGTCCCGGGTGCTCTTACTCCAGCATCATTTGATAATTGTGCAAATTGATGCTGCAACTCTTTCATTCCCGTCATAACACCTTGTAACATCAATCGAAGCTCTGCAAATGATTCGTCCGATTTTTGCATGTGAGCATCTAATCTTTCTTCGACAGTGGGAGTTCTTGGAATTTGACCTTGTGGCTTAAAATTCCCAGGCTTCTGAGCTTGATTGTTGTAAAACGGAGGCCTCGGTGCTTGGTAGATGCCTTGTGGTGCATTCTGTGCCGGATTTGGCCTTTTTGGGAAATTCGTGGGTATGTGGAAGTTCAATTGAGGTTTGTTTGAATTTCCAACATAATTCACATTCCCGATGGCTAGCTCTGATTCGGCATCTTGTTCTACCTCTTGAGCAACGGCAGCCCTTCGGGATTGTGGAATAATCTCATCATCATCTTCAGGGTACAGTTCATCCTCCCGTGCCATCTGCTCTAGCTTTGCCCACACTGTTCTTCTATCGAGACCTAAAAGATCACCACCGACTCCTACATTAAGTCTGTGACGAATCCGAGACCGGACTCCATTAAAGAAGTGTAGTACTCGCTCGTCTCTAGAATAATTGTGATCGGGGCATTTTCGAAGCAGACCCTTGTATCTTGCCCATGCCGATGCTAACGATTCATCCCGTCTTTGCTTAAAACCCTTGATCTCGCTTCTCAACTCGTTAATCCTTGATGGAGGGAAAAACTTGTTGAGAAACTCCTCGACTAACTCACCCCACGTTTCAATGGATTGCGGGGGCAATGACTTGTACCACAGGGTCCCTTTATCCTTAAGCGAGAAATGGAATAATCTGAGGCGGATGGCATCAAGATCTCTTGGGTGAAATTGCATAGTAGTCAACACATCATTGAAGTGCTCCAGATGGTCATGAGGCGACTCTTTTTGATCACCATAAAATTGTTCCACCTGAACCATGTTGAACATGTGAGGTGGAATATGGAAGTTTGGTGTGGCAAAATTGGGAAACACAACAGGCCCCGGCGTAGTGTGTACACGTGGTGGTTGATTACCGCGAACTGATGGGGGTGGTGCCGGAGGTGCCGGTTGCATGGTTTGAAACAAATTTTGAAACCATTCCCTATTCTTAGGAAGATTCATGTCAGGGAAATTTCCAGCCATAGCTCGTTTTCTTAAGTTTGCTTGAAACGTTCGATCGATCTCGGGATCAAATTCCTCTAAACCCTTTCCTGAGGTTCTGGTCATTCACCACAAAAATACCCTGTTTAAACAAAGAAGTAAACCACAAGAATTTAGAGCTAGAAGATAAAATTAAAAAAAATTGATAAAAGAAAGTAAACTAAAAATTGCAATAAACTTACAAACTAAAACAAAACAAGTCCCCGGCAACGGTGCCAAAAACTTGACACGAAAAATCCTTACGTGTATAAAACAGCAAGTGGACTGGTCGTGTGTAGTAATAGAATGGATATTAAGTTCAGAATGTCGAACCCACATAGACTCGTATTTTCAATTAACAAGTTTAAAGCAATTGAATTAAATTAAACAATTTTTGATTAATTGACAGTAGAAAGGTAAAAAACTAAGACTTAACAATTTGATTGAGATTTTTATATGAGAAAGCAACTAAGGCACATGCTTCAACCTTTATTCTTTGTAAATATATATGAGTGATTCTTCTAATTATTAGACTATTATTGCTTTGGTGGAAAAAAACCTTAAATAATTATTACCCGATCTCTCGGCTGTAATAATCCTATGATTACGTGACGGTTCTCTAAATATATCTATCCGAGAATCAAATCATTAACCATGCATTCAAGTTCTAGAATTTCCCCGGATTAATTCGGCTAACAGCACCCGGAAATCTATACCTATCTCTAGGAGCAATTCCTCATGTTTTTCGGATGATGTGTTAATTCCTTTGAACCCTAATATATATTCTCTCAAATAATAAATTAGGCTAATTAGCAAACATATGTTGATCAAGCATACGATTGGAATAAAAGCATAACATTAACACACAAAACAATAATAGAATTAAAATGAACAATCACTTCATATATATAAACTCATAAAATTGGCATTCACATGGCCTTAGTTTGATTAATTTAGTTCATAATCATAATTGGGAAAACAATTAAAAACATAGAATTATTCATAGACAAATATTCTGGAAATAAAAAGCTCCCTGTTAATAATTGATGAACTCGTGTTGAATCGTCGTTCTCTTCGTCTTGCTCGTTTCTTTGCTCCAATCTCCTCTCTAGCTGCCAATTTCGAACCTCTCCTTCTTGTTGTAAGAGAAAGTATCCTATTTGAGTGTAGTGTTAGTGTGTTTTGTGTTGTTGTGTGTTGGGTCCTTTTGACATGAAACAACACCCCTATTTATACTCGTATGCACTAGAGGATAACAACTAATATACACTAAAAGAATACAAATGAGGTACACATAGCACATGCCTAAAGGAAGACAACTAATGTTCATCATGAACATAAGTAAAAACCTACACTACACATGCCCAAAAGTAGACAACTATCAGCATTATAAATGAAAGGGGCACACAATACATGCATTACAATCATTAAAGGAGGCAACTAATGGTCTTTAGGTGTCAAAAGTTTCTAAGATTCGTCCAGCTGCCCGTAGCATTTTTCCTTGTGCGCAGCAATAGTGTTTTCTTCATAACGTTTTCCTCAGATCTTAGATTCAAGTGATTCATGTTCTCACGTGAAGCTAAGACATAGCTCTACAACTTTGTAGAAGAACACGTTCTCAGATTCGGCGTCCAAATTACAGAATTATTGCATTTTCGTCCAGCTGATTTCTCTATTGTTATGATTTTACCTTGAATTCATTTAAAACACAAATCAAAGCCACAAGTGGTAAAATTCATACATATTTGAACCTAAACCATGAAATTATTGACCTCTCAAATGTGTAAAACTCACACTTATCATTAGTCGAGCCAATACCTAAACACCCCGAGCCATCAAGGTATTGACCAATCTAATCTAAGGACCCTGAACCTACACTAAGGTCTTCAAATCTCCATGAGCTTGAACGTCTCCATCTTTGTCTTTATAAATTACTTTTCAAGAAAACATTTCCCTCTCAATTACAAGGAAAGAAAACATGGCACATAGGCCTCAAATCATCATATCAACTAGTGTATGGCTCAACCCGGATCACCACATAATCACATAAACATGCCATCTTGCAAATATGAATTATATTCACCGTCTTTAACTAAGGATAATCAAATTAAAGACTTTAATTTCTAAAAATCAATTTTAGAAACCCACATGAAGAAGTCATACTTTTTCAATTAATCTAAAAACCATTTCAAAAACCCAATTTTATTCAATCTTGAAAATCAATAAAATACCCATTTTATTTCAACTTCCAAAATTAAATAAAACCTTTAATTTTGAAATATACAATTTTTAGAACAAACTTAAAACAATTTTAATTTGAGATTCAAAAACCTTAATTTTTTAAAATCATAAATTAGACTTGCGCTTTTAAATTTAAATTACAAAAACAACCCAAGGCCTAAAACGCAATTACAACAAAAAACATTTGAAAATAGGGGAAATTACATTTTGATCCCTTAGGTAAAATCACGGGCCGCGTCACCCTACCACGCCGTCGCGTATGATAGTGTTGCCGGAGTAGTGCAGTCCGCAATGGCGCATCGCATAACAGTGACGCGCAGCTGGTGGCACGTGCGCGCAACGCCGCCTTGGCGCATCACTGTTCGCGATGGCGAAAAGCCGTTGCTGTCAGCCGGCGACCCCCCCCTTTTTCCTTTTTTATAAAAAAACTAAATAACAAAATGCAGCCCTTTGATTACAGATTAATTCCAAATCAACAGATCCAAAAATTAAACAGAAAATCCAACCTATTCGAATATGCAATAAAAACATATTTAAAGCATATAAACACGAAAAGAATCCGAGTCATGTCAAACCCTTGGCTCTGATACCACTGTTGGGATCGGTAAAACCCCGGGGATGCTTGCGCAGCGGAAAATACAGATTTAAAAAATTAAAAGCGACATCCTCAAATTAGGGCTAGGCAGACATGGTACCATCAGATTCAAAACTATCCTAAGAGAAAGTTTTCTCTTATTTAGCTCTCAAAGAACTTAAATCAGCAACGTCTTTTTAAGCTACTCTTTGCTATACCTCTTCAAATTGGTTTTGCCCTAGCGCCTTAAGTGTTGCGCCTCTGAGTTTATCCACACCCTAGCTCGTACTCTCAATTATCTCCACCAGTGCTAGCCAAGAGAATATCGAATTTTTGGCTTTTGAGGAAAGGGTTAGGAATTTATTTAGTGTTCTTCGTACTCAACACATGAGTTGGAAGAATTCTTGTGAAAGAAAAAATAGAAGAGAATAAAATAAAAGGATTTATGTGATTTTCCAATTAATGATTCATTATTTCAAAAGGGTGGAATATACATATATATATATATAGACTCCACATAAGTGGAAACTCACACACACATACACGCCACTTCCCTAAAAAATAGGGGGGGAGGGGGCGTGTGTGTGTGTGTGTGTGTATATATATATATTCGAATTTTCCTTTCTTTTATTCTCTTTCTTCAATTAGTTGGACTCCTTTCCAACTAATTATATATTCTCATATCTATCCAATATCCTTAATATATATCTTATAAGATCTTTCCTTTTAATTAGTTATCTTAACCAACTAAAAGATCTTACCATATATATTATTATATATATATTAACTTGGTGAACAAGACAAATTATTCCACCAATATTCCACACACATATATATACACACGCACATGCACATATATATATTTATATATTATTTCTCTTTCTTTTATTAATTAATTAGTCCTTCCCAATTTAATATTCTAATATTAAATTATAGGACCATTAATTAATACGAAACAATAAATTACTTTTTTTTGATTAATTAAATCCATTTAATTAATCCCTCCATTAATTCACAAAGAATTAACTAGCCAATAGGTACTACACTGAGTTATGTGTGTGACCCTTCAGACTCATTGACAAGCTAGCAATAAGTCCTCCCATAGGCTAGATTAATTATTCTCAATAATTAACTATACCTTGTATTAATTTCACCAAATTAACCCAAGTCACCTATTGTTCATAATTCGATGTCTATCAACGTCGCCACGACTTCCTAGATGTCAACATGAAAAGCAAACCTATCCGAGTTACGGTCTTCATGTGAGTTGAATCCCTTCATCAGTTTCCCATCTATGGTCTAGGGTATGGCGACGGTCGAACCCTAATAATCTTAGAAACTATGACTGTGTTGTGACATCTAAGGATCCAGTCTTCTAAGTCGGGACCACTAATCCCTCTTAGAAGACAAAATATACTAGGTAATACCCTTTCCATTGACATCTCAGGTCTAAGGACTATCTCACACTACAAAACCCAAGGACTTCATTTTCAACAGCACCAACTAGGAATCCTTAGCGGGGTTGTTCAATTCCATACTCACCCAAAGTATGAATCTTCATACATATATTGGCAGTACTAGCCATTGACAATGGAACACGTCGACTCTTGGAGAGTTACATGCATGAACAAGTCTTGGCGAGGCCAGTGATATCCCACATCTCACAGCCTCTATGACTTGGAACATTATTTAGGATTATGGTCTTTGAGAGCATTCCATAGGCATCCTGACTGCTCGCCTAACCATTTGTAATCCATGAGATCTTTATCTATACCAACACAAGTAATAACAATAAAGAAGCATACCATAAAGAAACATTCAATATATTTAAAACAAGACTGTCATAGTGTTTTACATTTAAGATGGCAGAGTCCAAAACAAATGGTTCACCGGGCACCTAACACTATCACAGACGTTTTCTTTTGCACGTTTGGAAGTGCTGTGCAAAAGCGAAATTTCTTGAATTTTCAACTCTGTCTCACCCATCACTGTAATGGAAAAGCATTGCTCCTTATGATTTATCTCTATGTTGCTTTGCAATGTACCCAGCACGATTGCAGACAATTTGCTCGACAGTTGACCCACATGTCATAGAACTTCTTGCATCATTCGACGAAGTTCATTGGAAGACTCATTAGATTTTCGAATGTGACCATCTAGTCTCTCCTCTATAGTAAGAGCCCTTCCTTAGCCAATTGGTTGATGAATTCCTTGCCCCTTCGGGTTTTCCTCAAATATGCCAAGTTCCTCAACCTCTTTAACACTCATAACCTTCTTGGGGGAAGTTTCCTCATCATCATCCTCGTGGTATAACTCATCCTCTTGAGCCAGTCGCTCAAGTTTTCTCCACACATTTCGACCATCTAGTCCTAATGATCACCACCAGCTCCAGCATTGAATCGATGTCGAACCCTCGATCGAACCCCATCATAAAACTGTCACACAAGCTCGGATATAGATGATAGTGTTAGGTGCCCTGCGAGCCAATGTTTGGCTTGTTCAAAACAATGTAAACACTATGTCAGTCTTATTTTATGAATATATAATCATTTGGCATTGTCTTTATTGTAATTGCTTCTATAGTCTAGATAAAGATCCCTTTGGATTACACAGAGCTAGGGGAGTGTTATGTAACTATGGAACACTCTCGAGGGCTATAATCCTTAAACCCTGTTCCAAGTCATAGAGACAATGAGATAGAGGATATCATAGTCCTGGCAAGACTTGTCTGTATATGTCATTCTCAATTGGGAGAGTGTCTTGTTCCATAGACAATGACCCACCGGGTCAGTGCATATATGGAGATTCATACTTTAGAGAAGTGTGGAATTGAACGACCCCGCAAGGACACCTCGTTGGTTCTGTGTCAAACTTGGAGTCCTTCAGTTTCGTAGTGTGAGTTTAATCTTTTGACCTGAGGTGTCATGTTTGGAAAGGATACTACCCACTACACTTTTATATACGGCGTGCACTACAGGATAGTCATACAGTGGTGTATGTTCTGTATAGTCTGGTAGTATAGAGGAATAGATGGCATTTGCAGGATTCATCCAGGGAATCAAACTCGGTATTTCCTACGCTGTTGTGAAAATCTAAATGATCGATAAAAGCCTTTGATCAAAGCATATGTCTTAGAAGAGGGATTGGTGGTCCCTGCTTAGAAGGCTGGATCATTAGATGTCACAACACAGTCATAACTTCTAAGGTTATTAGGGTTTCGACCTTCGCCATATCCTAGACCATAGACAGGAAAAAAATGAAGGGATTCGACTCATATGAAGATCGTAACCGGATAGATTTTGCTTTCTATCATTAACATTTAGGAAGTCGTGGTGAAATTACTAAACATCGATCCACAACCGATAGGTGCCTTGAATTAATATGGTGAAATTAGTTCAAGGTCTAAATTAATTATTTGGATAATTAGTTTAGCCTATGGGGAAGGACTTATTGCTAGCTTGTTAATGAGCCTACAGAGTCACATACTTAACTTAGTGTAGTACCTATTGGCTTATTAATTCTATGAGAATTAATGGAGAAATTAATTATATGAAATTAATTAACTTAGAAAAAAGGATTGGAATTAATTAAGTGGTATTAATTAATTATAGTCTCTAATTTAATGGATATTAAATTAAGTGGGAGACAAATTAATTGATGGGCTGATTAATTAATTGGGAAATATTAATTAAGTTGGACTTAATTAATTAATTGGGGCATAGTCTATTTAATAAAGTTAATGGACTTGTAATATATTAAATTGACTTAGGCCCAATTACATAGAAGAGAGAAAAGAAGACAAGGTCTACTAGGACACTTGGAGACCTAGTGGGCATCCTCTACTAGTAGGGGAAGAGACTCCATCTCTTCCCCAACAAGTTACATAACACGCCTACTTCCTTTATACCAAGGAGGAGGATTTCTCTCTCTCTCATCTTTTCACAGTAAAAAGAAAAACCAAAAGTCCTTTCTCTTTTACTTAAGAAGCTAAGATTCGTTATCTTCTTTGCTAGCACTGGTAGAAGAAGACGAGGGTGCAAGCTAAGGTGTGGATACACTTGAAGGTGCCAAATCAAGCACTGAAAGCAAATCCATCCTACATAGATTCTTCACGAGGTAATCATTAAAGTTGTTATTTGTCGTTTTTATCGAATTCGATGGTAACATATCAACCTATCCCTAATTTTGTTTTTGTTGATCGGATCCCTGGGGACAATTACTACCAGTGGTATCAAAGTTACGGTTTGAGAATGGCTCGGATTCTTTTCGGTGATTTATCAATTGCTAGACCTCGAGCAATAAGAGCTATAAGGCAAGACCAACATCATTCAATGGGAGAAAACAAAACAACTAACTAACTCACTTTCGTGGAGTAAACGTTTGCACTTAGCGGGTGCAACAAGCCTTTAAACCTTTGAGTTACCTCAAAGGACGAGTTATAGTCTCGTGAGGGTTTGCATACGATATACCCACAAAATCTAGCAAATTTTCAATCCCAACCGAATCAACACATCTCAATATGATCAACAAGAATGAATGGCATAAAATCAACCTTATAAAGTTCACAAATATATATATACATATCAACTACTTTTGCTCATGTGACACCAATACTTGAAACGACTCCCTAGGGTGTAGTGAAAAATAAATCTAGGGTATTATAGTCGAGAGGCATCCTTACCAAATTTTGGACATTAATCCCATATCTATCAACTTTTGATCAAACACAAGGCACAATAATTATAGATAATCTCATAGCCATTTAAATTTCATTATCTCAAATATTCAACATTCAATTCATATGGAATTTCCATTAAACTTCATTAAGGCTCGATCATGTGCAATGTTTTATTCCATTAGGCTTTCTATGACACCCATGTAACAAGTTTTAGATCAATGACTCCCAAACTAGATAGTTTTGGGGCATTAAGTGTAGAGACACTCCTAAGGATTTAATCACTCAGAGTATCAAAGGCCACGAAATAAAACTAGATCTTTTAAACAATTCACTTCTTTTGGCTTGAGCATAGCTCAAATTAGCATAATAGTACAGTATATAGGTATGAAACTTTTCACCTCCGGTACGTATTAGCCTGACCACTTTTGGTCATACCAAAATTCAACCTTTTCAATTCATTGTTAGCATATAAAATTACTACTCAACTTATAACTTTATGAGAAATCTAAGTTAATATTTCTGGGAATAATTCCTTAAGTGTCTCAAGATGGTTATCCTCTCAACTCCTCTACCTTCGATTTAAGTGCATTGTGAATCATCTAAAGAATCAATTCTAGTCTAAGGTCTCCACGAGCAATTTCAAAGATATATATTCCATTAAATTCAAATTATTTCAAGAATTCATGCCATTTTTCCAAATCAATCAATTTCAATGCATCAATTGGAAGGACTAAAATTTTTTCATGCTTGATTTTCTCAACAAAGAAGCATATAAACATGATATCAAACAAACTTTCCCTAAAATTAAGCTAAAAATTAGGATTGCACCATCAAAGTTCAAAATAAGTACTCTTCTAAACATCCCCAAACTTAAATCCAACATTGTCCCCAATGTTGTTACAACAAGCATACACAACAGTAAAAGAACACTTACAACCAAGGATGTTGAAAAACATCCTTAAACTTCCAATACATAATCCTATAGCTTCTCCTCCTCTCGAGTAAAATGAGCATGGTCCAAATTTGCATCATATCTAACACTTCAACTTTTCAAACCATCAAGCATAAGAAAACATACATGCCAAAAGTGCATGTTTGAACACAACATAAAGAAACAAACTAAACAAAACAAAAACAAAATCAAAAGAAAAACAAACTTACAAACTTGGGTTGCCTCCCAAGAAGCGCTAGTTTAGAGTCGGTAGCTCGACTTTGTGCTCTTTGAGGTTCAAATAGGTGGTCCATTTAACACGACCAAATCCTTGTCATGCCTCCTTTTAGCTCCATGGTCTACTTGCTTCCACTCATATTGCGGGATTTTGCAATAAGCCCTTTGTATTGGATGAGTCTTTTCAATCTTATGAGCACGGCGATGGGGTGGAATGTATTTCATGCATAAATCTTCTTTTCCCTCTTTGTTGTGTTTATCATAGGGAATCTCATCCTCCAACTCGAGTGTGCCCTTAGCCTTGCCATTTGCACATTTCTCATCAAGAGAAGGGTTAATAACATCGATATTGGAACAAGTAAGATCACCCATAGATGGTTTCCTGTTATTAGAAGCATCAAATATCACTTTTACATCTCCTACCCTCAATGATAACTTACCTTTTCCCATGTCGATCTTGGCATTGCTAGTGACTAGGAAAGGTCTTCCTAGAATCAAGGGCATCTCAACATCTTCCTCCATATCAAGGACCACAAAGTCAACCCGGAAAAAGAATTTGTCAACTTGTACAATAACATCTTCTATTATCCCCTTTGGTCTCTTAATTGATCCATCGGCGAGTTGGAGGCTCATTGATGTCGGTTTGGGATTTCCAAGGCCCAATTTCTTGAAGAGAGAATACGGGAGGAGATTGATACTTGCTCCCGTATCGCAAATAACCTTTTCAAAAGTAAGAGGGCCAATGGTGCACGGAATGGTGAGCCTCCCCGGGTCCTCACAAAGAGTCGCCACAATCCTACGAAAAATCTGATCCATATCCTTCTTTTTCGTTTTTTGTGCATTTGGAAATGGAAGACGAACCTCGATGGGATGATGCGTTGGAGTTGAAGGGCCAGCTGTGGAGGATACAGAATGTGGCGCTTGGGCGTGACAATTGGCGCCTTGGCGCAGCGACAAGGGCGCCTGGGCGTGGATGGATGGGCCCTCGGGCGCATCAGTGCGAACATTATCACCTTTTACCTGTTCGCCACTTCTCAAGGTAATTCCATAGCATTGCTCTTTCGGGTTCTTTTCCGTGTCACTTGGTAAAGTTCCCGGGGCTCTCTCGCTGATTGTCTTTGCCATTTGACCCATTTGTGTCTTCAAATCCTTTATATCCATCATTAAATCCTTCATCATAGTACGGAGTTCGTTGATTGCTGAATCCGATTTCTTTATTTCCTCATCAAGACGTTCATCGGTTGTAGGAGGCCTAACTTGCCTTTGTACATGAGGATCACCTTGCCTTTGAGCTTGGTTATTGTTGAATGGGGGCCTTGGTGCTTGATAGACGCCGGGATGGGCATTTTGTGCCGGATTGGGCCTCCTTGGAAAATTTTCGGGCACATGGAAGTTCAATTGAGGTCGATTGGCATTTCAAACATAGTTTACATTGCCAACCATTGTTTCCAAAGCAACTTCTTCGCCCAACTCTTGAGCACAAGCAATCTTTTTAGTGGGTGTGATTTCTTCATCATCGGGATAGAGTTCATCTTCCAGGGCTAATTGCTCAATCTTGTCCCACACACTTTGGCAATCGAGCCCAAGGAGATCACCACCGGCGCCGGCATTGAGCCTATTTCGGATGCGCGAACGGACTCCATCATGGAATCGTAATACTTGCTCGCTCAATCTTAGGTTGTGATCCGGACATTTTCGGAGCATATTTTTATATCTAGCCCATGCCTCGGCTAAGGACTCATGATTCCCCTACTTAAACTCCTTAATGTTGCTCCTTAGCTCATTGATTTTGGGGGGTGGAAAGAATTTGCTCAAAAAGGCATCGACCAATTGTCCCCATGTTGTGATGGATTGGGGTGGTAGAGATTTGTACCACATGGTCGCCCTTTCCTTTAATGAGAAGTGGAAGACTCTTAGACGAATTGCATCGAGATCCCGTGGATGAAATTGGGTAGTCATGAGAGTATCGTCTAAAGTCTCCAAATGCTCATGAGGTGATTCATGGGGCTCTCCATAGAAGGGTTCACTTTGCACCATGCTAAAGATGTGTGACGGAATGTGATAATTTGGTGCAAAGAAATTTGGAAAGACTACGGGCCCCGGTATAGTGTGGACCCTTGGAGGTAGACTTTCCCGGACCGATGGAAGTCTTTGAGGAGGTGCCGGTTGCATAGCTTGGAATAGATTTTGCAACCATTCCCTGTTTTCTGGGAGATTTATGTCGGGAAAATTCCCATTTGGATTTAGATTGTCGGCCATTTCTCGAGCGCGTCTACTAGATCGAAGAACACGCTCTATCTCCGGCTCAAAATTGTATAGAGGCTCGTTAGAAGAGCGGGTCATGCACCACAAATTACACCTAACAATTAAACACAAAAACAAAATTAGAATAATAAAATAAAAGAAAGGTTAGAAATAAACGAAGAACTAAGAATTATGAAAATTTAAACGAAAAATCAAAAACTAAAATGAACAAGTCCCCGGCAACGGCGCCAAAAACTTGACACGCTAAAAGCTAACGTGCTATGATAGCAAGTGCACTAGTCGTGTGTAGTAATAAATGGACGGTAAGTCCGGAATGTCGAACCACAAGGACTTGAATTCTAGTTTAAGATTTGTAATGAAGTGAATAAACAAAGTAAGAATAAATTCAAATAAAATTTGTAAAGAACAAGAACAAAGATGAACAAGTGATTTAAAACCAATTATAAAGGGAGACTAAGGCACATGCTAGGTTCAAATTGATCAAATATACTTATAAAGGTTCTTGTTGAAGGATTACACTTATATTGTTATGGTGAAAACTCCTAAGGTAGAGAATAACCGATGTCTCGCGTATAAACTCCTATACTTAGATCGTGATTTCCCAAATATCCCTATCCGGAAATCTAACCACTAAACATGCATTAATGTACTAGAGTTCACTCGATTTGAATCGAACGACTTCACCCGGGAATCTTTACCTATGTTTAGGGCAATTCCTCATTAGTTGCGGGTCATGATGTAAATTTCTTGCACCCTAAGTCAATTTTCTCCCGAAATATTAACCTAGGCATAAGATTCTAACATATAGTGATCAAGTATATGCAAGATAGACAAAAACACAATTCACATCACATAACAATGTAAGAACAACCTCAACAATCATCTATTGTAAGCATATATCACAATTTGGCCTTACATGGCCCTAGTCTTACGAATTTAGTTCATAATTGAAAGCATAAAAGACATAAGAGGAATATTCATAGACATAAATGAAATGAAAAGCTCTTAAAAACTCCCTAAATGGTGAATGATGATGGATCTTGAAGTTGAGCCTTCAATCCCCAAGCTCTTTTCCTTCCTCTAGTTTTCCCCTCCAAGAGTGATGAAGAATGGTGATGAATGGTGGAGAAATCAGATTAGGGGCTGCCCCCCTCTCCTCCAAGAATCTAAAATTGATAGTGAATGATGAAGAGTATAGGTTCCCCCTCCTTTTATAGCCAAAATTCCACTAAAGTATGCATTAAGAATTCCCATTAAAGTTCCCCAATGAGAATTCCACCTAAGGTGATGCTTAAAGTTTGGCTTTTAAGATTCCAACCAGCTAAAAAATGCTAAACTTTCGGCCCTTAAGAATTCCACCAAGCATAACCGTGTGAAAACTTCAACAAAACACATGCATGCTGCCATTTTCTTGCTTTCCAGCGCAGTCTTAGTATTTTCCTCATAAAATTCTCCACAGATCTCCAAATTGGATAATTCAAGTCCCCATGTTCAGATACAACATAGATCTACAAATTTTCAGAATGACATTTTGTCCAATTCAGTCGTTAAGTATACCTAAATTACGTTTCAATATGGAGGTTGTTTCTGATTTGGCACCCATAAAGTAAATCTACCAAGAAACACACTTATGACAACCCCTCAACACATGTGCTGAATTATGGCCAAAAGTGATTCTTACCCATCATATAATGCTGGAATCTAGGCTGAAAAGGAGTAACATTCGGACTATCCATGCCTAGGCATGACTAGGAGGGCGTTGGAGCGTATCCTGGCACATGTACTTCTCTGTTCGGCGCAGCAACCGTAGTTCCTTCACAATTATCTCTATAGACCTCCGATTTGGATTTTTCAAGTTCCCATTTGAAGCTAAGACATACATCTAAAACTTTGTAGAAAGAAACTTTGTCTAAGTCGGTCTCGAAATGTATGGAATTATCGCTCGAATGTGGTAGGAGATGCATAAACCGCCTAGGTGTTGAAAAACATGCTTGAACTTGTTTTGTACATCGTTTTTCTTCCCTCTTCTTCATGTATTCTCATTTATTACCTGTATTCACTTAACACACCTATTAAATGCAAATGTGACATGATTTAAGCAATAAGTGAATCCAAATCATAAGAATTACGGTCTTAAAAACACGTAAAAACACCTCTTATCAGTGATTAATGCTTTAAATTTGTTTTTTTAGTATATGTGAATATGATGGATTTTATGATTGATTTTTGGATCTTGATTGACTATAAAAATCTGAAAATATGTGACTACATTTTTTGTTAATAAAAACTAGCGGAAACACGGATCGAAAGCCGTATGTACACCGCTCTCGCAGCACAGCAGCGCGGCCTACCAACGACGGCGGTCGCTTGCAACGAACAACGAACAATCATTGTTCATGTGAATAGCAAACAATGACCATTCGCTGTTCCTAGCCGCTGCCGCTGCGGCGCCGCAGCAGCGGCTGCACAGTCGTGAGGTAGCACGGCTGCTGCCCCGCACCCCTATCGGGCTGCTTCGGTTGGCAGCCCACCTAGCAATGGCTAGGGCTTTTCTCCCCAATTTTGTTTAATTGCATTTTAGGTCTTGGGTCATTTTTTCAATTATTTTAAAAATACGGACCTCTTTTGTAATTTTAAAAAATTGTATTTTATTCAAAATGTCACATAATTTATTTTTATAATTGGAATAATGCCTATGAAATTTCAATATTTTCAAAATTCAAAATTGAAGTTTTCGCTTTTTTTTTAGAATTAAAAATAAATGGGTATTTAATCAATTATCAAAAATTAATTTTGATGTTATTATTTTTGGATTAATTAAAAGGGTTGAGACCTTTTTATGGAGTTTTCTAAAGTTGGTACTTCGAAAATTTAGTCAATTATGATCCATTAATTGAATCAACTATCCTTAATTAAAGTTGGTAATTTAAAGTTTATTATTGCATGATGCGAGCATGTATTAGGTGATTATGTGGTAATCCGGATCGAGCCATAGTCTAGTCCTTTTTTATATTTAAGCCTACGTGCCATGTTCTCTTTTTATGTATATGATAGAGTGAGGTTTCTTTTTCATTGTATTTTGTATCATGAAGACGAAGAGGAAGCATTTGCTACCAAGGAGCTTTGAAGACCTTGATGTAGGGTCTGTGTCTTTAGATTACATTGGCCAACACCTTCATGGCTCGGGTTGTTTTAAGATTGGGTTGACTAGGATCACATTTACTGCTTTTATTTAACATGCTCATGTTTACTTATCTGCTATGTCATTTTGTATGATATGCTGGTTGCATGATAACCTAAAAAGAAAGATAAATAAATAATTTTTGGTGAGACCTTAATTATAAAATACAAACAGCCCCATAACAAAATATTAAGTCTCAAAATGGATGAGTTAGGGGCTTGAGTGAACCCAACTAGGTCCAGAGTCTTCCAGCATTAGCTATGAGAGGGAATAGCCGATGGCTTGATAACACTGTCTCACAAGTCGTGGAATGCTCTATCAAGTTCAGAGGTACTAATCTCACAACTAGGCATTCTATATGACAAAGAGGTCATATTAGAAGAGCACATGGGTTTCAGTTTCGCGAAGGAGCTATCCATGAGTTGTGGGACCACCTGGCTACTGTTATGTTGTGAGAATTTGATGGAGTCGGACTTAACCACAGATTAGTGTACGGTTGCATCATGATCTCAGGATGTATATGAAATATGAGGCAAAACATCTCGAGAACCACTTGGAGAGTAGATGGGGCAGTCTGTTAGGATTATGCCCTCAGATTCCATAGAGGATAGAATGATAGGGCATCTTACTTGTAGTAAACTTATTATCTTATATGAATTAAAGGCATTGTTTTGTTTTCACTTAAATCTTATCTGCATTTATAAGTAGTGTAAAATGTTTTGTCCATGTTTTCAGTTCAATCTCCCTACTTCCTATGGGATAGGAAGATGGGCAAGTGGCAGTCTTAGCTGATAACTTACATGAGATTTGTTCTCTCATAAGTGAATGAGAAAGTGTCATATATGATTATACATAATGAAGATCAAAGTCTTTGGCCAAAGCAATAGAGACGATTGTGCAAGGCATTAAATCGAGCTCAATGATCTCGTATTATTATAATTAAAATATATGGTCAAGTTCAGTGAGTCTGACATCGCCATGACTCTCACTTGACCGGGACACATGAACAAATGGTTTATATGTATACAAAATTTACGATTGGAAGTGTGTGGAATGATCCATTCATTCGATTTCGTCTGGGTTACGAAGTGTGCCATGTGACTAGCTAGGTGTGGCCCACTTCCTTTGTATTCCACTCATTGCCAAACGAAACGAACCTAAAGAGTCGCGCTAAAGGATTGATTAAGAAAAATAAAAGGATTTTTCTATTTTATTCTAGGAGATTTAATTTATGGGATAAATTAAATAATATTAATTAATTATTCATTAGATGAAATAATTAATTATAAAGATAAGATTAATTATTAATTAATTTCTTAAAGAAATAAAATAATGAATTAATTTTTTTAATTAATTTATTAATTTATTGGATATAATAAATAATTAATTAAATAATGGAGAATTAATTAAAATAAGAGACAAGCCGGGCCAAATAAAGAGAGTCCATGAGGACGAATCCTAAGGCCGAGTTGGGCGTCCATTAGGATGCCCAACATGGGCTCTTGCCTCTTGTCTTAGTCAACAAGTCAAGTGATATTAAATACATCACTTAAAAGACTTTTGACCTAGATGAATTTCATAATTCACATAACTCTCCTAGAAAAGAAAAACAAAACTCTCCTCCTTCTCTCCTCAAGGAGTAAGAAAAGGAGGGATTTTTTCTGTCATTCAATCCACATGATTATTTAGAGACAACGTGCTTTCGTTGTTCAGATCAAAACTTCAAGAAAGCTTCAAGGAATTCGTGAAGAGTGGATAGCACGAGGATTGAAGACTTAGAGGATTCAACTATTTGAGATTTTGAAGAAGGATCGAGTTCTCCAACAACTTCGTTTCAACGGGTATGTTTTATTCGTAGCGTTCATATGATTCAATATGCACATCGAGAAAACACTGTGGGTATTTTAAACCTTACGCTGCGCAGATTTTCGTGAAACCCAACAGTGGTATCAGAGCCAATCTCTAATCTGCATATTTGATCAAAATTATGTGATTTTTGAGAAGCATATTATGCGTTTTTGAAGCATGCTTTTATGCGTTCTTAAATCTGGGTTTTTATGGTTTTTAGCCTAGAATTTGATTTTTTATGTTTATTACAAATCTGGGTATTTGTATAATATGAGAAAAAAATCAGGAAACAAGGAAAAAAGGGGCTCGAAAGCCCCGAATATACTCCGCACAGCGCTGCGCACATGCTAGGCGCCCGCGTGCCAGCCACACTGCCTGCCGGGGTCGTGTGTTTGACACACGACCTACTGAAACGGGTCATGGACCCGAGTCTGAAAATCGGGCTGTGATTTGGGTCAAAATAAGTACTCGGATGTTGGGTAAATTTAATTATCTGGGTGGGTCAAAAGGATGATGACCTGGAATAATTCAAATTAAGCCCAATTATAGAATTACTTAAATTTTGACCTATTAATTGGTTCGGGCTTAATTTAATTAATTCCAAATGGGCTAACGGGTTGGTGATTTGGATTTAAATTAAAACTAGCCCAATAGAAATTAATAGGACTTGTATAATTTTCTAATTAATTAATTTTAGGCTCAATTAAATTAAATCCGAGTGGACCAAAAGGATGGTGACTCGGCTTTGATGAAATCGAGCTGAATAAGATTAATTGGGGAGATTAATAATTAATTTATGGATTAAATATTATTATTTTTCCTCAACTTGGAAAATACTTAGATATTTGAACAAGGAATATAAATTATTTTTCTTGGATGAATAATGATTCATTATTTAATCAAATAATTTTTTCCCCAATAAATGATGGCTTTAAATTGTAATAAATAAGATTCGGTATTTTATGTATTTATTTTGTTGGACTAATATTATTTTAATTAAAGGTAGATATACTTAATTAATAATTTTGTATATCTAAGTCATCTAGTAGGACTAGATTATTTTAATTGAAATAAAGAATATATAAAATTAGGAATTTTATAAAGGACTTTTTAGTTGGACTAAAATTTTAAATAATCAATATAAGTGTTTTAATATTGCGAGCATGTATTAAATGTTGCGAACATGTCTTATGTGATGGAGACACCGATCATGGATTTAGATTTTATTCAATGTACTTTTCTTTTTTATGGGTTGTAAAGCCAGAATGGATGCTATTTATTGCTTTATTAGAAATAATGTATAGGTTGTTTTTAAAGCATTGTAATAGAATAGTTCAAGATTGGTGGAGACGAGAAGTCCATGAAGATTAGATAGGTTTCATTTTTTACCTTTTTGTGACGACCCATTGGCTCGGGCCCTCTAGTAAAAGTCCATAATCGAGTGTGATGGTTTTATTTATTTAATTCCATTTATGTAAATTGATAGACATGTTTATTAGTAGTATAAATTAATGCATGTTCAATATATGACAATTGCGCTATATAAATTGACTAATGTGCAAAGTGAGACCAAATTTTTGACAATTTAAATTCTCCAAATTAAATGATATCGAGTTAGTAAAGGATGTGGGACATCCTCACCCTCCACTAAGCTTATTAAAATTAAAATTACTACAAATGTGTAATGCTTCCCAGTTATGGGGGTTATGCATTTGAAAATAATTTGAATTTTTATTAAGTGCATGAGATGTCTTAGTCGAAGCATATTTCACCCCAGAAATCTGTTAGGTTGCAAGGTGAAATTCAAATGTTAGATTAAAGGAGTTAGTGGGAATGAACTCGGATAGTTCACGAGCTTAAAAATCGGTTAGGTTGCGACTTGGTGAACTATGGGAAAAGGTATTGAAACATTTATGAGATAAATTAATGTAAGACATCACTTCAAATAATTAATGGGCCAGAAATAGGTTAGGTTGCAACCCATTTAATTAATTGAAGACCTCAATACTCACTGTGGAATTGATGCCAATGATGGTTCCCGATTTCTACATAGGAGTGTAGGAATCGCAAAATACAGTGGGAGCCAAGATAAATTTTAAAGTCTTTAATTTTTCTTGGTTAAGTCAATTACAAGTAATCTAATTAATTTGATTCATTTCTGCAGTTATTTTGTTGCTTATCTCTCTCAAATATGACGAACCCACTTTCAATTCTACTTGAGAAAAAAACTCTGAATGGACCCAATTGCGTGGACTGGCTCAGAAATTTGAGGATTGTCCTCAACATGGAGTCTCTAGGATACGTCTTGGAAGCTGATATCCGAGCGGCACTTGCTAGAATATGAGCCATGCAGGAAGAAGTCCAAGCCCATGAAAAATGGGACAAGGACGACGTCCGAGTTTGGGGATGCATGCTAGGATCTATGACCAATGAACTTCAAAGGTCACATGATAAGATGCCCACTGCAAGAGCTATACTGGAACATCTGGTAGAGCTCTATGGTGAGCACAGTCGAACTGCATGATATGAGATATTGAAAGAATTCTTCGGGGCCAAGATGAAAGAAAGTGAGAAGGTCGGTGATCATGTCCTCAAAATGATATCGAGGATTGAGAGATTGGAAGCTCTTGACTTTACCATGAACGCCACCCTTCAAATTGACTTAATCTTTCAGTCTTTTCTTGATTCCTTCTCCTAATTTGTGGTTAACTTTAACTGCAATGAGATAGAGTGAAATTTAGTAGGGCTAATGAACAAGTTGGTTACTGCACAATCTCAAATGAAACTAAAGGGAAAGGAAGTTGCCTTGGTCATCTCTTCTGGACCTAAAAAATCTAATTCTAAGAAGAAGAAGGCAAACAAAAATCAGACTGGCGAGCTAGGAGAAAAAAGGGGCATTCAAAAGGGTAAAGGAAAGGCTCAAGGGTTTTATAAGAGCAAAGGACCTAAAAAGACGGATAGATGTCTCGAATGCGGTGAGATTGGACACTGGAAGAGGAACTGTCCTAAATTAGGCAAAGGCATAAATGGTATGGAACTTTTTGTTTATGAAACTAATTGTTATATGACCGTTTTTATTCTACTTCATGGATTCTGGACTCAGGGGATAGTGCTCATGTGTGTTGTTTAGATCAGGATCTGGAGTGAAGTAGAAAGCTGGGCCGAGAAGAAGTGCTAATCAAAGTAGGCAGCGGGGAAAGCGTTGCAACTACTAGGATTGGATCTACTTCTTTAATTTTGAATTCTGGACATTTATTATTTTTGAATGATGTTTTGGTCTTGCCCAAGGGGCTTAAGAACATTATTTCCATTCTTATATTAGTTAAGACTGGTTATACATTCCGTTTTTCTGATTTGTATTACGACATTTATTGTGGTAATAAAATAGTTGGCAATGCATCTTTAGTTAATGGTTTGTATTATTTGAATGTCCATAATTCTTCTGTTGTGAATGTTGTAACACATAAATGTGGTAGGCAAGAAGCTAACTTAATACTTAAGTGGCATCTTAGACTAGGCCATGCTGGAGAGCACAAAATCTACAAAATGGAAAAAGATGGCCTTTTAAGCTCACTGAGATCAGATCCTTATCCAACATGTGAATCATGACTCTTAGTCAAGATGGCTAGATCTCCCTTGACTGGGAATTTTGAAAGAGCTACTCAAGTCCTAGGATTAATGCATACCGATGTTTGCAGACCATTCGGAGAAATGGCTCGTGGAGGATTCTACAACTTCATCACTTTCACAGACGATCATTCAAGATATGGTCTAGTGTATATGATGAAGCAAAAGTCTGAATCCTTTGAAAGGTTTCAAGAATTCAAAGCTTTAATAGAAAATCAAAAGCCAAAATATAAAAACTCTACGTTCATATCGTGGAGGAGAATAAATGAGTATTTCTTGGTATTATTGGTTGGTCAAGTGATATATTTATTAATCTTGATTGATTGAAATGGTATATTGGTTTCTTGATTTGAGTTGTAAACATGTGATTGGTCGAGATTATGTTTTAAAGATTGCAAATTTGTTTATGGATTAAGCTTTGAACCGTTTATAATATTTTTAAGTTTTGATAACTATGCTATTTGAGTCACTGTTTTTCCCCTTGAATTGCATGTTACTTTGTTATTCTCATTTTTATCTCCTTTTACTTTGTAATAATGCTGGTATGTGAGATTGATATTTTGGATTGGCATAGAATTTCAACATTTTTAGAGGATCAGTGTGCTCACCTTATTAATAGCTAGCAGTTGATGTGTTGTTCATCAAATGTTTTGTTTTCCACTTAAAGTTGAACTAGAGATATCTTATATATGCATTTTGCTGACACATTAGTGAGATGCTCATTGGCTAAAGATGATAGTTCATGGATAATTTCGCCATTTAGACATTCGTACGAAAATTCCTATAGGGTAGGTGTTTCAAATTCACTATTCTCCTTTAGAGCCTTGGCTTGGGGTGAACACAAACCGAGCTTGAGTTGAGCCATTTTTTTTGAGATCAAGCTCGAACACAAGTAGACCGAGCTTGACTCAAGAGAAAAATAACAAATACATAAATATTGTTAATTTTTTTTAATACATATCATTAATTTTGTATTAATATATATGTTATTAAATATTAAATATATATTATTATTTGTATAATATTACTAAATAAGTAAATATTTTTCTATACAGTCTCGCGAGCCTCCAAAAAGATATAATTGGTTTGAGCTCAGCTTGTTAAAAAAGCTTGGCTCTTTAGGATCGGCTCGAGTAGGAAAAAACTTGAGCCCAAATCGAGCTCGACTCGACTTGACGCTCACTCCTAACTCCCAGTAAAAGACATGGTTTCCCAAATCTGCTTGGGCATTCTTTTCGTCACTACCCTTGTTTTTCATAGATACTCATTCCAGCTTAAAAAAAAAACACTATAGTGCTAATGCCTTATGAGAGAATTCTTGTTCATTGGAGCATAGTTGAGAAAAAGGTTTCTAAATTGAATGTGTTTTAGCAAAGAGCCAAAAATTATTAATAAGGGTGCATTACGCAAAAAAGATGGCAATTTAAAGATGGAGTCTGCCAAAAGATGGCACTTTGAGGGTGCAATCCTCTAAATATTTAGAGATTGACATTTTTACCTTTCAAAAATCTGTGAACTCGTTTTTATAGGCGAGCTAGATGCTTGAGGGTGCCAAAATGCCAAAATTTAATGGTTCAAAGTGCCAAAAATTAAATTTAAGGGTAAATTGTGCTAAAATGTGGTAATTGAAGGGTGCAATGTGTTAGGTATATGCCCTAGATGCCAATGAGGACAAATAGTTAGATTAGGGTATCTCATTATGTTGTACAAACTATTAAAATGATATTAATAAAGGCATCTGTATTTTGTTCATATAAATCTTTATGGCATCTAAATAAGTATTGAACATATAGTCCATGTGAATAAAGGTTTGATTCTTTGACCTTTATGGAATAAAGACGTGGCATGGGAAGAGTCTTACACCTTATCACTTAAAAGGGTTCGCAAGTCAAAGAATCTTAATTGGGCATTAAGATTCGACTTGTATGACACATGCTCTGACGATGAGTGACAGTCGAACACTATAGGGTAGTGGGAGCAAGTATCATAGATATGTCAATGGAATTGACATATTCGAACACGGCTCGTAGTAATCCGATCACATGGGTATTTACTCAGTGACTGTCAATGATTGGATTACTGATCGTAATAGTATGCGTGAGCCTTAGACCTGAGGGTTCATGATCAATGTGCTTGTATTATTGGATCTGTTACCAGAGTAGTTAGGCCCATATCACCCGTCGGTGGGGTCGACCTCGAAGTGCGATATCAATGAGACAAGTAGCAGTTGATCAGTGATCGCTAAGATGAGATTCACTGTCTCGATAGTAAACGAGTAAGAATCCCGTGCGATTATAGGCTAATGAAATTATAAAGTCTTTGGCCAAAGCATAACAACTAACTCATGTGGGACACTGAGGGTAGTTTAGTAATTTCATTATGCTATAGTCTAATGCACAGTATCAATTTTAGTGAGTTTGACATTTTTCATGACTCTCACTTGATCGGGATACATCAGTGAAGGACTTATACTCATACGGCATTTATGATCAAGAGGTTCGTAAAATGATTCGTTCATTTCGTACTCAATTGGGTTACGATGTGAGTCCACGGGACTGTCTAGGTGACACTCACATCCTTAGGTAATTTCTCCCTTTGCCAATTGAGACGAACCTAAAGAGTCGCGCTATAAGAAACGAGCGGGATGTATCTTTTTGTGTAATCTTTTAGAAAGAATTAAATGGACTGATTGATTTAATTAGATTAAATCAATTAATTAAATATTTAATTCAATTGGATTAAATTAAATTATTTGATTAGTACATTAATTAATTGGAATTAATTAATAGTATATATTATATTTAAATTGGATGTAAATATAAATATATACAGATGGGCTAGAAATTACACAAGCAAATTAAAAGCCCATCCAGTCCAAGGCAACCCTAGGAGGGGCGGCCACTTAGGGCTTTTTGGAGTAGCCTCCAACTTGTTCCACAAGTTAGTTGAGTTTAAAAAGGACTCCTATAGTGGAACAAACCCTAAGTGACAAGATAACATTACACAACACAAAAAGAAAAGAACTCTCTCCCCTCTAGCCGTCCACTACTGCAAAGAAGGAGGAGTCTTGGGATCTTTGGAAGGCTCGTTTCGCGTGAAGCTTTAGAGACAGGAGCCCTTGGAGGATTGTTGTTCTGCAGAATCAATAAACGAATCAAAATGGTATGTTTATTTGTTCAAATTTTTGCGAAACCTATGAAAAATCATCAGATCTATTTTTGTGATCTGCTGGTAGGAATCCTCGAATCTTCTGCTGCAATTCTCTGTTTTCTTGTACGGGATTCCTAACAGTGGTATTAGAGCCGACTTAAACAGATCTGATGATTTTTGCGTTTAAGATTATGTTGGTTAAAATTGGATTTTTATAAAATTTGATTTTATGTATTTAATATTCGATGTTAAATCTGAAATTTTGAAAATATTCATCGCCTTGAAATCGTTGCACGATTACATGTTTTTTCGCCGCCGGCAACGGCGAATCGGGGTGGCACCACCGTGTGTTTTTGAAGCACACGCGAGCACCACCGCGCTGCTCATGTAATTTGAAAAATAAAAAAAGAAAGAAAAAAAAGGGGGTGGCGGAGCTGATTTGCGCCGCCACCCGGCGACGGAACTAGGGCGGCATATGCCGCTCTAGTCGTGCGCTAGGCCTTAGCCCGGCGCAGGGCCGGGCCCAGCCTAGTGTATTAATATATATATATACTTTTATTTTTAATATTTAAATATATATATATAAATTAATAAATATTAGGGTTTGACTCTAATAGAAGAATTCGACCCGTGATTTGTCAAAAACCCCTTTTTCCAAAAATGTTTTTCTTAATATTAATTGGATTTAATCAAGTTAAAATTGGATTTGACTTTAATATTAAATTGGATTAATAATATCATAAATTAAATTGGATTTTTATTTATGATTTGCGACGACTAAATAAATAGGATTTATTTTAGGTTGATTATATTTTTCCAAAATAAATTAGGAATAAGTTTGACTTATTTCCTAAATAATAAATTGGATTTATTTCCTTTTAAAATTGAAATCAAAATTCATCTTTTCTAATTAAATTAGATTTAATCGGTTTTTGAATTTCTTTTCGATTTTAAACTCCGAACCAACATAAACTTAAATAGTTTTCTTACATGCTTTGATGTATGTTGTGGTGGATACTTCCATGGACTTAGGGTTTTACCGCTTTAGTATTATCTGGGTTGTATTGGGCAATTGCCCCCCAGTTTGTACTTTTAATTTTGGTAGTATGATGTATAGGGTGCTTTCTGAGTTGTATATATTAGAGGTAGGACCTTTTCAAGCTTGGAGCCCGAAGATCTATTAGAAATTAGATTTGTAATAGACCCCTATCCCCTGATTGATTTATTGGCTTGGATCAATCTAGAATGTCCATGGAAATGCATGTTGTTAGAATAACTAGGTTTTTCTATGCATGCATGATTATAATCCATATATGCGCGTAATAAATTAATGTGCAAAGTGAGACCTTATTTTTCCAAAAATTCTCCCACATTAAAATACTAAGTAAGTAGGGGATATTGGATATCCTGGCTCTCCATCAAACTTGGAAAAGATGGGATTATGAGTTATGCTTGGCGTCGTCCCGACTAATGGGGGTTATGCATTAATTCATAATCCATATCTCTTCAAGTGCATTTGATGCCATCGGTCGAAGCAAATCTTATCCCATACACCGTTACAGGTTGCAAGATAAGATTCAACTGTTAGATCGATAGGAGTTGATGGGAAAGTACTTAGATGGATCACCACCAATATTTCGTTACAGGCTGAGGTTGAGTGATCCATGAGCCAAAGGTAGATTGAATCATCAGTAAGACTGGTTGACATGGCATGTCACTTCAAAAGTTCCAATGAGCCATACATCGTTACAGATTGCAACTCATTGAAATTTTTGAAGAACTCAATCATTCACTATGAAATCTTTCCAACGAGATTTCCGTTCATTGCAGTGGGAGTGCAATGGTTCGAAAAATGTAGTGGGAGCCAAGTCAAAAATTAAAGTCCTAATTTTTACTTGGGTACAACATAATTATCTAATTGAATCTTGGTTGTTTTCTGCAGTTATATTATCTCTCTAAAAAATGGTTAATAACTCGTTGTTAAAAATGCTTGAGAAAAATGTCCTCACTGGACCAAACTACGGTGATTGGGTCAAGAGGCTAAGAGCTGGTCTCAGAAAGAAATCACTTGAGCATGTTTTAGAACAAGATGGTCCAACTTTCCCTGGGGCTGAAAATGGAACATCTGTTCTCAAAATTAACAAGAAATGGAATTCTGATGCTCAAAAGGTCACCAGTTACATGTTGAAGTCAATGAGCAAGGAATTGAGATATATTCATTTGGATATGGAGAATCCCAAATCCATCATGCTTCATTTGGAGGAAATATTCGGGGAACATGGAAAATCAATTTGGTATTATTTATCGAAAGAACTTTTCCAAGCAAGAATGGGAGAAAATGATGAAGTAGCAAGTCATGTTATGAACATGATATCCATGATTGGAAGACTCCAGACTCTGGGAAGTTTCATGGATTTTCATCTACAAGTAAACCTTATCCTTTTCTGCTTTTGTCACTGACTTTGAAGTTGATGACCTGGGAGGTTCCTTAATGGATCTTAAAGACAGACTTGTTTACATACAAGCTCTCATTAGGAGGGAATTGGAAGATGATTTACCTCTAAAGGGACTGCTCGACATTACTTCTGATAACCATAGAAGGGGAAAGAAGCGCCCAAGGATTGCTACAACATGTATTCACTGCCAAGAGGTGGACAACTGGAAAAATGACTGCCCTAAGTTGAAAGCAAAAATTACTTCAGGTATAGAACTTAATGTTTTAGAAACAAATTGTTCTGTTACCATATTTTCAACTTCCTGGATTCTAGACTCTGGGCTAGTGCTCACATATGTGTTATGAACCAAGAGCTGGAAAGAAGTAAGAAGCTGGAGCATGGTGAAGTGATGATCAATGTTGGCAGCGATCATAGTGTAGCAGCCTCACACATTGGCAACACTTCCCTTAGTTTATCATCTGGACATTTATTATATTTAGACAATTGCCTTGTTTTGCCCAACGGGCTTAGAATATTGTTTCAATTCCTGTTTTAGTCAGGAAAGGTTATTTATTTTCCTTTATGAACAATTCTTGTGACATTTATTTTAGAAATGAATGTGTTGGCAATGCGTCTTTAATAAATGGTTTATATTATATTAATGTCCAAAATGATTGTAATCTTAATGCTGTAACAAGAAAACGCAGAATGTATGACACAAACTTGAGACAGCTGTGGCACTTGAGACTAGGTCATGTCGGGGACCAAAGACTTCACGAGTTAAAAAAGGATGGAGTCATAGACTCGTTGGGATTAGATCCCTGTCCCACTTGTGAGTCTTGTATCCAAGGCAAAATGACCAAGTCCTCCTTCACAGGGAATTTTGAAAGAGCCACAGAAGTCTTAGGTCTAGTTCATACTGATGTGTGCGGACCATTTGGAAATATGGCCCGCGGTGGTTTTCAGTACTTCATCACATTTATCGATGACCATTCTAGGTATGGCTACGTGTATTTAATGAAGTACAAGTCTGAATCATTGGAGAAATTCATTGAATTCAAGACTTTAGTCGAAAACCAAACCGGGCATCATATCAAGACACTTCGGTCTGACCGCGGTGGCGAGTATATGAATGTGAAGTTTGACCAGTTCCTTCGGGAACATCGTATACTGTTAAGCTTACTCCTCCATCAACTCCACAATTAAATATCGTAGCAGAACGAAGGAATCGAACACTGTTGGAGATGGTTCGATCCATGCTCAGCTACACAGATTTGCCCATTTCATTGTGGGGACACGCGCTGCTTACAACAACTCACATTCTGAATAGATGTCCCTCCAAATCTGTTCCTAGAACACCATATCAGATATGGCGTGGAAGGAAGCCTAATCTGAAACACATAAGAATATGGGGTTGCCCATCTTACGTGAAAAAGACCAAGGCAGAGAAATTGGAGGCTAGGTCCATGAAAGGGCGACTCGTTGGATATCCCGAGGATTCCATGGGATATCTTTTCTACCTTCCCGATGATCAGAGAATCATTGTTGCCTTACAGGCAATCTTTCTCGAAGTAGAATTCATTCGAGAAGGAGGAGCTGGTAGAAGTATTGTTCTACAAGAACAAAATGAAACCCCTGTGGAAGACACTGTTCAAGAGACCCAACCCGACCCAGAAATGACACAACCATCAGTGCGCAGGTCTACTAGAGTATCTCAACTGCCTGCGAGATATAGTTCTCTGCTACAAGGAGAGCATAATTTCTATGCAGTAGCAGAAGGAAACCATGGATATGATCCCTCTAGTTATGACCAGGCAATGATGGATATGGATTCTGCAAAATGGCATGAAGCTATGAAAGTGGAAATGGATTCGATGTATTCGAACCAAGTCTGGAATCTAATAGATCCTCCCAAAGGTATTGTACCTATTGGATGCAAATGGATCTATAAGAGAAAGATAGGTCCGGATGGCAAGGTGAATACCTATAAGGCCAGGCTAGTGGCGAAAGGGTATAGTCAGAAGGAGGGCATTGACTATGAGGAAACCTTTTGACCAGTAGCTATGATCAAATCCATTAGAATTCTGCTTTCAAAAGCTGCATACCTGGATTATGAATTCTGGCAAATGGATGTGAAAACCGCCTTCCGGAATGGATTCCTCGAGGAGGATATCTATATGGAGCAGCCCAAAGGTTTCATATCCAATGCCGATTCTCATAAGGTCTGCAAGTTAAATAGGTCCATTTATGGACTGAAGCAGGCCTCTCGCGGTTGGAACCTTCGTTTTGATGAAGAAGTACGAAACAACGGCTTTATCAAAAATGAGGATGAACCATGTGTCTATAAAAAGGTCAGTGGGAGCAAGATAACATTCCTGGTACTATACGTGGATGACATTCTACTTATAGGGAATGATACATGTTTGCTAACTTCGGTTAAGACATGGCTTTCAAGCACATTCTCCATGAAAGACTTAGGAAAAGCTACCTATGTCCTAGGAATTCGAATCTACTGGGACAGATCGAATAAGACAATAGTTCTCTCCCAAGCCCTCTACTTAGAAAAGGTCCTAAAGCGATTTGGGATGGAAAATTCTAAAAGAGGTCTTTTGCCCACGAGACATGGAATTCATCTCTCCAAAAAGATGAGTCCTCAAAGTGAGGAAGGTCGAAGAGAAATTAATACCATCCCCTATGCCTCGGCAGTGGGAAGTCTCATGTATGCTATGTTATGCACGAGACCAGATCTTGCATACGCTGTGAGCGTAACATTGGATAGCCGTGAAATCAATCTTAAAGTACTTGAGAAGAACTAAAGATATGATCCTCACATATCGCGATGGAGAAATGAAAGTGGATGGTTATACTGATTCAGATTTCCAATCTGACATCGATGACCGAAAATCCACTTCTGGGTTCATATTCACTTTGAACAGTGGAGCAGTGTCTTGGAAAAGTTTCAAGCAAAGCACAACTGCCGATTCGACCACCGAAGCTGAATATGTGGCAGCCTCGGAGGCAGCCAAGGAGGCTGTTTGGATAAACAAGTTCATTACTGAACTTCAAGTTGTTCCTAGTATGGAGCTTCCGTTGCCACTATGGTGTGACAACAACGGAGCCATCGCGCAAGCAAAGAAACCAAGGTCTCACAACAAATCCAAACACATAGAGAGGAGATATCACATAATTCGAGAAATCCTTGGAAGAGGCGACATCATCGTGTAGAAAATAGCCTCAGCGGATAATGTAGCTGACCCACTCACTAAGCCATTAGCGCAGGCGGTGCTAAAGCAACATCTTGAGAAGATGGGTATAAGATACTAAAGCAATTGGCATTAAGTGCAAGTGGGAGATTGTTAGGTATATGCCCTAGATGCCAATGAGGACAAATAGTTAGATTAGGGTATCTCATTATGTTGTACAAACTATTGAAATGATATTAATAAAGGCATCTGTATTTTGTTCATATAAATCTTTATGGCATCTAAATAAGTCTTAAACATATAGTACATGTGAATAAAGGTTTGATTCTTTGCCCTTTATGGAATAAAGACGTGGTATGGGAAGAGTCTTACACTTTATCACTTAAAAGGGTTCGCAAGTCAAAGAATCTTAATTGGGCATTAAGATTCGACTTGTATAACACATGCTCTGACGATGAGTGCCAATCGAACACTATAGGGTAGTGGGAGCAAGTATCATAGATATGTCAATGGAATTGACATATTCGAACACGGCTCGTAGTAATCCGATCACATGGGTATTTACTCAGTGACTGTCAATGATTGGATTACTGATCGTAATAGTATGCGTGAGCCTTAGACTTGAGGGTTCATGATCAATGAGCTTGTATTATTGGATCTTTTACCAGAGTAGTTAGGCCCATATCACTCGTCGGTGGGATCGACCTCGAAGTGCGATATCAATGAGACAAGTAGCAGTTGATCAGTGATCGCCAAGATGAGATTCACTGTCTCGATAGTAAGCGAGTAAGTATCCTGTGCGATTATAGGCTAATGAAATTATAAAGTCTTAGGCCAAAGCATAACAACTAACTCATGTGGGACACTGATGGTAGTTTAGTAATTTCATTATGCTATAGTCTAATGCACAGTATCAAGTTTAGTGAGTTTGACATTTTCCATGAGTCTCACTTGATCGGGATACATAAGTGAAGGGCTTATACTCATATGGAATTTATGATAAAGAGGTTCGAATAATGATTCATTCATTTTGTACTCATTTGGGTTACGATGTGAGTCCACGGGACTGGCTAGGTGACACTCACATCCTTAGGTAATTCCTCCCTTTGCCAATTGAAACGAACCTAAAGAGTCGCGCTATAAGAAACGAGCGGGATGTATCTTTTTGTGTAAATCTTTTAGAAAGAATTAAATGGACTGATTGATTTAATTAGATTAAATCAATTAATTAAATATTTAATTCAATTGGATTAAATTAAATTATTTGATTAGTACATTAATTAATTGGAATTAATTAATAGAATATATTATATTTAAATTGTATTTAAATATAAATATATATACAGATGGGCTAGAAATTACACAAGCAAATTAAAAGCCCGCCCAGTCCAAGGCAACCGTAGGAGGGGCGGCCACTTAGGGCTTTTTGGAGTAGCCTCCAACTTGTTCCATAAGTTAGTTGAGTTTTAATAGGACTCCTATAGTGGAACAAACCCTAAGTGACAAGATAATATTACACAACACAAAAAGAAAAGAACTCCCTCCCCTCTCTCCCCTTTAGCTGTTCACTACTACGAAGAAGGAGGAGTCTCGGGATTTTTGGAAGGCTTGTTTCGCGTGAAGCTTTAGAGACAGGAGCCCTCGGACGATTGATATTCTGCAGAATCAATAAACGAATCAAATGGGAATGTTTATTCGTTCAAATTTTCACGAAACCTATGAAAAATCATCAGATCTATTTTTGTGATCTGCCGGTAGGAATCCTCGAATCTTCCACTGCAATTCTCTATTTTCCTGTACGGGATTCCTAACAGTGGTATTAGAGCAGACTTAAACGAATTTGATTATTTTTGCATTTAAGATTATGTTGGTTAAAATTGGATTGTTATAAAATTTGATTTTATGTATTTAATATTCGATGTTAAATCTGAAATTTTGAAAATATTCATCGGCTTGAAATTGTCGCATGCTTACATGTTTTTTTGCCGCCAGCAACGGCGAATCGGGGTGGCACCACCGTGTGTTTTGGAAGCACACGCAAGCACCACCCCGCTGCTCATGTAATTTGAAAAACCCAAAAAAAAAGAAAAAAAAAAGGGGGTAGCGGCGCTAGGCGACGAAACTAGGGCAGCATATGCCGCCCTTGTCGTGCGTTGGGCCTTAGCTCGGCGCACGAACGGGAGCTGGGCCCGGCCCAGTGTATTA
Organism: Buddleja alternifolia; assembly: GCA_019426215.1. Taxonomy (NCBI): domain Eukaryota; kingdom Viridiplantae; phylum Streptophyta; class Magnoliopsida; order Lamiales; family Scrophulariaceae; genus Buddleja; species Buddleja alternifolia. Next base: position 20,665,032 of record CM033393.1, read on the forward strand.
ATATATATATTTTTTTATTTTTAATATTTAAATATATATATATATATATATATATATAAATTAATAAATATTAGGGTTTGACCCTAGTAGACGAATTCGACCCGTGATTTGTCAAAAACCCCTTTTTCCTAAAATGTTTTTCTTAATATTAAATTGGATTTAATTAAGTAAAAATTAGATTTGACTTTAATATTAAATTGGATTTAATAATATCATAAATTAAATTGGTTTTTTATTTATGATTTGCGACGACTAAATAAATAGGATTTATTTTAGGTTGATTATATTTTTTCAAAATAAATTAGGAATAAGTTTGACTTATTTCCTAAATAATAAATTGGATTTATTTTCTTTTGAAATTGAAATCAAAATTCATCTTTTCTAATTAAATTAGATTTAATCGGTTTTTGAATTTCTTTTCGATTTTAAACTCAAAACCAACATAAACTTAAATAGTTTTCTTACATACTTTGATGTATGTTGTGGTGGATGCTTCCATAGACTTAGGGTTTTACCGCTTTAGTATTATTTGGGTTGTATTGGGCAATTGCCCCCCAGTTTGTACTTTTAAGACTGGTTGACATGGCATGTCACTTCAAAAGTTCCAATGAGCCATACATCGTTACAGATTGCAACTCATTGAAATTTTTGAAGAACTCAATCACTTACTATGAAATCTTTCCAACGAGATTTCTGTTCATTGCAGTGGGAGTGCAATGGTTCGAAAAATGTAGTGGGAGCCAAGTCAAAAATTAAAGTCCTAATTTTTACTTGGGTACAACATAATTATCTAATTGAATCTTGGTTGTTTTCTGCAGTTATATTATCCCTCTAAAAAATGGTTAATATCTCGTTGTTAAAAATGCTTGAGAGAAATGTCCTCACTGGACCAAACTACGGTGACTGGGTCAAGAGGCTAAGAGCTAGTCTCAGAAAGAAATCACTTGAGCATGTTTTAGAACAAGATGGTCTAACTTTCCCTGGGCTGAAAATGGAACATCTGTTCTCAAAATTAACAAGAAATGGAATTCTGATGCTCAAAAGGTCACCAATTACATGTTGAAGTCAATCAGCAAGGAATTGAGATATATTCATTTGGATTTGGAGAATCCCAAATCCATCATGCTTCATTTGGAGGAAATGTTCGAGGAACATGGAAAATCAATTTGGCATTATTTATCGAAAGAACATTTCCAAGCAAGAATCGGAGAAACTGATGAAGTAGCAAGTCATGTTATGAACATGATATCCATGATTGGAAGACTCCAGACTCTGGGAAGTTTCTTGGATTTTAATCTACAAGTAAACCTTATTCTTCAATCCCTTCCCAAGTCCTTTTCTGCTTTTGTCACTAACTTTGAAGTTGATGACCTGGGAGGTTCCTTAATGGATCTTAAAGACAGACTTGTTTACATACATGCTCTCATGAGGAGAGAATTGGAAGATGATTTACCTCTAAATGGACTGCTCGACATTACTTCTGATAACCATAGAAAGGGAAAGAAGCGCCCAAGGATTGCAACAACATGTATTCACTGCTGATAAGTCCATATTTTACAGTATTTTATGCCCCATTGTAATATGATTTGATCGTTACTTTGATCACCTTTTACCCCTCATAATGCTTTGATTGGTATAGATTTTGTTTTGTAGGATACAAGTTGATTTACGCATGAAAGACGAGAAAGGAGATCCAAATCGAGCTTGAAATTGAAGAAAGAAACAAAAGAAGATAGTTGATGAAAGATTTTACACAATGCTCATATAGAAACGAGATTTTTGTCCTTTTACAGACCGAATCGGACTAAGGTTTCTTCTTCAATATTGTAGAGTATTGTCTTAGCTCTGCGTAGCAACTTGAATCACCTCAATCCGACATCTGTAGATATAGTTATGATTAAAATACGAAAGCTGCAAATCATCAAAAAGGGGGAAATTGTTAGGAATTTCATGTTACATGTTTTGATGAAGACAAATAGGACTTCCTGTTAGACCTCGAAAAATGTAAGTATAAAGTTTTTATAGAATATTGTGTATAAGTACCTGAAAGCTTATTTATCATAGGCTTATAGTTTTTATCTTTGTAGAATTTTAGACTAAGAATGTGATACTAAATCACTAAGGAGAATTCTGGGTAAGTCTACCAAGTGATAAAGTCGAAGATCAAGCGTCTGAAGCTACAGAAGATAAAGATCTCTTGAAGCGTCCGTCAAACGTTTTATAGACTATTCCAGGTTACAACTCCAGCGCTCAAAATACGAATGGATAACTCAGGCCGAATACTCAACACTAAGTCAATGATGGAATTCTGAGTGAGCCTATCAAAGACAAGATTGAAGAGTAAGCATCTGAAATAAAGAGAAGAGACTCAGGATCAGTCCAAGCGTCTGTCCAATGCACGAGAAAAACAGTCCTCTTCAGCAAGCGTCCAAAAGGCTAAACCAACACGACCTACAATAAACGTAACCTGAGAATTCAAACCCAAAGCTATCCAAAGACTTAAAGAATGCATGAATCAAACGGACAAATTATTTCCAACCGAAATAAAACAAGATGCATTAAAAATCGGATAAGTGCTATTAAAATATAAGCACTATAACGTATGGGTAAGCCATTCATTTGACCAAGACTGTCAGAAGTTATGAAACCAAGAACATGCCTAACTAATTAAGTATACCCAAAGTTAGGAATGTCAGAACTCAAGGAATGTTTGGGGAAACGAGATTCCAACCGTGTCAAACGGACAAAAACCACCAATACCTTATAAATAGCCCTTTCAACAAATAAGTAATATATAGAGAAAAAAAACCGTGACATATACAAGAGATATACCTGAATATCCTAGTGTGAATAACAGTCACAACCTCTTGTATGTAGAAAATTATACAAAAAGACACAAGAAAAGAATACCTACTTTGTTGAAAGAAAAGCTTACAAAAATCCATAGCCAAATATCCGTATAAGCTTTTCACAAATATTCCAGAGACAGTCAACTATATCTCAAACCCCTTTTTGAAGACCCTACATTACTATTGAGATATCCTCAAGTTGTTTGAACTTTCCAAAACCAAACAAAGCCATTACAAAACCTTTCAACATCTTTCGTCTGAGTGAGAAAGTGTGTTGACTTACAAGCCCCATTTTTGTGTGGAAGAAGATCTCTACTGGAGCTGAAATCTGTGTGACCAAGGAGTTCCGGGATCAAGTGTAACTTGCATTATTTCTGGGTGAAAGAAGCAAGGGGATAGAAGATCTTTAGTGTAGCTGAAATCTGTGTGACTAAGGAGTTCCAAGATCATATCCAACCTCTCTCTATTTTGTAGAAGTCTCTGTGTGACTCTTCGATAATCATCATAGTGGAAAACCTCTCTGATAAAGGGAGAAGAAGGACGTAGCTGGGATTACGTCACCCAGTGAACCTTACAAATATCTTGTGTCATTTACTGTTCTGTTGTCTTACATTATACTGCCATATTATATCTTGAAAAGGCATTTAAACTAATAAGCGACTAATTGGTTAAAACGAACGCTAAGCTATAAAAACATTTCCGCTGTGCTAAACCTGATTTAGTGACTAAACTCTGCCCTACTTTGGTAAGTGTTGAAATCACCGAATCTAAGTTAACTTTTCTCAAGCGCCTGAAACTAGCGCTTAAGTCATTATCCCTCAAAGCGCCGCACCCAGCGCTTAAAGCTTTCTGAGCGTTCAAATACCTCACAGTAATACGAAAGTTTTTAGAAGTCGAAAAAGACTTCAGGGTCTATTCAACCCCCCCCCCCTTCTAGACCCTTTCGTATACCACTTAGGACCAACAAGTGGTATCAGAGCGGTCGAAGTTGAAACCTAAGTGTTTCCAAGCGTAACTGCTTGTTCAGATCCTTATTTCTTTTGTCGCTTAAATTTTTTTTATGGCATTTTCCAAAGTTCCTAAGTTGACCGAATCAAACTATGATTCATGAAAGGTCAAAGCGTTCACCTATTTGTGCTCATGTGATGATGAAATGTGTGATATTATTTCAGATGGGCCAATCAAAATATACAAGATCATCACCAGAGCGCCCGAAGCCACAGAAGAGACACCCGATGGCTATGTGGAGAAGCCCAAACAAGAATGGTCTACCGATGACCGTCGACGAGCAAATCTAGACAATGTTGGTAGAAACGCTCTATACACAGCCATTGGAGATAATGACAACTTATTCAACAAGGTCAAATCATGCAACACTACCAAAGAAATTTGGGATAAGTTGGCTACCATTTGTGGTGGCTCAGCACAAATCAAGGAGAACAAACTATCAATTGCCAAAGAAAAATTCAATAGCTTCAAGATGCTACCCAATGAGACGCTAGAGCAATTAGACATGAGGTTTACAGCTCTTGTCACTGAACTAACATCTCTGGGTATGGAGCTACAAAATCGAGAAACAGTGGTCAAAATCTTTAGAAGTCTCCCAAGCAGATTCCTGATGAAAACAACTGCAATGAGAGAATCAAACAATCTGGACAGCCTAACTCCAGAAGATGCTTTTTCAGAATTCAAAGCATTTGAGTTTGAGCTGAATTCGGCCAGTGATGCAGTAAGTAATCCAGTGATCGAATCTGGAGCGCTAATGGCATCAATCAAAGGAAAATCTATCAAAGAAAAAAACTTGGATATAAGTGAGGAAGAAGAACTGGCGCTTCTAAATAGATTCAGGAAATTCCTGAAATATGAAAAGAAGGGAAACAGTCCTAAGCACCCAGGACAAAATTCATATCAAGCGTCTCCCCAAATATAACCACAATATCAAGCGTCTCACTATCCTGCGTCTGCCTCCCGAGCGCCAATTCAATATCAAACTCCCTCTCAGCAAGATCTCTCAGTGCCTGCAGCATTAAACCAGCGATCCACAAGATTAACAAACGAACAAAAGATGAAGACCAATCTCTGTTACAACTGCAGGAGACCAGGGCATTTCCAAGTTAATTGCCCATATCCAAATGTGTCTAAACCTACAAAGCAAGATCACATGGATAGAAACCAATTCAGGAGCAATCCGAGACAACAAGGCTTGCTAGCAGAATCAGAACCTCTCTATACTCCTGAAGAGGACTTGGAATCATCAGATGAAAGCAGCGATGATGAACCATCAAAGGATTCAGCATTCATTTGTCTCATGGCAAGAGATAATGAAGCATCTAACGACTTACCATCTGAGGTAACCACTGATCTGTATCATCCTCTTTCTTATGATGAATTACTTGACAAAGTAAAGGAATATTATACAGATTGTCAAGATACCGCCAAATTATTTCAAAATCACTATCATATTATTTCAGCACTCAGAAGTGATAACGTAACGCTCAAAGCAGAGTTGCAAGTTCAGCAACAGTGCATTGAGAAAAACCAATCACTCGAGAGTGAAATCACTCAGCTAAAAAATGATCTTGATATAATAGTCAAAAGAGAAGCTGAAGTGGTTGCTAAATTTGCTAAATCAGAGCAGCTGATCTCTTCATTATCAAAAGCGTCTAGAACGCTAGATAATATGACTAAAGTAACCAGGGCATTTGGTGAAAAGACCGGTCTAGGTTGTGATAAATTTAGTCATAAAGCCAAAGCGTCCAATGTTACAACAATCAACAAAGGAAAAGGTGTAATCTTTGTTGGAGAAAGTTCAATCAGACAAACGCTGAATGAACCAACAGATATTGGTACAAAAGCTAATGGTAAAGTCAACACTTACTCAGGCAAAGGAAAGACCAAAGCCAATGTCTCACAAAAAAAAATATATCCAAACGCTCAAAAGGCTAAGAAAATACCTTCTACAAGTGAATCAAACGTTAAGCGTCCCGCACCAAAAGTGCATCCTAAGCCAGTACCAAACAAGATCAAACGTCTATATCCAAAACAATCCAGTTCATATTATCAACACTATGATAATTATGATTACGATTATGATTATTACTATAATCAAGGATATTTCTATACACCTAAAAAACACACACAACACAAAACAAAACCCAAGAAGGCCAATCTCTCTCCCATAATGAAGATAAGGCAAATATGGGTTCCGAAAAATCTAATTCAAATTAACGTTACTAACAAAGAAGGACCCAAAACAAAATGGATACCTAAAAAGAATTAGAACTGCCCTTTTGAATGCAGGTACCTAGAGCCAACACCGACACTTCAATATGGTACATAGATAGTGGGTCATCAAGACATATGACTGGCTCAAAGGATCTACTGATCAACTATCGTGCAACCAATGGTCCTCAAGTTATATTCGGTGATAATTCCAAAGGTAAAACTAAAGGTATAGGTATCATGCGCAGGAGGAACATCATGATAAATGATGTATATTATGTTGAGGGTCTTAAGCATAATCTCTTAAGCATAAATCAATTTTGTGATAAAGGTTTTGAAATTAAGTTCTATAGTGACTTCTGCGAAATAATAGATGTTAAGACAAGATCTACGAAGTTAAAAGGAAAAAGAACAAACAATGTATACTTAGTAGATTGGGATTCAACATTAGATAACAACCCTACATGTTTCGTAGCTAAGAATCAAAACGAATTGGGTTGGTTATGGCACAGAAAAATGAACCACCTCAACTTCAAGACAATCTCTCAATTAATATCTCTAAATCTCGTAGAGGGATTACCTAAAGGCTCCTTTAATAAAGATCGCTTATGTGATGCTTGTCAAATGGGTAAGCAAGTCAAATCATCCTTTAAGAAGAAATCTCATCTATCTACATAGCGAGTACTTGAATTATTACACTTAGATTTATTTGGTCCTATTCAAATCATGAGCATTAGCGGTAAAAAGTATTCACTAGTAATAGTTGATGATTTCTCACGTTATACATGGGTAGAATTTTTAGCGTCTAAAGATGAAACTAGCGCTAAGCTCACATCACTAATTCGTCAGCTACAAAACTCAAAAGACCTAAAAGTAACCAGAATTAGAAGCGATAGAGGAACTGAATTTACTAACCATATTGTTGAGAAGTATTGCAAAGACATTGGGATACTTCATGAGTATTCAGCACCTAGAACCCCTCAACAAAATGGAGTTGCTGAGCGACGGAACAGAACGCTCAAGGAAGCTGCCCGTACCATGTTAGCCGAATCCAAGCTACCTCAAAGGTTTTGGGCCGAAGCTATCAATACCGCTTGCTACACACAGAATCGGTGTATGATCAACAAGCAACATGAAAAGACTCCATATGAACTGTGGAAGGGATGTAAGCCAAATGTTTTATATTTTCATGTATTTGGTTCAAAATGCTTCATTCATAACAATGGATCCCAAAACTTAAAGACATTTGATCCTAAAGCAGATGAAGGAATCTTTCTAGGCTATGCCAAAAATGGAAAGAGCTTTCGTATCCTAAATAAGATCAAATCAAAGGTAGAGGAGTCCATTCATGTTGTGTTTGATGATGCTAACCAAGAACCGAGTAAGGTTAATATTGATGATGTAGGAACTGAGGAACTCTCTCAACAAACATCACAAATCAATCTATGTGATGACAGCGATCTTGATGAAGAGGATGAGATTATCGTGCCTAATCCTACACTTACTCACGAGGCTGTCAATAACCAAAGAAATGCTGATGACCATGAAGAAACTGATCATCAAGAGCAAGTTAGAACTATAAACACTGAAGCGCCTACGCAAAGAGCTGGTCAAGCGCCTGTGCAACGTAGTCAAGCGTCTGATCAACCTCTAAACCCTTCTCAACCAGATAGAAAATGGCTCAGAGACCATCCACCAGAATTAATTATTGGAGATATGGGAGCACCTGTAAAGACTAAAGCCGCTACAATAAACGAGGCCATGTTTGCAAGCTTCCTATCTCAAATGGAACCTAAGAAAGTGGGTGAAGCGCTAAGCGATCCAAGCTGGATAGAAGCCATGCAAGAAGAGCTAAACCAATTTGAAAGAAATGAGGTATGGACGCTAGTACCAAGACCAACCCACCAAGGGGTCATTGAAACTAGATGGGTCTATAGAAACAAAATGGATGAGAATGGGATTGTGATTAGAAACAAAGCCAGACTCGTAGCTCTGGGATACTTGATATATGTTATTTTTACACAAGTTTTACCCCTTTTATCAACTTAATTTTGATTGTTTCTTTAATAATTTGATCACATATGATGCTTTGAACCCGGTTTGCTTTGACTTTTCAGATTGGGTTAACAGCCGGAGGAAAGAGCAAGAACCGAAGGCAAAATGAAACAATTTTTGGAAATTTTCATGGCAACGCCGCGGCGTTCAACACGCGAACGCCGCGGCATTCACAAGCAGCAGCCAACGCCGCGGCTTTCACAAGCAGCAGCCAACGCTGCGGCGTTCAAACAAGTGAACGCCGCGGCGTTCACAAGCAGTAGCCAACGCCGCGGCGTTCAACAAACGAACGCCGCGGCGTTCGAGGCGGCAGTGTTGGCCTATAAATACCTCTTTTAGCCATTTTTTACCCTAACTCACCTTGGATATCAGCAACCACACGAAAATAGAGAGAGAGAAAGCTTAGAAGAGAAGATTGAAGGTCAAAACATGGAGAATTCAACAAGGAATCCACATCTCTACAAGAATTAGGGAGTTTTTACATATTTGTTTCTTGAATTTGTTCAAATCTCCTATGACTTGTATGATTTATATTTGCACTTTTGACATGAATATGAGCTAAACTTGTTTGATTGAGGCCATGGATAGGCCGTTTATGTTATTTTGATTGTTGATTTGTTGGTGTTTATTGGATTAATTTTGGTTTTAGCTATGTATTCAATATTTGATCTAAATGCTACATTTGCTTGATCACCAAGTGTTTGATAAAATGCCTAGGTTAGAGATCGAGAGATAATAACCTAGGGAAGATATAAACATTAAATACCCTATAGTTAAACCGACTAGAGATAGACTCGGTTTCTTTAGGTGGCTTTCCATTCACGTGGGGAATTCCTAGACCTTAAATGCATCCTCGTTAATCGGGTTTTCATATAGAGATATATAGGAAATCGTTACCAAGGGTAGGGTTGCTATGCCAAGAGATTGGGTAGTACGTACGTTAGGGAATTTCGCCTTAGCTAAATCAATCTAATAATCCAATAGAACCTAAATCACAATCTAAATGCATAATCGGTTGAACCATGTGCCTTGATCGCTTCTCTCTATTGTTTCCTCCCTTTATTTGGTGTGACGTTGCCTTAGTTTATTTTCTAGTATTTATTAATTAGTTAATCAACCTTTCTATCGACCGATTTAACTTAGAATTGAGTAATATAGTAGTCTTGGTACTTAGATTATAGTTGTCCCTGCGGATACGATAACCCCGGACTTAGAAATCCACTTTACTACTTACGCGACCTAGTTCTCTTGCTAGGATTTTGTCGTGTCAAGTTTTTGGCGCCGTTGCCGGGGATAACTATTTTTATCTAATATTGAGATTCCCTTATTCTTTCTGAGCTTAGATCATTTCTTTTATTTTTAATTTGTGTGTCTTTCTTTGTGCAAGGTTTGATCTCGGTTAGTGCATGACCCGTACTAGTCGAGTGGGACTAGCGGAGTTGGACCCTGAAATTGAACGAACGTTTACTCGAGGGGTAAGACTACAAAGAGAGGCTCAACGTTATCAAGCTACAATGGATCCAAATCTGAATCCTCCTCCTATTCACATAGATCCCGCTATCTTAGAAGAAGCGGTTCGTCGGGAGCTTGCAAATCTTCGTGTTCATCAAAACCAACCAGAGGCGCCTCCGCAACGCCCTTTGAGGGATTATATGATGCCAAACATCCAAGGAGCCGCAGGGCCAATCGTTTTACCACCGGTAGAGGCTAACACTTTTCAAATCCTGCCGGGGTATATCCAAATGATAGGAAACCAGGTTCAATTCTCCGGTTTACAACATGATGATCCTCACGCTCATATAGCCACATTCTCGGAGATTATCCATACTTTCAAGAACAATGGAGTCACCGACGACGCCATACGCTTACGGTTATTTCCATTCTCTCTCAAAGACAAGGCTAAACAGTGGTTCAACTCTTTGCCAACCGCCTCTATCCGTACTTGGGAACAAATGGTGGATAAATTTTTGTCTAAGTATTTTCCACCGGGTAAGACGGCAGCAATGAAAAATGAAATCACCAGCTTTCGTCAATATGAGGGGGAATCACTTTATGAGGCATGGGAGCGTTTTAAGGAACTTTTGAGGAAATGCCCACACCATGGGTTAGCCGTGCCCACACTTGTTCAAACTTTCTATTTGGGTTTGGGACCGAATCTCCGTACGAATTTAGATGCCGCCGCGGGAGGTACTATCATGAACAAGTCACCTGAGGAAGCTTGGGCATTAATTGAGCTCATGGCCGAGAACAACTATCAATGGCCAACCGAACGAATCACGTTGCCCAAGAAGCCCGCCGGATTGTATGAAATTGGGAATAGCTCCACAGTAGCTGTTCAATTGGAGGCCCTAAACAAAAGATTGGATTCCTTCGGACTCATGCAAGGTACGGTAAATCAAGTTAAATCCACTTGTGAAAATTGTGGAGGTGATCACACAAACTTTGAGTGCTTACAAGGAGATGTGTGTGGGACATCTAACTCGGTTGAAAGTGCTAACTTCATGGGAAATGCAAGTCGTCAACAGAATAATCCCTACTCGAACTCTTTTAATCCGGGATGGAGGAATCATCCAAATTTCTCATGGAGCCAAAATTCGAATATGGCGAAACCACAACCACCAGGTTTTCAGCAAAACCAAGGAGGTTTCCAACAACCTCCATTTCAAAGGCAAGGGGGGCTCCAACAACCACAACAAAGTGAGAAAAAGAATAATATGGAAGATGGGTGGCAAAAGTTCATGATGGAGGCAACACAAAAGTTTCAATATCAAGAAATGATGTCCAAGAAACAAGAAGCAAGTTTAAAAAATCAAGAAATTGCACTAAAAAACTTAGAAAATCAAATTGGGCAAATTGCCAACATGCTTTCTGGACGAACCCAAGGCACGTTACCAAGTGATACCGAGAAAAATCCAAAGGAACAAGTTCAAGCAGTTTCACTTCGTAGCGGAAAGAACCTCGTTGATTCAAAATTGGGAGAGAAAATGGATGATACACCAGAACATTTGGATAAAACTAAGGCAACATCTAACTCCGGAAAGAACACTGAGACCTTATCCCCTGTTTCGGGACATTCCTCTACCGAACCCTCCGTGCCCAAACCAAGACCTCCATTTCCACTTGCATTACAAAAAGGAAAGTTAGATAAGCAATTTGCCAAGTTTCTTGATATATTTAAACAATTGCGTATTAACATTCCTCTTGTAGATGCTTTGTTGCAAATGCCGAGTTACGCTAAATATCTCAAGGATATCCTTTCTAACAAGAGAAAGTTGGAGGAACATGAAACTGTAGCCCTTACTGCAGAATGCTCGGCTATATTGCAAAACCGGATACCTCAAAAGCTTAAGGATCCCGGAAGCTTTACAATTCCTTGCACTATCGGTTCTATTTCTTTTTCTAAAGTTTTGTGTGATTCTGGTGCCAGTATTAATTTGTTGCCTTTGTCACTTTTCAGGAAATTAGGACTTGGCGAGCCCAAGCCTACCACTATTTCATTGCAACTCGCTGATAGGTCCATCAAGTACCCACGAGGAATAGTGGAAGATGTTTTAGTGAAAGTCGAAAAATTCATATTCCCAGTGGACTTTGTAGTTCTAGATATGGAGGAGGATGTCGAGCTACCACTCATTCTTGGTCGACCATTCCTCGCCACCGGACGAGCATTAATTGATATTGCCAATGGTCAATTAACTCTTAGAGTGGGAGATGAGCAAGTGACAATAAATGTGTATCATGCTATGCGAACACCATCTAATGATTCTACTTGTTTCCACATCGATGCATTTGATACCTTAATTTCTGAACACTTTCAGGGAAATCAATACGAAGATCAAGTGGAGGCATGTCTTGTGAATCCCATGGATGAGACAATGGAAAACAATAACTTGAGGGACGCTGTTGCTTTTCTCGAGGCAAATCCACCTTACAAACGAAGTTTTCGACCTCGTTTCGAAGTTCTGGATAGACCAATCACTTCATTACCAAAGCCCTCAATTGAAGAACCGCCACCTCTTGAGCTTAAACCTCTTCCTTCTCATCTCAAATATGCTTACTTACAAGATTCAGAATTTTTACCTGTTATAATCTCTTCATCTTTGACAGACATTATGGAGGAGAAGCTGCTTACGGTGTTGAAAGCCCATAAAAAGGCTTTTGGATGGAAAATAGCTGATATTAAAGGGATTTGCCCAACGGTATGTATGCATAAGATCCTCATGGAGGATGAGTATAAGCCCACCATTCAACCGCAAAGACGACTCAATCCAATGATGCAAGAAGTTGTTAAAAAGGAGGTAATTAAGCTACTCGATGCAGGTATTATCTATCCTATCTCCGATAGCAATTGGGTGAGTCCAACTCAAGTGGTCCCGAAGAAAGGAGGTATGACTGTTATTACCAATGCTAACAATGAATTAATTCCCACACGAACAGTTACCGGGTGGCGAGTATGCATTGATTATCGAAAATTAAATGAGGCCACCCGGAAAGACCACTTTCCCCTTCCCTTCATTGATCAAATGCTTGAGAGGTTAGCCGGGCATGAGTTTTATTGCTTCCTAGATGGCTACTCTGGCTATAATCAAATTGCCATCACACCTGAGGATCAAGAGAAAACCACTTTCACTTGTCCTTATGGCACATTTGCTTATAGGCGGATGCCATTTGGCCTATGTAATGCCCCTGCCACCTTTCAACGATGTATGATGGCTATTTTTCATGACATGGTCGAGGATTCCCTAGAAATTTTTATGGATGATTTTTCAGTTTTTGGAACTTCTTTCGATACATGTCTTAACCATTTAACACGTGTTCTAAAACGATGTGAAGAAACTAATCTTGTGTTAAATTGGGAAAAGTGTCATTTTATGGTTCAAGAAGGAATTGTGCTTGGCCACAAAATCTCTCACAAGGGGATTGAAGTGGATAAAGCTAAAATTGAGGTCATTGAAAAGCTTCCCCCACCCTCTTCGGTGAAAGCCGTCAGGAGTTTTCTGGGTCATGCAGGATTTTACAGGCGTTTCATTTTAAACTTTTCGAAAATTGCTAAACCATTATCTAATTTGTTGGTAAAAGATACACCGTTTAACTTTGATGATAAGTGTTTGCAGGCTTTTCACACGCTCAAGGAAAAATTAATTTCAGCGCCCATCATGGCACCTCCAGATTGGAACCTCCCATTTGAGCTTATGTGTGATGCTAGTGATTCAGCAGTTGGAGCTGTACTCGGACAAAGGAAAGATAAGGTATTCTACACCATTTATTATGCGAGTCGAACTTTAAATGATGCTCAGTTAAATTATGCCACGACGGAAAAGGAATTGCTAGCTATAGTTTTTGCATTTGATAAGTTTCATTCATACCTTGTCTTGAACAAAGTCATTGTTTACACTGATCATTCTGCACTTAAGTATCTACTTGCAAAGAAGGATGCCAAACCTCGCCTTATTAGATGGATTCTTCTTCTCCAAGAATTTGATCTAGAAATTAGGGATAAAAAGGGAGTTGAGAATGTGGTAGCTGACCATTTGTCTAGGATAGAAGCCCCTGTCTCCGATTCAATCATTGAAAAACCAATTGGGGAAGAGTTTCCGGATGAACAATTGTATACGGTGATTCATGGTGCTTTCCCCTGGTATGCTGATTTTGCAAATTATGTTGTCATGGGTGCACTTCCCCCTAATCTCACTTTTTATCAAAAGAATAAATTTTTATCTGATGTCAAGCATTATTTTTGGGACGAGCCATTTTTGTTTAAGAATTGTGCAGATGGCATTATCAGGCGTTGTGTCCCGGCAGAAGAAATGACATCTATTATGAGCCATTGCCATGATGGCAAGGTAGGTGGCCACTTTGGGCCTACTAAGACCGCCTCAAAAGTTCTCCAATCAGGTTTTTTCTGGCCCTCCCTATTTAAAGATGTGCATGCGTATGTATCTTCTTGTGATCAATGCCAAAGAACAGGGAATATTTCGAGGAAACATGAAATGACGTTAAACAACATATTAGAATGCGAACTTTTTGATGTTTGGGGCATTGACTTTATGGGACCATTCCCTAGCTCATGCTCCAATAAATACATTCTAGTAGCGGTTGATTATGTGTCTAAATGGGTCGAAGCGGAGGCTTTACGTACGAATGATTCAAGGGTGGTAGTTAAATTTTTGAAAAAACACATTTTCACGCGTTTCGGTACCCCTCGAGCCATTATAAGTGATGGTGGCACTCATTTTTGCAACAAACAGTTTGATAATCTTTTGCAAAAATATGGTGTCACACATAAGATTTCCACACCGTACCACCCTCAAACGAGTGGTCAAGTTGAAGTGTCCAATCGGGAACTTAAACGCATCCTTGAGAAAACGGTAAATTCATCTCGAAAAGATTGGTCTCTTAAGTTAGATGATGCCCTGTGGGCATATCGAACTGCGTTTAAGACACCTATTGGCATGTCACCTTACCGACTTGTTTTTGGGAAAGCTTGCCACCTACCCGTTGAGCTAGAGCATAGGGCATTTTGGGCAATTAAATTGCTTAATTTTGATTTGCAAGATGTTGGCAACCACAGGTTGTTACAATTGAACGAGCTGGATGAGTTCCGACAGGAGGCCTATGAAAACGCAAAAATCTACAAGGAACGAACAAAACGCTGGCACGACAAGCGCATCACACCGAGGGAGTTTACCGAGGGCGAACAGGTCCTTTTATTCAATTCTCGCCTCCGACTTTTTCCCGGTAAACTACGCTCTAAATGGTCAGGACCTTTCACTGTCATGAAAGTTTACCCCTCCGGTGCGGTTGAAATTTCACACGAAACAAAGGGTTCATTCATTGTTAATGGCCACCGTTTGAAACACTATGAAGGAAATGGTTGTATGAGGGACCATGTGCACGTTACCCTCGCTGACCCACCACATTGATTGCACCTACGTCAAGCTAACGACTATAAACAAGCGCTTCTTGGGAGGCAACCCAAGTTCTTTTTTTTGTTTTATTTTATTTATTTTCCTTTCATTTCACTTTGTTTTTTTTTCTTCGTTTTGTTTCTGTTTAATATTTTTATGATGTGTTTTCATCGTGTTTGCAGGTTTTCCATTCATTCGCACAATTTCGACGCCAGCAGCCCTTTCCCTTTATTAAAAATAAAAAAAATAAAAAATAAAATGGCGGGTTGACTCAACGCCGCGGCGTTCCAAACATAGAACGCCGCGGCGTTCGCTACTGCACCCCAACGCCGCGGCGTTCCAAACAAAGAACGCCGCGGCGTTCGCTACTGCACCCCAACGCCGCGGCGTTCGATGCATATATGCCCAGCCGATTTTCCCCCTTTCCCCATTTCCCTTCAACTTTCTTTCTTATTTCCAAACCCTAACTCTTCCCCCCTTCCAAAAAATCCAAATTCCTCCCACATCACTCCATATCTCTCCAATTCCTCTTGAATCCACACTTCCCAACCGATTTATTACACTTCCCATCGATCAAAAATCACAATTTCGGCCGAAAATCCACATTCCCGACTCCACCACTGCCGCCGCCGGAATTGCACCGCCACCGCCGGAATTGCACCGCCACCACCGGACTTTACCTTGCATTTTCATCTCTTTGGGTAAAGTAATAGCTTCCTACATCACTTTGTGATAATTGTCTACCCATTTTGGATTAAGGTTCATATATTATTTGTGGTCAATTTTGGGGTGCAAATTAATTTTAAGTATTGAATTGTTGATGATATCGTGCATTTGGTTGGTAGTTGCGAGCATCATTCGGGTTGATTGAATTTTGTGGGTTTTCTTTTCTCGCTCGTTTTACATTTTCCATTCGTGAGCTTGTTGTGCTTGTGGAGTTGAGAAAAATTTGGTTGTGGGAGTGATTTGTTGAAGAAGTTTGGGGATACCGAGTTTGAAATCAGTCGTGTGGGTGACTAGAACGTTCTATCTTGGATACGTGTTGCCTAGTGTTAGGGGGTTGAAAATGAGCCCGCGACTTTCTAAGGGAAACAAAGGCAAGGCTAAAGTGAATACTTCTACTCCAGCGGATGACCCGCTGTATGATTGTGATAAATTTGTTAGCCTCGCCGCCTCTGTTTGTTTTTCCGAAAAATTGACAAAGAAGAATGTGGTGGATGAGCGAGCGTTGGATTGTTCGATTGAACCATTCAGGACGAATATTAGGAATCGAGGTTGGTTTGAGTTTGCTACGCAGCCCGGGGAGGCTATTATTCCTTTAGTCAAAGAATTTTATGCCAATGCCACCGGCAAGCCCGAAAACGTACACCGTTTAGTCTCTGTTCAGGTCAGGGGGCGCAATGTTACCATTTCTTCCACAAAAATCAATGAAGTACTTCACATCCCCATCCCTCGCCCGGATCAGTTTGAGACGTTTTTACAGGACATTGATTATGCTGCAATCCACTCTGCCCTTTGTTATCCAGAGTCTATTTGGACAGGTTTCAAGGACTCCCGTCCTATCTCAATCAAGGCATGTAACCTCAACACCACGGCCCGCACATGGTATTACTTTGTTTGCGCTCGCCTCATCCCGACCTTATCTTTGAGCACAGCTACTCGCGAGCGAGTCGAGGTTGTCTATGCTATTCATCATGGTCTCAACATCAACGTGGGCAAACTGATTAAGCAACAATTGATTCAGTCCATCATTGAGTGTTCTGGTGCCAAGAAGAATCTTTGTTTCCCCTCCCTCATCACCGCACTGTGCAAGAACGCCGGCGTCCAGTACTCGCCGATGGAGCATGTTGAGGTGCCGCGCCGGATTATTTCATACACACAGATTTGCCAAGCCGAGACTATAGCTGCTCGTTCTGGTCACCGGGCCTGCCGACCCTACCGCCACATCATCCACCACCGCCCCCGCTCTGCCTGCTCCGCCACGTCGCAAAGCCCCACCGCGTGTTTCATCTTCTTCCGGTGTAGCGCCTGATGTCCCGCAGTGGGCAGTTGAGTTGGATCACAAGATGACACGAATTGATCAGAATATTCTTGCTGCGCGATGGGACGCACACCGCCGATGGCAGTTTATGGAGAGTGCTATTCGGGCTAATGCATTTAGCCCTTGGCCCGGCGTTTGGCCCGAGTTTCCCCAGTTTGATCCGCTTGCTCCACTACACCCTCCACCCCAGCCTCCAGAGCCCGCTGCCGTCCCTGAAAATGACGAGGAGGGTGAGGACGATGAGGATGATGAGACTGACGAGGACGAGACGGCGTCGGATGAGTAGTCGGATGTTGCCGTAGTTTGAGAGCTTTTCACTTTTTAATTATCTACTTTACTATGTTATGATTGGCTGTAACTCTTTCGTATTCGATGCTTGTACTGTTTCCTGTGGTTTTGTTTGCGTTTTCGTGTTTTTGCTTCTCTTTCATGCTCTTTTGTTCACTTTCATGCGTTGATGTGGGTCACTTGAGTTTTCCTTCCAGCAGGTTTTAATAATGATTTCACTCCGGGATCTGAGACGCCACCGTTCTCCCACCGTTCTCTAAATTTCAGGGATGTATCGCTTTTCCCTCTCCTATACTTACGTTTTGCAACATTGAGGACACTGTTTCATTTCAGTTTGGGGGTGGGCGTACATTTTTGCATGTTGCTCGTGTTTCTTTTGTTGAGTGTACCCTTACGTAAGAACAGAATGCATTCGAATATCTCTACTCTGTCGAAGTCAAAGTTCCTTGTCTGTGGTCAACATGTCATATATTGTGACTTGAAAGCCCTTTTTAGTCATGCTTATGCGAATTATTGCGGTTTTAAAACGTTGAACTTTCAATTTTTTTGACTATGAAGTGTGCATTAATGTTGTGAAGTCACAAAATGATTTAGGCCATCTTTCATTTTTGTTAGCCTTACATTTTGGCCTTCTCTATATTGCATAATCTCTAGACCTTGACTTGAGCCGTATTGATAAGAATGGAGTGTGCTATGCACACTAGAAACCACCATTCGTCTTTCTTTCATAAGCCATGACAACCACCTTCTAGCCTAAAAGAAAAACAATGTCTTGCACCCAATCAAGAGAGTTTAGAACTTCATATCATTTGACTTGAATATCGGTAGTCACCTTGTTTTGATTTGAATGAATATGAGTTAGATAGTGATGTTTTGGCTATGTTGAGATTTTTGAGGTTTGAAGTATTATGTAAAAAAGGGGATGAAATGAAAACTTGAGCAATGGGCTAAATAGTCGAGAGAGAGATATATATAAAAAAAATGAAAAAAAAAAAAAAATGTGCTCTCGACTAGGCTTGAATCTTGGCACTCAATTGGATCATTTGGCTTGGAATTTTGTGTACAACCCAATATGAAAAGAAACAAGTTTGGGGGTTGTAAGTTGAAAGGCAAAATAGAATGAAAAAGGGATAAGTGATAAGTTGTGAAAGTTTATATGGTTTATATGAGAATTTAGCTCGATGATTTTGAAGTCATAGGCTCTCTTGACTTAGTCACTTTATCCATATCTTCCGGTCCTAGCCATCACCTAGCCTTACATTACAAGCCGGAAAGACCTTTTGATTGTGACTTTTGCACTTTATACACACCGATGAGTTAACGAATATTGAATTGTTTCAATGTCTTTACTTTCCAGTTGATTTGCATAATCTTTTCTAAAGTTGTGCTCTTGACATGAATATGGATGTGGGAGTTCATGATTTAGGGATGGAAACTAAGATTTTGTGTGGTTTTTGAATTGTTGAATGTTCAAAGTTTTGGGTAACTATTCCAAAACTTCTCAGAAGGTATAATGCTTGTTATGGTGTGTATGATTTGGCAAATTAGCTTTTTAATCTTCATGTGTGCGCTTGATTCTATTTGATCGAGGACGATCAAAGCTAAGTTTGGGGGTAGTTGATATATGTTATTTTTACACAAGTTTTACCCCTTTTATCAACTTAATTTTGATTGTTTCTTTAATAATTTGATCACATATGGTGCTTTGAACCCGGTTTGCTTTGACTTTTCAGATTGGGTTAACAGCCGGAGGAAAGAGCAAGAACCGAAGGCAAAATGAAACAATTTTTCGAAATTTTCATGGCAACGCCGCGGCGTTCAACACGCGAACGCCGCGGCGTTCACAAGCAGCAGCCAACGCCGCGGCGTTCAAACAAGTGAACGCCGCGGCGTTCACAAGCAGCAGCCAACGC
Organism: Buddleja alternifolia; assembly: GCA_019426215.1. Lineage (NCBI taxonomy): Eukaryota > Viridiplantae > Streptophyta > Magnoliopsida > Lamiales > Scrophulariaceae > Buddleja > Buddleja alternifolia. Next base: position 20,684,305 of record CM033393.1, read on the forward strand.
CGCGGCGTTCAAACAAGTGAACGCCGCGGCGTTCACAAGCAGTAGCCAACGCCGCGGCGTTCAACAAACGAACGCCGCGGCGTTCGAGGCGGCAGTGTTGGCCTATAAATACCTCTTTTAGCCATTTTTTACCCTAACTCACCTTGGATATCAGCAACCACACGAAAATAGAGAGAGAGAAAGCTTAGAAGAGAAGATTGAAGGTCAAAACATGGAGAATTCAACAAGGAATCCACATCTCTACAAGAATTAGGGAGTTTTTACATATTTGTTTCTTGAATTTGTTCAAATCTCCTATGACTTATATGATTTATATTTGCACTTTTGACATGAATATGAGCTAAACATGTTTGATTGGGGCCATGGATAGGCCGTTTATGTTATTTTGATTGTTGATTTGTTGGTGTTTATTGGATTAATTTTGGTTTTAGCTATGTATTCAATATTTGATCTAAATGCTACATTTGCTTGATCACCAAGTGTTTGATAAAATGCCTAGGTTAGAGATCGAGAGATAATAACCTAGGGAAGATATAAATATTAAATACCCTATAGTTAAACCGACTAGAGATAGACTCGGTTTCTTTAGGTGGCTTTCCATTCACGTGGGGAATTCCTAGACCTTAAATGCATCCTCGTTAATCGGGTTTTCATATAGAGATATATAGGAAATCGTTACCAAGGGTAGGGTTGCTATGCCAAGAGATTGGGTAGTACGTACGTTAGGGAATTTCGCCTTAGCTAAATCAATCTAATAATCCAATAGAACCTAAATCACAATCTAAATGCATAATCGGTTGAACCATGTGCCTTGATCGCTTCTCTCTATTGTTTCCTCCCTTTATTTGGTGTGACGTTGCCTTAGTTTATTTTCTAGTATTTATTAATTAGTTAATCAACCTTTCTATCGACCGATTTAACTTAGAATTGAGTAATATAGTAGTCTTGGTACTTAGATTATAGTTGTCCCTGCGGATACGATAACCCCGGACTTAGAAATCCACTTTACTACTTACGCGACCTAGTTCTCTTGCTAGGATTTTGTCGTGTCAATACTGTCAAGAAGAGGGCATCGACTTTGATGAAACATACTCCAGTTGCCCGTCTTGAAGCAATCCGCATGTTTCTAGCATTCGCAGCATTCAACAAGCTTACAGTATATCAAATGGACGTAAAAAGTGCATTTCTGAATGGTAAGCTCCAAGAAGAAGTATATGTGGAGCAACCACCAGGATTCATCAATAACCATGGGAAAGGTATGGTCTACAAATTGGACAAGGCACTCTACGGCCTTAAACAAGCACCAAGAGCATGGTATGACACTCTTTCTATTTTCCTTATTGGTAAAGGTTTTTCAAAAGGAAGCGTTGATACAACGCTATTTAAGATTACCCATAATGAAGATATTCTCTTAGTTCAAATTTATGTTGATGATATTATATTTGGATCTACTAATAAGCGTTTATGTGAGAAATTTTCAAAAATGATGCAAAACCAATTTGAAATGAGCATGATGGGCGAGTTAACTTTTTTCTTAGGATTACAAGTTAAACAACTCCCTAATGGTATCTTTATAAACCAAACTAAATATACTAGAGATATGATTAAGAAATTCGGTATGGAAAATGCATCATCTTCCAAAATTCCAATGAGTCAAACGACTAAGCTAGATAAATATGAAAGTGGAAGGAAAGTCGATGCTACAAATTATAGAGGCATCATTGGATCACTTCTTTATCTAACAACTAGTAGACCTGATAATATATTCTCAGTATGCATGTGTGCACGCTTTCAAGCCGATCCTAAAGAATCACACTTAATTGCTACCAAGAGAATCCTTAGGTACCTTAAAGGCACACAACATGTGGGCTTATGGTACCCCAGGGATTCTCCTTTTGAACTAATCGGTTACTCAGATGCAGATTTTGCAGGATGCAAAATAGATAGAAAAAGTACTAGTGGTACATGTCAATTCCTAGGTGATAGACTAATTTCATGGCACAGTAAGAAACAACAATCCATTGCGACTTCTACTGCTGAAGCTGAGTACGTAGCCGCTGGAAGCTGTTGTGCACAAATTCTCTGGATGAGGCAACAACTTAGAGACTATGGCGTAGTCTTAGGTCCAACCCCAATCCATTGTGACAACCAAAGTGCCTTGGCAATGACACAAAATCCAGTTCTTCACTCTAGAACCAAACACATTGACATACGGTATCATTTTCTGCGTGACCATGTTCAAAAGAAGGATATCTCCATGCAATTCATTGGTACAGAAAAACAATTGGCAGATATCTTCACCAAAGCTCTCAACGAACAACGCTTTCTCACTTTAAGAAGTGAACTAGGTATGATTGATCTAAATGCCTAATCATTTGAAACATCATCCTTTCATTAAGCATAAATTTAGGGGGAATAAAATTCTTTTTACACATAAACTCGTTCAATAAGTTATCAATATTAAGGAGAACCTACATAGGGGGAACCTTAAAAGGGATAACTGAACTTCAGTGAGAATGACCAAAACTGCTTTTTTGTTTTATTATTACATTGGTCATAAGCACTTAGCGTTATACGTTAAACTCTTTCAGACGCTTATCAAACGTTTTCTTTAGCGTCTGTGCCCTCTCAAAATAAACTGAACGCTTAGCTTTATTCCCAGCTAAAGTGCTCAGTAAAAAGATCCTTTAAAAGCAAGCGTACATTACCCTACGCTAAAATGAGAAAGTGGATTAATCAATCAATGTAATTAATGCTGACTTGACATTCCTCACCTTTCGCTCAAGAAAACCCATGGGTACTCATCACGTTTTTCAAAGATGGTTCAGCACATGTACACGCGTAAGTACAATTACCATGTATCTTAGACGAATACAACCAGCGCTGAATATTTTAAACCAAAAGTAAAACACTACTACCAAGACATAATGATAAGTACTGGGAAACTGTGTCCTCATACATACCCTGAAAAGAATAATTCTATATGTTACGATGACCGCTAAAGCACAAAATGTTACTTGAAAGAGAACCTCAAGATTCTCAAGCGTCAAAATCACACTGAATTATTTCAAGCGTCATTTTCTTCTGAATAGGTCCAGACGCTCCTACAAACTTTTGGCGGGTATTTGAATAGTTGTTCAAAATTTCGGTTCCCGAACGGTTTTTCATAAAATACATGTCCGCTGTTAACGGGCACACGTATCACTTTCAGTATATCAAAAGTCTCTGTTTCGAACTTTTAATCGGACGTCAAAATAGTATATGTGGTTGTTACTAAAAGTAACCGTGCTTATTAAATCTAAATTCACGTCCACAGTCGTATTTTAATGGCTAAGATTTATACTCCTCCACGTGTCAACATCTCAACCTTCAAACACAAAAAACATTCAAATTGTAGTATTTCAAAACACACCTTCTGCAGAACATAATCTCTCTTACACTCTCTTTCATCCGTGTAAGAAAAATCTCTCTCTCTCTCAAAAACAAAATTTTCATTTTTAATCTCTGTCTACTTCTCACTAATGGCACCCAAGAAAGCTACTGCTGGAACCACTGAAGTTATTGTTAAGGTCATTGAAGGCCTTATAATCGATTGGAAGTTTCTCTATGAAAACCCCCAAATTGATTTAACGGAAATGATGGACTCTGTAGCGGAGGCTGGGCTTCAGAAATTTCTTACCAAACACTCGTACATGTTTCCTAAAGAATTAGAATTTTTCTGGAGAAATGCTAGTCTGTCTGACGATGAGACTTCCATCACCTGTTTGTTTCCTACCCCCAAGACGGAATCAAAGACGTTCACTCTCTCTGCGGCCTCTATTGCCCAGAATTTCTCTCTACCTAACGACGGAGCGACTTTAGACACTATCACTGAGGAACAAATTCAAGAAGTCTGGACTCAGATTAGCGCCTACGATGGTGTTCCATACAAACTGTACTTTGAGAAGAAAGATATAGTGAACAGGTATCGAGTCTTAGCTGATTTCTGCAGTAAAAACATTGAATGCAGAGTAGGAACCTTTGACAAAATCAGCCCAACCCAGTTCCAAATGATGAATGCTATCTTGCTCAAGATAAAAATCAACTGGAGCGCCTATATATTCAGCCTATTCAGAGACAGTCTACGCACTTCAAACAAACCTTATGGCCTAGTTTTAAGTGATCTAATTTTCCGAGCAAAGTGCACCTCTTCAGCAGGAGTCACCGTGGCCAAGCATAAGTTCTATGGGCCAAGAATCATCAACAATCTCTTCAATCCACCCAAAGTTGGAGGTGCTGCTAGACCTCTCTCTGAGCGCCAAGTTATACGTGCATCATCAAATGAGGAGGCTGAGCGCCCAGATCAGGAGAAGGCTAAACGCAATGTGAAGCGTCCCACTGTCACAAAGAAACGGGCTCCTCGAAAGCCCAAGGCTCAACCTATCAAAAGTGATGAAGAAGACGAGGACTCTATACCCCTCATTAGTCGGAAGGATCTAGAAAAGGTCCTCAAAAATATCGACTTTGGAGAACCAGCAGTTCCACAGGCTCAAGCGTCCCCAGCCGAAGGGGTAAATGTGAAGCGTATCTTCAAGAGACGTAAGCGTCCAACTGCTGCCATTTCTTCTAAGACTACACACACGACACCAAGCGACCAAGCCATAGCTGCTATTCCGATATCATCCTTTGAACCACCAGTTGATGTCCATCTGGATGTTGATATGGCCAACATTGTGGCCATCGCCCATGAAGCTGCCATCGACTCTGCAAATCTCGAGCCTGATGAACCTGAAATCCCAGGGGTTCAACCATTGCTTGCATCACCAAGTACAACAGAGGCACGCTCAGAAGGTCAGAGCGATGCTAACGACGTTGTGATTCATCGACATTTCTTCAAGCTGGATCCCTTAAAGACCATCGATCACTCCATCGATTATTTCCCTCTAGCACCCGCAAAACCCTTCATACCTACATGATATAATGAAGAAAGTCTTATCAATGCTGAGAATGATATCGCCAAGCTCATAAAATTTGATCTGGCTGTACGCAACACTCTATCTAAGCCAGCATTGACCCCAGCTGATAAAGCTTCTTCTCTGGACTGTGGGACAAGCAAACCCACTGGCTTCGCTCTCAGAGACTAGAACATCAGAGTCTATGAACATCAAGATAAGCTTGTGAACCCAACGGAAAAGCTACTAAACAGAGAAGGCTATTCTCACTTCCCAACACTGGTAAATAGCATGGAAAACAAGCGCTCAGCTAATCCTCTCCTCTTGTGGAAGCATAAAGGAGTACATGTCGGTGAGCGTCCAGCTTCACTGACCGAGATGATTCAAATAGTAGCCGATGCATATTTTGACTGCGTCTGGAACGCTAACTACCAACCAGACAGGTATCGTTTTGAGTCCATCTGTGATATTCATCACCAAGGATTTCGTGCTATACTTAATGCAGGAACTGAGTACTGCATGACTGAGGTAAAATGGGCTGAAGCTTATATGGGTGACAAGTATAAATTTGAAGAATTGGTTAGCGCTCCCCATCTGTTCAGAATAGGGATCCACGATAAAAAGAGCAAATTTGCACGATACATGCTCAAGAAGCGCCAACATAGACATGGACCAGTTCTGAAGCTGCCTCTGATCCGCCACCAACCTGAACACCGTTTAAGGCAAGCGTTGCACAAACTGGCTAACTCTTCTCTACGCTTTGCTGATCAAGCGTCCACCAGCGGTTCTTCTCCCCTGTCCTGTCTGAACTTCACCCCTAGCCACTGTGAAGACAACTTTTCTCTCATGATGACAATTATGCCTCCAGTCTCCCTATTCGACAAAATCTTCACAGAAAATCTGCGACAGTGGAATGGCTCTCGGATCAATCCTTTCAGAGGATATCCACTTCTTCCGTCTATCAGACAAGACGTCTTAAGTCACTATAATTTTGTTTTATCGCTGCTGGAAAGAACTCAAGCGCTTTCTTTAGCCATCTACCCATACTTGGAAGAGTATTACAGGCTCTACGTTCCCGACTCTCGGAAACCGAAGACTCTCCCAACAGATAGGCTAATTGGCTTCTCACAACACTATTGCCCAGATGCCTTGTTCTCCATCTGCCAAGCGCCTTCCAAAATCTTTCCCACCCATGTGCTGGATATCCTCGGGCCAATGTACATCAGGGCCATGGATAGTCCTATCAGCACGTTCATTCAAGGTACTTATCTCCCCACTCTACGTTTGAATGAACTTCTACAGACTTCTACCTATCCATATGCAGATGAGCCGTTTGCCAGCTTGGACTTTCAGTTTACGGACTTTAGCCGTATAGAGTCAGCATCTACTGCAGCACCAGCTGAAACGTTACCTGCTCCTGAGCGCTCACCAGAATTTCTTCAAGCGCCTAATTCCCCCAGTCCAACTAAATTCGACTCTACTGCATCCACCGAGTCCAACAGTGTCCCAGAGCATCGAGGAACAGTATTTGATCCTAATTATCAAGTACCTATTGAATCTCTCAAACACACATCCCGTTTTAAGCCTCGAGTTAGCACTGCGGTTCCCGACGCTCAAGCGTCCATGACTGAATGCCTCACTCAAATACAGCAACTATCTACAGCTACTCAGGCAAGTCATGTGGCTTTAACAAATGATCTAAACCACCATTTCATGGCTCTTGAGACCTCTCTTATAGACGCTAATCACGCTCAACTACTGGTCATGAAAGAACACTTCGACCAGCGTCTGACCACTCTTGAAGCCTCTGTCGCTCAGATTGCTACTGAAGTCGGTCTTCTTACTCAGCATTTCATACAGACTGATGATGGCAATAAGGTGGAAAAGAAGGGAGAAAAGAGGAAATCTTCAACATCTAAAGATCAAGATCCTCCTCCACCATCCAAGCGTCAACATATTGATACTCCCCTCATGCTAAGTACAGAGCCAAGGTATCCCTATCCTTCTTGGGTAACTACCTCGGTGGGAGCGTCTAATAAAAAAGAAACCCCAAGAGTGCTCTATCCAAATCTTCCATTACCTTCAAGAGCACTGCTTGAACAATTTGATATTCCTCTTCTCAGAGCGTCAATTCCAGAACCATCTGATCCAGCAGTCTTAGCCTTAGAGCGAAAAATGTCTGACTTTGACCAAACCTTCAGAATTTGCTTACGATACATAGGCATTAATCCAGAGGAATGGGATAAGCAGCTCATTACTTTCAAGGCACGACAAGTAAAAGAAAACAAACATATAATCAGTAAAGATCATGCTGCGATGATGACGCTAGAAGATCAGATAACTGAGGCAATCCGTGCTGAAATGACTAAGAGATACAAGATCAAATCACGATCTTGATTTTTTTACTTATGATTCTTTCATTTCAGTTGTAAAATGCTTGTACTATGAAAGATATATATAAAATGCATTTTACAGCTGAAACATCTCGTTGAAGCTCAAACTAACTTACTAACCTACGCTAACGCTTGAACTAAATAGGTATTGCCATCATCAAAAAGGGGGAAATTGTTAGGAATTTCATGTTACATGTTTTGATGAAGACAAATAGGACTTCCTGTTAGACCCCGAAAAATGTAAGTATAAAAGCTTTCATAGAATATTGTGTATAAGTACCTGAAAACTTATTTATCTTAGGCTTATAGTTTTTATCTTTGTAGAACAAGATGGTCCAACTTTCCCTGGGCTGAAAATGGAACATCTATTCTCAAAATTAACAAGAAATGGAATTCTGATGCTCAAAAGGTCACCAATTACATGTTGAAGTCAATCAGGAAGGAATTGAGATATATTCATTTGGATTTGGAGAATCCCAAATCCATCATGCTTCATTTGGAGGAAATGTTCGAGGAACATGGAAAATCAATTTGGCATTATTTATCGAAAGAACTTTTCCAAGCAAGAATCGGAGAAACTGATGAAGTAGCATGTCCTGTTATGAACATGATATCCATGATTGGAAGACTCCAGACTCTGGGAAGTTTCTTGGATTTTCATCTACAAGTAAACCTTATTCTTCAATCTCTTCCCAAGTCCTTTTTTGCTTTTGTCACTGACTTTGAAGTTGATGACCTGGGAGGTTCCTTAATGGATCTTAAAGACAGACTTGTTTACATACAAGCTCTCATGAGGAGAGAATTGGAAGATGATTTACCTCTAAATGGACTGCTCGACATTACTTCTGATAACCATAGAAAGGGAAAGAAGCGCCCAAGGATTGCAACAACATGTATTCACTGCTGATAAGTCCATATTTTACAGTATTTTATGCCCCATTGTAATATGATTTAATCGTTACTTTGATCACCTTTTACCCCTCATAATGCTTTGATTGGTATAGATTTTGTTTTGTAGGATACAAGTTGATTTATGCATGAAAGACGAGAAAGGAGATCCAAATTGAGCTTGAAATTGAAGAAAGAAACAAAAGAAGATAGTTGATGAAAGATTTTACACAATGCTCATATAGAAACGAGATTTTCGTCCTTTTACAGCCCGAATCAGACTAAGGTTTCTTCTTCAATATTGTAGAGTATTGTCTTAGCTCTGCGTAACAACTTGAATCACCTCAATCCGACATCTGTAGATATAGTTATGATTAAAATACGAAAGCTGCAAATTCTGCGTGAGACGACCGCGGCACAGGACCGCGGTCTTGATTCGGAAAATAAGGTTCGCACTAATTGTGCCGCGGTGTTAGGAATTTCATGTTAGATGTTTTGATGATGACAAATAGGACTTCCTGTTAGACCCCGAAAAATGTAAGTATAAAAGCTTTTATAGAATATTGTGTATAAGTACCTGAAAGCTTATTTATCTTAGGCTTATAGTTTTTATCTTTGTAGAATTTTAGACTAAGAATGTGATACTAAATCACTAAGGAGAATTCTGGGTAGGTCTACCAAGTGACAAAGTCGAAGATCAAGCGTCTGAAGCTACAGAAGATAAAGATCTCTTGAAGCGTCCGTCAAACGTTTTATAGACTATTCCAGGTTACAACTCCAGCGCTCAAAATACGAATGGATAACTCAGGCCGAATACTCAACACTAAGTCAATGATGGAATTCTGAGTGAGCCTATCAAAGACAAGATTGAAGAGTAAGCGTCTGAAATAAAGAGAAGAGACTCAGGATCAGTCCAAGCGTCTGTCCAATGCACGAGAAAAACTGTCCTCTTCAGCAAGCGTCCAAAAGGCTAAACCAACACGACCTACAATAAACGTAACCTGAGAATTCAAACCCAAAGCTATCCAAAGACTTAAAGAATGCATGAATCAAACGGACAAATTATTTCCAACCGAAATAAAACAAGATGCATTAAAAATCGGATAAGTGCTATTAAAATATAAGCACTATAACGTATGGGTAAGCCATTCATTTGACCAAGACTGTCAGAAGTTATGAAACCAAGAACATGCCTAACTAATTAAGTATACCCAAAGTTAGGAATGTCAGAACTCAAGGAATGTTTGGGGAAACGAGATTCCAACCGTGTCAAACGGACAAAAACCACCAATACCTTATAAATAGCCCTTTCAACAAATAAGTAATATATAGAGAAAAAAAACCGTGACATATACAAGAGATATACCTGAATATCCTAGTGTGAATAACAGTCACAACCTCTTGTATGTAGAAAATTATACAAAAAGACACAAGAAAAGAATACCTACTTTGTTGAAAGAAAAGCTTACAAAAATCCATAGCCAAATATCCGTATAAGCTTTTCACAAATATTCCAGAGACAGTCAACTGTATCTCAAACCCCTTTTTGAAGACCCTACATTACTATTGAGATATCCTCAAGTTGTTTGAACTTTCCAAAACCAAACAAAGCCATTACAAAACCTTTCAACATCTTTCGTCTGAGTGAGAAAGTGTGTTGACTTACAAGCCCCATTTTTGTGTGGAAGAAGATCTCTACTGGAGCTGAAATCTGTGTGACCAAGGAGTTCCGGGATCAAGTGTAACTTGCATTATTTCTGGGTGAAAGAAGCAAAGGGATAGAAGATCTTTAGTGTAGCTGAAATCTGTGTGACCAAGGAGTTCCAAGATCATATCCAACCTCTCTCTATTTTGTAGAAGTCTCTGTGTGACTCTTCGATAATCATCATAGTGGAAAACCTCTCTGATAAAGGGAGAAGAAGGACGTAGCTGGGATTACGTCACCCAGTGAACCTTACAAATATCTTGTGTCATTTACTGTTCTGTTGTCTTACATTATACTGTCATATTATATCTTGAAAAGGCATTTAAACTAATAAGCGACTAATTGGTTAAAACGAACGCTAAGCTATAAAAACATTTCCGCTGTGCTAAACCTGATTTAGTGACTAAACTCTGCCCTACTTTGGTAAGTGTTGAAATCACCGAATCTAAGTTAACTTTTCTCAAGCGCCTGAAACTAGCGCTTAAGTCATTATCCCTCAAAGCGCCGCACCCAGCGCTTAAAGCTTTCTAAGCGTTCAAATACCTCACAGTAATACGAAAGTTTTTAGAAGTCGAAAAAGACTTCAGGGTCTATTCAACCCCCCCCCCCCCTTCTAGACCCTTTCGTATACCACTTAGGACCAACAAGTGGTATCAGAGCGGTCGAAGTTGAAACCTAAGTGTTTCCAAGCGTAACTGCTTGTTCAGATCCTTATTTCTTTTGTCGCTTAAAATTTTTTTATGGCATTTTCCAAAGTTCTTAAGTTGACCGAATCAAACTATGATTCATGGAAGGTCAAAGCGTTCACCTATTTGTGCTCATGTGATGATGAAATGTGTGATATTATTTCAGATGGGCCAATCAAAATATACAAGATCATCACCAGAGCGCCCGAAGCCACAGAAGAGACACCCGATGGCTATGTGGAGAAGCCCAAACAAGAATGGTCTACCGATGACCGTCGACGAGCAAATCTAGACAATGTTGGTAGAAACGCTCTATACACAGCCATTGGAGATAATGACAACTTATTCAACAAGGTCAAATCATGCAACACTACCAAAGAAATTTGGGATAAGTTGGCTACCATTTGTGGTGGCTCAGCACAAATCAAGGAGAACAAACTATCAATTGCCAAAGAAAAATTCAATAGCTTCAAGATGCTACCCAATGAGACGCTAGAGCAATTAGACATGAGGTTTACAGCTCTTGTCACTGAACTAACATCTCTGGGTATGGAGCTACAAAATCGAGAAACAGTGGTCAAAATCTTTAGAAGTCTCCCAAGCAGATTCCTGATGAAAACAACTGCAATGAGAGAATCAAACAATCTGGACAGCCTAACTCCAGAAGATGCTTTTTCAGAACTCAAAGCATTTGAGTTTGAGCTGAATTCGGCCAGTGATGCAGTAAGTAATCCAGTGATCGAATCTGGAGCGCTAATGGCATCAATCAAAGGAAAATCTATCAAAGAAAAAAACTTGGATATAAGTGAGGAAGAAGAACTGGCGCTTCTAAATAGATTCAGGAAATTCCTGAAATATGAAAAGAAGGGAAACAGTCCTAAGCACCCAGGACAAAATTCATATCTAGCGTCTCCCCAAATACAACCACAATATCAAGTGTCTCACTATCCTGCGTCTCCCTCCCGAGCGCCAATTCAATATCAAACTCCCTCTCAGCGAGATCTCTCAGTGCCTGCAGCATTAAACCAGCGATCCACAAGATTAACAAACGAACAAAAGATGAAGACCAATCTCTGTTACAACTGCAGGAGACTAGGGCATTTCCAAGTTAATTGCTCATATCCAAATGTGTCTAAACCTACAAAGCAAGATCACATGGATAGAAACCAATTCAGGAGCAATCCGAGACAACAAGGCTTGCTAGCAGAATCAGAACCTCTCTATACTCCTGAAGAGGACTTGGAATCATCAGATGAAAGCAGCGATGATGAACCATCAATGGATTCAGCATTCATTTGTCTCATGGCAAGAGATAATGAAGCATCTAACGACCTACCATCTGAGGTAACCACGGATCTGTATCATCCTCTTTCTTATGATGAATTACTTGACAAAGTAAAGGAATATTATACAGATTGTCAAGATACCGCCAAATTATTTCAAAATCACTATCATATTATTTCAGCACTCAGAAGTGATAACGTAACGCTCAAAGCAGAGTTGCAAGTTCAGCAACAGTGTATTGAGAAAAACCAATCACTCGAGAGTGAAATCACTCAGCTAAAAAATGATCTTGATATAATAGTCAAAAGAGAAGCTGAAGTGGTTGCTAAATTTGCTAAATCAGAGCAGCTGATTTCTTCATTATCAAAAGCGTCTAGAACGCTAGATAATATGACTAAAGTAACCAGGGCATTTGGTGAAAAGACCGGTCTAGGTTGTGATAAATTTAGTCATAAAGCCAAAGCGTCCAATGTTACAACAATCAACAAAGGAAAAACTGTCCTCTTCAGCAAGCGTCCAAAAGGCTAAACCAACACGACCTACAATAAACGTAACCTGAGAATTCAAACCCAAAGCTATCCAAAGACTTAAAGAATGCATGAATCATACGGACAAATTATTTCCAACGGAAATAAAACAAGATGCATTAAAAGTCGGATAAGTGCTATTAAAATATAAGCACTATAACGTATGGGTAAGCCATTCATTTGACCAAGACTGTCAGAAGTTATGAAACCAAGAACATGCCTAACTAATTAAGTATACCCAAAGTTAGGAATGTCAGAACTCAAGGAATGTTTGGGGAAACGAGATTCCAACCGTGTCAAACGGACAAAAACCATCAATACCTTATAAATAGCCCTTTCAACAAATAAGTAATATATAGAGAAAAAAATCGTGACATATACAAGAGATATACCTGAATATCCTAGTGTGAATAACAGTCACAACCTCTTGTATGTAGAAAATTATACAAAAAGACACAAGAAAAGAATACCTACTTTGTTGAAAGAAAAGCTTACAAAAATCCATAGCCAAATATCCGTATAAGCTTTTCACAAATATTCCAGAGACAGTCAACTATATCTCAAACCCCTTTTTGAAGACCATACATTACTATTGAGATATCCTCAAGTTGTTTGAACTTTCCAAAACCAAACAAAGCCATTACAAAACCTTTCAACATCTTTCGTTTGAGTGAGAAAGTGTGTTGACTTACAAGCCCCATTTTTGTGTGGAAGAAGATCTCTACTGGAGCTGAAATCTGTGTGACCAAGGAGTTCCGGGATCAAGTGTAACTTGCATTATTTCTGGGTGAAAGAAGCAAGGGGATAGAAGATCTTTAGTGGAGCTGAAATCTATGTGACCAAGGAGTTCCAAGATCATATCCAACCTCTCTCTATTTTGTAGAAGTCTCTGTGTGACTCTTCGATAATCATCATAGTGGAAAACCTCTCTGATAAAGGGAGAAGAAGGACGTAGCTGGGATTACGTCACCCATTGAACCTCACAAATATCTTATGTCATTTACTGTTCTGTTGTCTTACATTATACTGTCATATTATATCTTGAAAAGGCATTTAAACTAATAAGCGACTAATTGGTTAAAACGAACGCTAAGCTATAAAATCATTTCCGCTGTGCTAACCCTGATTTAGTGACTAAACTCTGCCCTACTTTGGTAAGTGTTGAAATCACCGAATCTAAGTTAACTTTTCTCAAGCGCCTGAAACTAGCGCTTAAGTCATCATCCCTCAAAGCGCCGCACCCAGCGCTTAAAGCTTTTTGAGCGTTCAAATACCTCACAGTAATACGAAAGTTTTTAGAAGTCGAAAAAGACTTCAGGGTCTATTCAACCCCCCCTTTTAGACCCTTTCATATACCACTTGGGACCAACACGCGGTCTGCTGATGTTTGTGCAGCGGTCCGATTCTCCTGCTGCCCTATTTTTTATATCCGCCGTTTTTGGTCTTTATAAGGCATTCTTCACTTATCAAAAGGCTAGACATGCTCTAAAACACCTAGGGGGGGCCATGGGAAGTCCTAAGGAAGCTTGAAGAACCATCATCATCCTCATCCTCATTATTTTTATCATCAAAGCTTGGATTCACACTTTATAATAGGGAGTAATTCAACTATTTCTCTTGATTAGTATTTCAATTATGTCTTGTAGAGTTGTTGAATCACTTGTTGTTGTAAGTATGAGCAGTTATTTTTGTGATTGGGTTATGTGAATACTTTGTGATGTTTTGTGTTTAATGAATCATTAATTTCCGGATTTATTACATTCTTGTTACATGTTTGATTTTGTGCTTAATGCTTGCATATGCTTGATCACCATGTGTTTGATAAAATGCTTTGTCTTGAGACCGAGAGGAGATAGATAAAGGGAGATCGAAAAATCAATCATCATAACGTAACAATTGACTAGAGATAGAATCGATTGCGTTGTGTGGCTCTTTGTGATAAGATGACCCAATTGAATGTAGGATCTTCGTAAACAAGGAATTCCTTTGAACCTAAATGCATGTTAGTTAATTCAATCTTCACTATAGAGATATAGGAATTTGTTAACTAGTATAGGCTTGTTATTTCAAGAGATTGAATAATAAATACATTAGGGGATTTCGCCATAACAAGAACGTTCTAAGAATCCGGATAATTGAGAGTTCATGAACATAGAATAGAACATAGTAGGATCATAACCCAATCACCTCTTCCCATTTGATTTATTACCTTGATAATCATTTTAGTTATCTTTAGTTATTTTCATAGTATAAACACCTATCATCTTATAAATTGATTTAGCTTAGAAATAGGTAATATAGCAATTACGAGCATTGAATCCAATTGTCCCTGTGGAGACGATACACCCCGGGCTAAATAGTCCACTTTATTACTTTGCACGACCTAGTATACTTGCTAGGATTTCGCGTGTCAAGTTTTTGGCGCCGTTGCCGGGGACAATTGCGTTATTTGATATTGTAATTCACTTATCTATTCTAAGACTAAGTTGCTGTTTTTGCGTTTTAAATTTGGTTCTTTTGATTCTATTGTTAGGTTGACTTCTTTGAGTAGTGCATAACCCGCACATCTCAAAGAAACCTTGAAGATTTTGATTCCGAGATCGAGCGCACTTTCAATAGAAGAAGACGAGCACAAAGCCAAAACGAGAATCAATTTGAGGCAATGGAAGGGAACAATCCCGTCAATTTAGAGGACCAGGGAATTCAAGCCTTGATTCAACCCACTGTTGCTGCCACATTAGCACAAAGACAAGAGCAAGCTCCCCGTCCTTTACGTGATTATATGTAACACACTATTCATGGAGCCACTGGTGCTATCGTACTACCCACGGTAGAGGCAAACAATTTTACAATCTCACCGGCTATTCTTCAACTCATTTCCAATGAACAATATCGGGGTACGGCGGATGAGTCACAACATGCTCACATTACCAAGTTCTTTAGCTATTTGAGCACATTTCAACAAAATGGAGTGACCGATGATGCTATTAGAATGAGACTCTTTCTGTTCTCATTGAGGGATAAAGTAAGAGCTTGGCTTGACTCATTGCCAACGGCATCCATTCATACTTGGGACCAGTTGGTGGAGAAGTTTTTGAGTAAGTATTTTCCACCGGGGAAAACAGCCGCTATCAAAGTTGAGATACAAGGTTTTCGACAAATTGAGGGAGAGTCACTCTATGAAGCACTTGAAAGATTCATGGAACTTCTCCGAAAATGCCCTCACCATGGTTTTGCGGTTTGGACTCAAGTGACCATCTTTTATCAAGGCCTTGGACCCGGCCTTCGCACTCATCTTGACGCAGCTGCGGGTGGTTCACTCATGAATTTACCACCACAAGCGGCTTGGGAAATGATCGATAGAATGTCGGAAAACAACTACCAATGGCCTACCGAGAGAGTAATACTTCCAAAGAAGGCGAGTGGAGTTTATGAAGTGGAAGCTTCCACTTCACTAGCTAAACAGGTAGAACTTTTGCACAAGAAATTGGATGCAATGAATTTCTCGGTAAACCAAGTGAAAACGTTGTGTGAAAATTGTGGTGGAAATCATCACCTTACGGAGTGTCAACATGGCAGTCAATCTTATCAATCCGAATGTGTTGAAGACGCAACTGCCAAGAGGTGGACAACTGGAAAAATGACTGCCCTAAGCTGAAAGCAAAAATTACTTCAGGTATAGAACTTAATGTTTTAGAAACAAATTGTCCTGTTACCATATTGTCAACTTCCTGGATTCTAGACTCTGGGGTTAGTGCTCACATATGTGTTATGAACCAGGAGCTGGAAAGAAGTAAGAAGATGGAGCATGGTGAAGTGATGATCAATGTTGGCAGCGTTCATAGTGTAGCAACCTCACACATTGGCAACACTTCCCTTAGTTTATCATCTGGACATTTATTATATTTAGACAATTGCCTTGTTTTGCGCAACGGGCTTAAGAATATTGTTTCAATTCCTGTTTTAGTCAGGAAAGGTTACTTATTTTCCTTTATGAAAAATTCTTGTGACATTTATTTTAGAAATGAATGTGTTGGCAATGCGTCTTTAATAAATAGTTTATATTATATTAATGTCCAAAATGATTGTAATCTTAATGCTGTAACAAGAAAATGCATAATGTATGACACAAACTTGAGATAACTATGGCACTTGAAACTAGGTCATGTCGGGGACCAAAGACTTCACGAGTTAGAAAATGATGGAGTCATAGACTCGTTGGGATTAGATCCCTATCCCACTTGTGAGTCTTGTATCCAAGGCAAAATGACCAAGTCCCCCTTCACAGGGAATTGTGAAAGAGCCATAGAAGTTTTAGGTCTAGTTCATACTGATGTGTGCAGACCATTTGGAAATATAGCCCGCGGTGGTTTTCAGTACTTCATCACATTTACCGATGACCATTCTAGGTATGACTATGTGTATTTAATGAAGTACAAGTCTGAATCATTGGAGAAATTCATTGAATTCAAGACTTCAGTCGAAAACCAAATCGGGCATCATATCAAGACACTTCGGTCTGACCGCAGTGGCGAGTATATGAATGCGGAGTTTGACCAGTTCCTTCGGGAGCATGGTATACTGTTAAGCTTACTCCTCCAGCAACTCCACAATTAAATATCGTAGTAGACCGAAGGAATCGAACACTGTTGGACATGGTTCGATCCATGCTTAGCTACACAGATTTGCCCATTTCATTGTGGGGACACGTGCTGCTTACAGTAACTCACATTCTGAATAGATGTCCCTCCAAATCTGTTCCTAGAACACCGTATCAGATATGGCGTGGAAGGAAGCCTAATCTGAAACACATAAGAATATGGGGTTACCCAGCTTACGTGAAAAAGACTAAGGCAGAGAAATTGGAGGCTAGGTCCATGAAAGGGCGATTCGTTGGATATCCCGAGGATTCCATGGGATTCCTTTTTTACCTTCCCGATGATCAGAGAATCATTGTTGCCTTACAGGCAATCTTTCTCGAAGAAGAATTCATTCAAGAAGGAGGAGCTGGTAGAAGTATTGTTCTACAACAAAATGAAACCCCTGTGGAAGACACTGTTCAAGAGACCCAACCCGACCTAGAAACGACACAACCATCAGTGCGCATGTCTACTAGAGTATCTCAACTGCCTGCGAGATATAGTTCTCTGCTACAAGGAGAGCATAATTTGTATGCAGTAGCAGACGAAAACCATGGTGATGATCCCTTTAGTTATGACCAGGCAATGATGGATATGGATTCTGAAAAATGGCATAAAGCTATGAAAGTGGAAATGGATTCGATGTATTCGAACCAAGTCTGGAATCTAATAGATCCTCCCAAAGGTATTGTACCTATTGGATGCAAATGGATCTATAAGAGAAAGATAGGTCCGGATGGCAAGGTGAATACCTATAAGGCCAGGCTAGTGGCAAAAGGGTATAGTCAGAAGGAGGGCATTGGCTATGAGGAAACCTTTTCGCCAGTAGCTATGATCAAATCCATTAGAATTCTGCTTTCAAATGCTGCATACCTGGATTATGAAATCTGGCAAATGGATGAGAAAACCGCCTTCCTGAATGGATTTCTCGAGGAGGATATCTATATGGAGCAGCCCAAAGGTTTCATATCCAATGGCAATTCTCATAAGGTCTGCAAGTTAAATAGGTCCATTTATGGACTGAAGCAGGCCTCTCGCAGTTGGAACCTTCGTTTTGATGAAGAAGTACGAAACAACGGCTTTATCAAAAATGAGGATGAACCATGTGTCTATAAAAAGGTCAGTGGGATCAAGATAACATTCCTGGTACTATACGTGGATGACATTCTACTTATAGGGAATGATACAGGTTTGCTAATTTCGGTTAAGACATGGCTTTCAAGCACATTCTCCATGAAAGACTTAGGAGAAGCCACCTATGTCCTAGGAATTCCAATCTACAGGGAGAGATCGAATAAGACAATAGGTCTCTCCCAAGCCCTCTACTTAGAAAAGGTCCTAAAGCGATTTGGGATGGAAAATTCTAAAAGAGGTCTTTGCCCATGAGACATGGAATTCATCTCTCCAAAAAGACGAGTCCTCAAAGTGAGGAAGATCGAAGAGAAATGAATACCATCCCCTATGCCTCGGCAGTGAGAAGTCTCATGTAAGCTATGTTATGCACGAGACCAGATCTTGCATACGCTGTGAGTGTAGTAAGTAGGTTTCAAGCTAACCCAGGCAAAGAACATTGGATAGCCGTGAAATCAATCTTAAAGTACTTGAGAAGAACTAAAGATATGATCCTCACATATGGCGATAGAGAAATGAAAGTGGATGGTTATACTGATTCAAATTTCCAATCTGACATCGATGATCGAAAATCCACTTCTAGGTTCATATTCACTTTGAACGGTGGAGCAGTGTCTTGGAAAAGTTCTAAGCAAAGCACAACTGCTGATTCGACCACCGAAGCTGAATATGTGGCAGCCAAGGAGGCTGTTTGGATAAAGAAGTTCATTACTGAACTTCAAGTTGTTCCTAGTATGGAGCTTCCGTTGCCACTATGGTGTGACAACAACGGAGCCATCGCACAAGCAAAGGAACCAAGGTCTCACAACAAATCCAAACACATAGAGAGGATATATCACATAATTTGAGAAATCGTTGGAAGAGGCAACACCGCTGTGTAGAAAATAGCCTTAGCGGATAACGTAGCTGACCCACTCACTAAGCCATTTGTGCAGGCGGTGCTAAAGCAACATCTTGAGAAGTTGGGTATAAGATACTAAAGCGATTGGCATTAAGTGCAACTGGGAGATTATTAGGTATATGCCCTAGATGCCAATGAGGATAAATAGTTAGATTAGGGTATCTCATTATGTTGTACAAACTATTAAAATGATAATAATAAAGGCATCTGTATTTTGTTCATATAAATCTTTATGACATCTAAATAAGTATTGAACATATAGTCCATGTGAATAAAGGTTTGATTCTTTGCCCTTTATGGAATAAAGACGTGGCATGGGAAGAGTCTTACACCTTATCACTTAAAAGGGTTCGCAAGTCAAAGAATCTTAATTGGACATTAAGATTCGACTTGTATGACACATGCTCTGACGATGAGTGCCAATCGAACATTATAGGGTAGTGGGAGCTAGTATCATAGATATGTCAATGGAATTGACATATTCGAACATGGCTCGTAGTAATCCGATCACTTGGGTATTTACTCAGTGACTGTCAATGATTGGATTCCTGATCGTAATAGTATGCATGAGCCTTAGACCTGAGGGTTCATGATCAATGTGCTTGCATTATTGGATCTGTTACCAGAGTAGTTAAGCCCATATCACCCGTCGGTGGGGTCGACCTTGAAGTGCGATGTCAATGAGACAAGTAGCAGTTGATCAGTGATCGCCAAGATGGGATTCACTATCTCGATAGTAAACGAGTAAATATCTTGTGCGATTATAGGCTAATGAAATTATAAAGTCTTTGGCCAAAGCATAACAACTAACTCATGTGGGACACTGAGGGTAGTTTAGTAATTTCATTATGCTATAGTCTAATGCACAGTATCAATTTTAGTGAGTTTGACATTTTCCATGACTCTCACTTGATCGTGATACATCAGTGAAGGGCTTATACTCATACGGCATTTATGATCAAGAGGTTCGTAAAATGATTCGTTCATTTCGTTCTCAATTGAGTTACGATGTGAGTCCACGGAACTGGCTAGGTGACACTCACATCCTTAGGTAATTCCTCCCTTTTCCAATTGAGACGAACCTAAAGAGTCGCGCTATAAGAAACGAGCGGGATGTATCTTTTTGTGTAAATCTTTTAGAAAGAATTAAATGGACTGATTGATTTAATTAGATTAAATCAATTAATTAAATATTTAATTCAATTAGATTAAATTAAATTATTTGATTAGTACATTAATTAATTGGAATTAATTAATAGTATATATTATATTTAAATTGGATTTAAATATAAATATATACAGATGGGCTAGAAATTACACAAGCAAATTAAAAGTCCGCCAGTCCAAGGCAACCGTAGGAGGGGCGGCCACTTAGGGCTTTTTGGAGTAGCCTCCAACTTGTTCCATAAGTTAGTTGAGTTTAAAAAGGACTCCTATAGTGGAACAAACCCTAAGTGACAAGATAACATTACACAACACAAAAAGAAAAGAACTCTCTCCTCTCTCTCCCCTCTAGCCGTCCACTACTGCGAAGAAAGGGGAGTCTCGGGATCTTTGGAAGGCTCGTTTCGCGTGAAGGTTTAGAGACAGAAGGCCTTGGAGGATTGTTGTTCTGTAGAATAAATAAACGAATCAAAAGGGTATGTTTATTCATTCAATTTTCGCAAAACCCATGAAAAATCATCAGATCTATTTTTGTGATCTGCCGGTAGGAATCCTCGAATCTTCCGCTGCAATTCTCTGTTTTCCTGTACGGGATTCCTAACACAATGTGCCAAAAGCCCTTTAATTTATGGGATAAATTAAATATGATTAATTAATTGTTCATTAGATGAAATAATTAATTTATGGGATAAATTAAATATGATTAATTAATTGTTCATTAGATGAAATAATTAATTATAAAGATAAGATTAATTAATTAATTTCTTAAGAAAATAAATTAATGAATTAATTTATCTAATTAATTTGGTTATTTAATTAATTTATTTGTTTATTGGATATAATAAATAATTAATTAAATAATGGAGAATTAATTAAAACAAGAGATGAGCCTGGCCAAATAAAGAGGGTCCATGAGCACGCCTCCTAAGGCTGAGTTGGTCATCCATTAGGATGCCTAACATGGGCTCTTGTCTTGGTCAACAAGTCAAGTGATATTAAATACATCACTTAAAAGAATTTTGACCTAGATGAATTTCATAATTACACATAACTCTCCTAGAAAAGAAAAAAAAAACTCTCCTCCCTCTCCCCTCAAGCTAGCCGTCGGTCAAGGAGTAAGAAAAGAAGGAATTTTTTCTGTCATTCAATCCGCGTGATTATTTAGAGACAACGTGCTTTCGTTGTTCGGATCAAAAGTTCAAGAAAGCTTCAAGAAATTCATGAAGAGTGGATAGCGCGAGGATTGAATACTTGGAAGCTTCAACTGTTCAAAATTTTGAAGGAGGATCGAGTTCTCCAACCACTTAACTTCAACGGGTATGTTTTATTCATTTTAGCGTTCATATGATTCAATATGCAAATCGAGAAAACACTATGGGTATTTTAAATCTTCCGCTGCGCGGTTTTTTGTGAAACCCAACATAGTCGTGCCTGATAAAATGTTATCGACCATTGTCTCATGAGTCATGGAATGAGTTAGAGAGGCATTTGGCAGCTCGAACCTGCTAGAAATATTAAGTTTCCCCTTTTTTAATCTGTGGGGTGATGAAAAATAGTGGGAAAACGCATGTTGTTAAAAAATCCAAGATAGCATGTGTATATATATATGTCTTATCTGAATGCTAATTATGTTTTTTTGCTTTTCGTTTAATACACAGTTTGTTATGGATTTGATGGAATCCCTGATTAATCACATGAAAGTAAACAAACTGCATGGAATGAATTTTCCCAATTGGTGACAGTCTCTTGATTTCTGTCTTGAGATGAAGGGTTTGAACTACGTCTTGAGAGATGATGTTCCAAATTACCCTAGACCTGCTACTCATTCTCGTATTCTGGAGTACTTGATTTGTCTTAGAGACGAGAGAGAGAGGCACGAGAGTTTATTTTGAGTGTCATGTGTGATGACTAATGCTATATCTTAGGTGTGATTGATCATGCTCGAGATCTCATGCTCGAGTTAGAGGATATTTATGCTTATGCTTTCTCAGATGAGCCGCTGATTAGGAGATTCTTTTACTCCCCAACTGTTGGACATTGGAGCAAGGATTGTTCTGGACTTCCCACTAACCACGGGGAAGCTATGTTTATTGTTGAGGTAAATTTGTCAATTAACCATGGTTCTTGGGTGTTTGACACCTGTTGTGGTACTCACCTATGCAATGATTTGCAGGTGTTGAATAGAAGCAGAGAGTTGGATGATGGGGACATGGTCCCAAGAATGGCCAATGGAGCATCTGTTGCTACTAAGACTGTTGGAAACGTTATTCTAGTTCTAGAGGATAGTAGTAGATTTGTTTTAAAGAATGTTCATTATGTTCCTGGATTAATTAAGAACCTTATTTCTGTGTCTGTTTTGGACAAAGAAGGATATTCATTTAAAATCAGTAATGGAATATGTTCCATGTTTTTGGATTCTAAATTGATTGTTAAGGCATGTATGGAAAACAATCTTTATATTTATTTGCGTACTACTGCACTCAATGTTTAATAAATAAACAAAGAAAAATGGCAATCTAATAATTCACCCAACACTCAAGTTTAGCACGTAAGACTAGGTCATGCCTCAAAAGATAGAATTCTCAAGTTGTTAAGTTACCTCGAGATAGCATGTGTATACATATGTCATATCTGAATGCTAATTATGTTTTTTCGCTTTTCCTTTAATACACAGTTCATTATGGATTTGATGGAACCCCCGAGTAGTCATATGAAAGTAAACAAATTGCATGGAATGAACTTTCCCAATTAGCGACAATCTCTTGATTCTGTCTTAATATGAAGGGTTTGAATTACATCTTGAGAGATGGTGTTCCGAATTACCCTAGACCTGCTACTCATTCTCGTACTCTGGAGTACTTGATTCGTCTTAGAGACGAGAGAGAGGCACGAGAGTTCATTTTGAGTGTCATGTGTGATGATTACTGCTATATCTTCGGTGTGATTGATCGTGCACGAGATCTCATGCTCGAGTTAGAGGATATGTATGCTCATACTTTCTCAGATGAGCCGCTGATTAGGAGATGCCTTCACTGCCCAGCTGTTGGACAGTGGAGCAAGGATTGTCTTGGACTTCCCACTGACCATGGGGAAGGTATGTTTATTGTTGAGGTTAATTTGTCAATTAACCATGCTTCTTGGGTGTTTGACACCGGTTGTGGTACTCACGTATGCAATGATTTGCAGGTGTTTGACAAAAAAGGATATTCATTTAAAATCAATAATGGAATATGTTCCATGGTTTTGGATTCTAAATTGATTGTTAAGGCATGTATGGAAAACAATCTTTATATTTATCTGCATACCACTGAACTCAATGTTCAACAAATAAACAAAGAAAAATGTCAATCTAATAATTCACCCAGCACTTAAGTTTGGCGAGCAAGACTAGGTCATGCCTCAAAAGATAGAATTGATAAGTTGTTAAGTTACCTAGAGCTTAATAAAGTAGAGGAACTGCGAACTTGTGAAGATTTTTTGAAAGGGAAAATGACCAAGTTACCATTTGGGGGACAAATGGAGTGAGCTAAAGATCTTTTGGATTTGATCCATACAGATGTGTGTGGACCACTCAATGTGAGTGCATTGGGAAAGTACTCGTACTTCTTAACCTTTACCGACAATTATTCTAGGTATGGGTACGTTTATACTCTAAAATATAAATCCAAAGCTTTTGACAACTTTAAGGAATATAGAAGTGAACTAGAGAAACAAACTGAAAGAAGTATTAGAGCTCTTCAATCTGATCAAGGAGGGAAATACTTATCTGGTGAGTTTTTGGATTATCTGAAAGAGAACGGGATTCTCTCCTAGTGGGCTCCGCCTAAAACGCTGCAATTAAATGGAGTGTCTAAGTGAAGAAATTGAACATTGATGAACATGGTTCGTTCAATGATGATGTTCACAGATTTACCTACTTACTTTTGGGGATATGCTCTAGAAATGGCTGTCATTCTATTGAATAGGCTACTGTCTAAAAGTGTGCCTGATATACCGTATAAGATATGGTGTGGTAAGTCGACCACGTATAAATATCTAAGGATATGGGGGTGCAGTGCTTATGTCAAGCAACTAGTGGATAAATTAGACTCAAGTTATATCTTGTGTAGATTCATAGGATATCCCATGGAATCCCATGGATACTACTTCTATTACCCCTCAGAGCAAAAGGTGATTGTCTCGAGGAATGTTGTCTTTCTAGAGAAGACATTCTTCATGAAAGAAAGCGAGAATGTAATAGACCTTGAGGAAACTCAAGAGGCACAAGTCCCACACGCATTAGATGAAAGACAAATTGAATCACAACCTGAAAATACATAAGTTCTACCCTAAGGAGATCTGCGAGTATCCCAAGGCATCCTAAAAGATATTATGGTCTCTTGTTAAAGGATAATGAGGAGGGCCTCCCATTGGATGAAGACCCAAAATCGTTTGGGAAGGCAGCATCCGAGAAAGACTCGGACAAATGGCCAGAAGCCATGGAATTCGAAATGGAATCTATGTACTCCAACAAGGTTTAGACCATGGTAGATCCACTACCAGGCATTAAGGCCATAGGCTGCAAATGGATATATAAACATAAAATTAGAGTATATGGGAAGGTAGCGACCTTCAAAGCTCACTTAGTGGCAAAAGGTTACACTGAAAGACAAGGAGTTGATTATGAGGAAACTTTTCCACCCGTAGCAATGACTAAGTCTATTAGGATACTTCTAGCTATATCTGCGTACCTCAACTATGAGATATGGTAGATAGATGTAAAGACGGCTTTCCTAAATAGAAATATAGAAGAAGAAATCTATATAGAACAGCCAGAGGACTTTATGTCTAGTGGGAGTGAACACAAAGTGTGTAAACTGAAAAGATCAATTTATGGTCTAATGCAAACTTCTAGTAGTTGGAACTTAAGATTTGATGAGGCCATAAGAGGATACGGATACATCAAGAATGGTTATACCATGTGTGTATCAAAAGGTCAGTGGGAGTGCAACAAGTTTCTTGATTCTTTATGTTGAAGACATTCTACTCATTGGAAATGATGTAGGAATGTTGCACTCAACTAAGGGGTGGTTATCATCCCAATTTTCCATGAAAGATATGGGAAAAGCTGAAGGTGTTGTATGCCCAGCGAGCCATATGTTGGCTTGAACACTCCTAAACACTATGTTATTCCTATCATTTAGATTATATCAAAACTGTTGGAATGCTTCTTTATTGTCGACTAATCAGGAGAGTATAGATAAAGATCCCATGGATTACATTTGGTTAGGGGAGGCGGTCAGGATACCTATGGAATGCTCTCAAAAACTGTAATCCTAAAACACGTTCCAAGTCATAGAGGCTGTGAGATGTGGGATATCATTGGCCTCGCCAAGACTTGTTCGTGCGTGTAACTCTCCCAAGAGGTTGACGCGTTCCATTGTCGATGGCTAGTATGGACAATACATGCATGAAGATTCATACTGCCTCGCAAGGATTCCTCGTTGGTTCTGCCAAACTTGGAGTCCTTGGGTCTCATAGTGTGAGATAATCCTTAGACTTGAGATGTCATTGGAAAGGGTACTACCCACTATAGGTTGATATGCACGTGCATTCCAGGAGAGTCATACCGCGTGTATGTTCTATATAGTCTGATAGTGCAGTGGAACAAGTGGCTGTCGTCTAGGGATTCATCCAGGGATATCTGCCTGGCATTTCCTATGCTGTTGAGTGAAACTGAATGGTCGAGAAAAGTCTCTGGCCAGAACATAGTCTTATAAGAGGGATTGGTGATCCCCGCTTAGAAGATCGGATCATTAGTGGAACTAATATAGTCATAGTTTCCGAGGCTACTAGGGTTTCGATCATCAGTAAACCCTAGGTCTTAGATGGGAAAAAGATGGAAGGATTCAACTAGCATAAAGATCGAGATCTGGATAGGTTTGCTTTTTTCGTTAACATTTAGGAAGTCGTGGCAACGTTCCTAGACATCGATCCATGACTAATAGGTGTCTTGGGTTAATTGGTGAAGTTAATCCAAGGCCTAGTTAATTATTATGAATAATTAAACTAGCCAATGTGAGGACTTATTGCTAGCTTGCTAATGAGCCTAAGGGGTCACACACTTAACTTAGTGTAGTACCTATTGGCTAGTTAATTCTTTGTGAATTCATGGAGAGATTAATTAATTAGAATTAATTAATCAGGGAAAAGGAATAAATTAATTAAATAGTCTTAATTAAATAATAGTCTTATAATTTAATATTAGAATATTAAATCGGGAAGAACTAATTAATTAATTAGTTGTCTAATTAATTAATGTGTGAAAGAAGAATATATATATATAAATGTGGGCATGCATGTGTGTACGGATTTGGTGGAGGATTTTATCTTGTTCATCAAGTCAATGTACATATATAATTTAATATATATCTTATAATATATTTGGTAGATCTATTCTAATTAATTAGATGACTAATTGATATGGAAAGATCTTATAAATGATGATGTTCAGCAGAGGAGATGTCCAATCCATTGGGAAACTGAAGGAAAGGTTTGATATGTTCTCAGAAGCCTCGGGATTACATGCCAATCTTGATAAAAGTCAGCTCATTTGTGGAGGGGTTGGAATGGAGTTGAAAAGACAAATTCTGGAGGTTACTGGTTTTGTTGAGGGCAAGTTGCCAATGAGATACCTGGGGGTCCCTCTCATTGTAACTAGATTAACAGCAAAGAGTTGTCAACCACTGATAGAAATTTTTTTGCACAAGATCACTCACTGGACTGCAAAGACCCTTACCTTTGCAGGAAGAGCTTTGTTGATTACGGCAATGATATTTGGGGTGCAAATGTATTGGAGCCAGATCTTTCCGATTCCTATCACTGTAATACAGGAAATTGAGCGAGTGTGTAGAAATTTTCTATGGAGTGGTAATGCCACGGTCAAACATTCAGCAAGTGTCAAGTGGACTGATGTTTGCTTACCAAAAAATGAAGGAGGATTGGGAATAATTGATTTGAGAGTATGGAATGTTGCTGCTATTTTTAAGCAGGTCTGGAATACAGCCAGCAAATCTGACTCAATGTGGATAAGGTGGATACAGGCTTATTATCTAAAAAATGAGACAATTTGGGCAATTGAAGTCAAGGGCTCTGATTCTTGGTTGTGGAGAAGAATGCTCCAAGTGAAGGGGCAATTTTTAGAGGCAGTAGATGTGATCCATAATAAATGGAGAGCCGGGAAATTTAGTATTCAACATGCATATTTACACCATATGAAGCATTTTGGTGAAGTTGTTTGGAAAAAACTTGTTTGGGGTAAGGGGCCAGTGGCCAAACACCGCTTTATCTTATGGCTCACATTGCGTAATTGGCTCAAGACAAGGGACCGAACAAAAGAATGGAGAGACATAGAGGATGTCAAATGTCTGCTATGTGGTCAGGGAGAAGAGAGCCGTAACCACTTGTTTTTTTAGTGTAGGTTCACACAAGAAGTGCTAACACAATGCTGGCAGAAGTTGCAAATTAACTGTAAGAAGTTTCAGTGGCTGGAAAATGTGAAGTGGAGTTTAAAAATTAGCAAAGGGAAGTCAGCTCTGAGTCTTAAAAAGAGGGCATTAGTAGCTGCAATAGTTTACCATAAATGGATCGAAAGAAATAGTCGATTGTTTAATGTGCATAGGAGTGATAGTAAAGAGTTAGTTGTAAAAATTTGGAATGTGATTAGATGTAAATTTGGCTGATATGTAAAGCCCAGGTATGCCTGGTGTAGTTGTTCGATTTGGTTTTTAATAGAAGTTGCTTACTTGTTCCAAAAAAAAAAGATCTTATAAATATATTAGGATAGATATTATGGATATGGTAAGATCTATTTATTTAATTAGTTGACTAATTATATGGAAATATCTTATTTGAATAGATCTTCTATATTTGGGAAGGATCTCAAATATATGCAAGATCTTGTTTGTTCACTAGTGGATCTAATTAACTATGAAAGAGAACTTAGATGGTAGGAAACTTAATATAATATATATATATATATATATATATATATATGCAAGATCTTGTTTGTTAATTAGTGGATCTAATTAACTAAGGAAGACAAATTAGATGGAAGGACACTTAATATAATATATATATATATATATATATATATATGGAACTGTATATAAACGCCCATATGAGGCGTGTATATATGTGTGTGTGAGTTTTACATTTTGTGGACTCACTCTCTATATATGTGTATTGATATTTTATTAAAAGGTTAACTTAATGAAATTCATTCTATACAAGTACGACTTGTGAATTTTATTTCTCTCCATCTCTTTCACAGTTAATTCCTCTAACTCATGTGTTGAGTATGAAGAACACCAAAAATATATTCCTACCCCTTTTTCTCATAAGCCAAAATTTGATATTCTCTTGGCTAGCACTATTGGAGATAATCGAGGGTACGAGCTAAGGTGTTGATAAACTTAGAGGCCTAACACTTGGGGCGCTAGGGAAAATCCATCCGGAGAGGCGTAGTAGGGAGTTGCTTAAAAAGACGTTGTTTTGTTCTTGAAAAGGTAAACACGAGAAAACTCTCTTTTTAGTAGTTTTTAAATCCGATGGTAAAATGTCTACCTAGCCCTAATTTGGGGATGCCGGATTTTTAATAACATCCATGTTCTTCCGCTGTGCCAGTGTCCCTGGGGCTCCACGCGATCCCAACAGTTGTATCAGAGCTAAGGTTTTGACATGGCTCGGATTCTTTATATGTGTTTATGTTTATATGCTTAAAATTTATTTTATCGCTTATAAAATGGATTCGATTTTCTGATTTTATTTTTGGACCGATCAAAATTGTTTAAATCTGAAATTGATTTAGATCTGAAAAATGAATTTTTGAAATCTGAAGAATTGCATTTTGAGAATTTGGATATGACTGCGTTTTTTGATTCATGAATATTCATGCGTGAACGGGTTCTACAGTGGAAGAAAAGTATTGAATCGGCGACAACACTCACGTGCCATCACGGGTTCGCCGAAACCGCTGCTGTTAACGGACAGCGGCAACTCGCGTGAGAAGCAAACAACCACGACTATTTGCGTAAGCCGTCACGGACGACATTGTCGGATAAAGCGCTGTCATGCACGACGGCGTATGTATCGGGGCAGTAGCCTCGCTGCCCCGGCGAATTGAAAACGAGGCCATAGGTTTTTCTGAATTTTGGTAAATTGCAATTTGGCCCTGTGGGGCTACTTTGTAATTTTGTGTTTTGGGTTTAAAATGCAATTTATTATATTTTTGGGCTTGGGCTTAAAAATGGACTTTTAAAAAAATATGGGCTTTTATTTATATTTTGAAAGGACGAAATAAAATTGGTATTTTATTGACTTTCGAAATTAGAATAAAATTGTGTTTTTGAAAATGGGCTTCTTCATGGATTTTCGAAAATATGGTTCTTTTATTTAAATTTTGAAAGGACGAATAAAATTGGTACTTTATTTACTTTCAAAATTTGAATAAAATTAAATTTTTGAAATTGGCCCCTTTTGAAGAAATTGATTTCTTCATGGCTTTTCAAAATATGGGTTTTCATTTAAATCTTGAAAGGACGAGATAAAATTGATATTTTATTGATTTTCAATATTAAAATAAAATTGACATTTTTGAAATTTGGGGCCTTTGTGATTAAATAAAGAAGTGGACTTCTTCATGGAGTTTCAAAGAATATGAATTTTATTTGAATTCCGAGTATGAGATAAAATTGGTATTTTATGGACTTTGGAAATTGAATAAAATAAATGTTTTTTGAATTTGGGCTTTTTTGGATTAAATGAAAAAGTGGACTTTTTCATGGTTTTTCAAAACATGAAATAATTGTTTAGTTTTTGGAAAATTAATATGATATTAATTGATTCTTAGAATTGAATAATATTGGAGTTTTGGAAATTAAGTTAATTTTCGGATTAATGGAGAAATATGATTTTCTATGGGATTTTCTGAAATTTGTTTTTCGAAAATAATTAATTGGTCCACTAATTTAATTAGATTATCCTTAATTAAAGTCGATAAATTTATGTTTATGAAAGCATGATGCGATCATGTATCATGTGATTATGTGGTGATCCGGGTCGAGCCATAGACTAGTCGTTTTAATTTGAGGCATGCGTGCCATGTTGTCATTTTATATACAGGAGAGGGTAGGGTTTCCTTTTCTCTTGTATTATTGTAATTGAAGACGAAGATGAAGACATCTTGAAGATGATGATGGAGACGTTCAAGCTCAAGGAGTTGTGAGGGCCTTAGTATGGGGTCCGGGTCCTTAGATTAGATTGGTCGACACCTTGATGGCTCGGGGTGTTTTAGGATTGGCTTGATTAGGATCACATTTACCGCTATATGTATAGCATGCTCATTGTTATTTATCGATTATATCTTATATATGATGTGCTGTGTTGCATGATCACCTAAGAAAGATAAATAACTGAAAATGGTGAGACCTTATACGTAAAAAACCTCATGTTAAAATATTAAGTCCATAAATGGAGAAATCAAGGGTCCGGAAGCTCCTTGATTAGGTCCAGTGCCTTTCATCACTAAATGTGAGAGGGAATAGCGCGAGGCTTGTCATCATTGTCTCACGAGTTGTGGAATGGTGGCAAGATTATGTGTACTAATCTCACATTTAAGCATTCTATAACAATGATGTTATATTAGAAGAGCACACGGGTTTCAGTTTTGCTAAGGAGTCGTCCATGAGTCGTGGGACCACCTGGCTACTGTTATGTTGTGAGAATTTGATGGGTCGTACTTAAATGCAAACTAGTGTACAGTAGCATCGTGTTCTAGGGACGTACATGAAATGTGAGGCAAACATCTCGAGAACCACCTGGAGGTGGATGGGGCCGGCATGCCTGATCAAATGTTACCGCCAGTTGTCTCATGAGTCGTGGAATGAGGCATGCGACATTTGACGCTTGAGCCCGCTGGAAATTGTTACGTTTCCCGTCTTCTATCAGTGGGGTAATGGAATTCGAAAAGCAGTGGGAGCACCCTGGAAGTTAAAATTTCCATAATTTCATGTGGACATAATCTATGATTGAATGCTAATGTTTTTCTATTTTCGCAAAGTAACAGTCAAATGGCTAAAACTCCACTCTCGGTAATCCTTGAAACTAATAAGCTAAATGGCCCGAACTTCCCTGACTGGTACCACAACCTTAAGATTGTGCTTCAATTTGAGGGTCTTAACTATGTCTTGACCCAGCCTATTG
Organism: Buddleja alternifolia; assembly: GCA_019426215.1. NCBI lineage: Eukaryota > Viridiplantae > Streptophyta > Magnoliopsida > Lamiales > Scrophulariaceae > Buddleja > Buddleja alternifolia. The sequence goes on from CM033393.1 coordinate 20,715,796, forward strand.
AGCCTGCCCCTGAGGTTGCTGCTCCAAGGACTGCTCGTGGTGCACATGAGAAATGGTGCAAAGGAGATATATATGTGTTGTCTCATTCTGGCCTCCATGACTAATGAGTTGCAGAGGCAGTCTGAGACTGTAGAACATGCATCAAAGATTGTTTTTGTACTGGAAGAGCTATACGGCCTTAAGACACGCCGTGAGAGGTTTGATATCTCTCGCGAGTTATTTAGATCTCGCATGACTGAACGAACATCGGTCACCGACCATGTGTTGAGAATGATTGCCTTGGTGAAAAAACTTAACGATATGGAGGTGCTGACAAATCCTGACTTGGCTATTGATTTAGTCCTTCAGTCGCTCTCTCCTGCCTACGATAAGTTCGTAGTGAATTTCAACATGAACCAAGTGGTTGCCACTCTTCCAGAGTTATTGAACATGTTGTGCACTGCTGAGGCGACGGTCAAGAAGCTTAAGCCTGTGTTGCTTGCTGATACTTCTTTAGCTCCCGCTTTTGATAAAAAGAAAAGCAGAGGGAGAAATAAAAAGAAGAAGAAGAAGAAAGGTAACAAACTGCAAGCAAAGGGCGGTATCGACAAACGGAAAAACGAGAAATGCTTTAACTGAAAGTAGAAGGGACACTGGAAAGATCAATGCCTTGGGCTTCCTCGTGAGCGCACAAAAGGTACATTTGTTGTAAAGTTAACTTGTTAGTTAACTGTGCTTCTTAAGTGTTATGACACTGTAAGGGTACTCACTTGTGCAATGGATTGCAGATGGTGAGAAGAAACAAAGAAATGAGGTCGTGATCCTGAAGATGCCAAGGAGGCGTTTTCTCGCAACTGAGGCTGAAGGACGAGAAATCATTTATTTGTCGTTTTTAATTATGAGTTAATGCTTTTTGGAAGAATGTTTTATCATATTTTGAATTAATGTTATGAACCATGTTTTTTCTCCACCTTGGTTTATGGGTGGAGATTCAATGTTTTTATTAAAATGCATTTTATTGTTATGGTTCCACGATTAATTCTTATAACATGCCATTTTCTTGACATTGAATTCATATGACACAACAAATGTATACATTGATCTAGCTGCTAAGGTAATAGCCTAGGAGAGCATATTAGTCTATTGGACATAGAATAATAAGTGTAAGCCTAAGTTGATCACATAAGATGTGACATGTAAACCACACACATTGAGGATATGAGAGGTATTGCTTATGTCAAGCAAATATTGGGAGGAAATGAAGATTGGTAATCCTCTTGTCATGTGTTTACGAGTATCCTAAGAAAACTTAGGAATATCACGTTCGTTACTCCTTGAAACGAAAGGGTCGTTTCATAGTATCCTACCTTCAAGATGAAGGAGTTCCTTTTGGATAGAATGGGGATAGTAATGGAAACAAGAGACTCGATAAACATAAACACCAATGGCAGTTAAAGTGAATTAACTAGCAAACCTATAAACCTATGAACACAAGTTCCATAACCTTTGATCTTGAAAAATGCTGTAGGAGGATATGACGAAAGTCAAGAGGTCTTGACAAGTAGTGGAAGCCGGACTGAAGCGTAATAGCTTCAAAGATCAATTTACGGATTGAATCTTTTCAGAAACTTAAGTTCTAAAGGTTTGGTGTACAATTGGCTTGTTAGTATCATATGTTGGTAACGTTGCATGAGTAACGCACATATGATCATCATCTCAATTTTCCAAAATGGACTCAAAAAGGAATAGCACCCTAATTGCACAAGATAGCAATATATGCGGGCCATTGGGTTGTTGTAATCTTTTTGTCCGACCACATAGATGATATGTTGACTGAGTTCAACATGGAAGAATCAAAGGAGATTCTTCCTGTAAAGCATTATCAATAGGAACATGCAATTCTATGAGTAAAAATTAGTGTTGACTAATACATCTTATGTATTGAGTCGAACGCCTAATTGATCCAATGGATTGGATTGGTGTTGTTTATTGGAAAACAACATGGAAAAATTGGAACTAGAATCTCTAGTCTTAAGACATGAACTTAAGTGATGATCGAGGATTTGTTTTATGCCAAATAGAAGAGTAAGAGCTGAGAAAGTCTCTTGAGAAGAGGTAAAGGCTAACTCTACCATTTAAATTGCGCATAAGAATGCGACGATAAAGGGTATCTAGATATGTGAACCTATCTTATGTTCTACCATTTGAATATCAAGTACAAATGTGTTGTGATCATCAATAAAGGTATCAGCTCTTGAATAAGAGAGAAGTCCCATCTACCATCTGTACATACCTAAAGGCAAGATGAATAATCTAAGAGACTATTTTATCAGAGTCGACGTTCGAGTGGAACAAGTCAACTCGAAAAATGTGCAAACCCTATTCACCAAAGCCCTTGAGTAGGAGTTGTGTTCAGAAGATCATCTGGATGATGGACCTTTGTGGGAACATTAACAGTAGGCACTTAGGCAAGTGGGAGATTGAAGGTGTTGTATACTCGGCGAGCCATATGCTGGCTTGAACTGGATCATAAACACTAAGTTAGTCTTATCATTTAGATTATATCAAAATTGTTGAAATGCTTCTTTATTGTCGACTACTCAGGAGAGTATATATAAAGATGCCATGGATTACATTTGGTTAGGGGAGGCCGTCAGGATACCCATGGAATGCTCTCAAAGACCGTAATCATAAAACATGTTCCAAGTCATAGAGGCTGTGAGATGTGGGATATCACTGGCCACGCCAAGACTTGTTCGTGCGTGTAACTCTCCCAAGAGGTTAACGTGATACAGTAGATGGCCAGCACGCCAAGTTTGGGCGCCATTTTTTGTGTAATAAACCATATGAGACAATCTTTTCTTTATGAATAAAGTCAATTTTTATTATTGGCATTCTTTGTTCTTAAAATGTTATTATATGCTTAGAACGAAGTCCCTTGAATCACACACGACTATGGGACATCGTCGGACATCGGGAATGACGATGATGGAATATGTCTCCGAGGTCGTGATTCTTAAAAGGTTCCAAGTCCGAGATGAGTCTGTCAAGATGAGGGATATTGACAAAAGACTCAAAAGACTTGCTTGTGCACATGGTTATTAGAGAACATGCCTCGTTCCATAGGCATAGATGTTGCACGGGGGTTCTCATTTGGATAATGAGTGAACTGAACACCCCGTCAGGAAATACCTAAAATGGTTATCCTGATCGAATATGGAATTTCCTATAATCATGTAGGCATAAGAGTAATCCTTAGGACCTGAGGTTCCATTGTGACTTTGAGCAATACATACTATACTTTGACTTATCTCATGATCCATCACGAGTCGTCATATGGGATATCTTGGGTATAGTATAGTTATGTGTCAAGGTACATGAGAGACCAATATGGGATCCATCACTAACATAGAAAATAAGAAATTTCCTATGTATTGCTTAAACGAATCCATTCAAGGAATCTTTGGCCAAAGTAAGGCAATCCAAAGTGGCAGAGTGTTTCCTCGTTTGGATTGCATGAATCGATATCATGCAATGAAGGTGACATAGTGATTGGGTCGTAAGAGTTTCGACTAAGCCATTACTCGAGATACCAATCCGGGAAATTTGTTGGAGGGATCTTATTTATGCGAGGATCGTGGTTATGATAGGTTATGTATCTTTTTATCATTTGTGTCTATGTCTTCGGGGTCCGTTGCTAGACAGTAACCTCTATTTGTAAGTACCATGATATATTTCTTTGGTGAATGATACATGGTCGGATTAAATCAAGGAAGATTTAATCTACTACTTTCTAAACATATAAATGTACAATGACACTTTTGGAAAGTGTACTTACTACTAGAATATGAACGAGTCTAAGGGGTCACACACTAACTCCTGATGTTCCTGCTTAAAAGATATGATTAATCAACTTTGAAAATTGAGGTGAAATTAGGAAAGTCTAGTACTTAGCTAAAGAGGAATATTAATTAATTGGTTGGAGATTAATTAATTAGACTATTTAATTAATCAAGTGGATTAATTAATTAATGGACTTAATAGAGTCCAAGGGTTTTATTTAATTAGTAGAGGAAGTCGAAAATAAAATAAAATCAAAGAAATAATTGGGTAATAATAATAAAGGTTGGACTTTAATTATTATAGAAAATTTAATTAAATGGTTGGACTATTTAATTAAGTAAGGAGTCAAAAATAAAATCAAGTTGGATAAAACTTTTGGATTCCAAGGTTAGTGGGGGCGAGGGTGGCGGACGCAAATAAGGAAGGAATTTAATTCCTCTCGAAATCTTGATCAAGTTGGAATCAAAGAGATTTTTTAGGAGATATAGGGAATAAATTAGCTTGCAAGCTAAGTTCCTTGTTTTTAGGAAACTCCTTAATGGAATTTGATTAGGAGTAGATGAAAGTCAAATCTTGGAGATTTTATCTCATCTTGACTTCTAATCAAATTAAACCTAGGAGTATCTCTATAAATATGTGTGTTAAGAAACACACACACACACACACATTATTTTGCCAGCAAATTTTCGTCCACCACCTTAGAAGAAAAAGAGAAATTTTGTCTTCTTATTTTCAAGCCAAAATCGCCCCTCACCTAATTATTTCAAGACAAGGTTTTGCTCATGTGTTGAGATTAACCTTTCACTTATATTCCCACCTTCCTATAGAGAAGCTTAGATTAAGTCCAAAATAATTATATAGGCTAGCACCAACATATAATTATTGGGAACTATAACGGAGGTGTGGATACATCTTAGAGGCGAGACAATTGAATCGCTTGAAGATACAAGGAACAAATCAAGCGCGAAATTTTGGAGAAGGCGACGGCCTCACTGTAGATTCTTTCAAGGGAATATTTGCTCAGGTTGAAAAGATCAGAAACTTGTACGAGGGAAAAAGCGCGAAAGGTATTTCGTGTATATTAGATTTTTCTTGTAATTATTAGTTTGATTAAACCGGCCATAATCCTGTTTCGGGGTAGTTATGTTAAAAAAAATTATATTCCGCTGTGCTAACCTACCCCGGTCATTAACCAACCCAACGTGACGCTGTTAGGTGTTATGCTCTCTATGCCATTGAGGAATTATATTTAAGAGGGCATTTTATTTATATTGTATGAACATTATTATTGATTAATAAAAGTCATTGAATTTGTTCTTAATGTATTGAACAAATAGGTCCTTTGGATCAAGGTGTACTCACCATTGCTTATTTGATAAGTAGAAGCACTGGTGGAGTTAAGTGCTTGATCTTATAAAGATGGTTCGCGAGTTAAAGACTCTAAATTGGGCATTTAGATTTTAGATTCAACTCGTATGACATTTGCTTTAACAAGAAAGTGCTTAGTCTCACATTGATAGGATAGTGGGAGTTGTTGTCATGAATATGGTTAACGGAGTTAACATTATTCGAACACGACTCATTGTAATCCTATCACATTGGCTTTTACTCAATGACAGTCAATGATGAGGATTACCGTTATAATAGTATGAGTGAACTTTAGACCTGAGGAGTCATTTACATTGTGCTCGTACCGTTAAATAAGTTATTAGAGTAGTTAGGCCCAATCACCCGTTGGTGTGGGTCAACCTCGAAGTAGGATTCAATTGGTGCGTTCAACAGTGGAAAATGGACTGCCAACAGGGAATTCACTGTCTCGAAAATAAAGGAGAAGTAACATGTATGTCATAGGTGTTGTGAAATTAAAGTCTTTGGCCAAAGCATTAATGACTGACTTATATTGGATATGAAGGGCAGTTTAGTAATTTCACATCAATATAATTATAAAGTACAGTATCAAGTTGTATGAGTTTGACGTTCCATGACTCTTACTTGATTGGGTTGCGTCAGTAAAGAGTTTATACTCATATGGTATTTATAACACAAAGGTTCGTGATGACATATTCATCTCGTACTTGATTGGATTTCAGTATAGCTTCACGGGATGGCTTAGTGATAACTATATCCTAGGAATCTTCCCAATGCCAATCAAGACGAGCCTAGAGAGTCGCGCTATGTAAAGATGATATAATAAAGAAGTTTTACTGTTTAAAGGGTATTTTGGTAATTTCACTTGGAGTGGATATGTATTGATTATAATAAATATATTTAATTATTGTGATTAAATTTTTTTTATTCAATCAATATTAATAGTATGGTATTATTAATTTAGAATTAATAAAGTACTATTAATAAAAATAGATTAGTATTTAATTAATTACCAATTGGATTGGACTGGGAATATTAATTAAATACTTAACACTGGGCTTGGAGTTAGAAAAAGTCCAGTACACCTATCCCTAGGTCTCAGATCGGCACCCCACCTAGTCTTCTTAGTCAAGGAGTAGTCTTTTATTTAAACACTAGGTGTTTAACTAAAATCATAACTCAATTCAGGTTTTCATCTTAGAGAGTGAAAAATAGTAAAACACAAAATCCTTTTCCTCCACATAAACCCGAAGGCGTGCAACCCAGTCTGAGGTAGAGGAGGTCGAGCTTCAAGAGTTGAAGATCATCTTTCACGTGATAATCTAGAGGAAGTAACGATCCGTTGCTTCTCAACAAAAGTCTAGGCTTTTGGATTTAATCGAAAAGGTAATTAGATAACACATTTTCTTGATATTGATTTTGTACCACGAAATTATCAAAAAACATGAATTGAATCTGGGCTATGTGAATCCGTGCATTCAATCGTACGGCGCCGTGCCATGCACGTGTATGTTTGTGTGTGTGTGACTGCTAGCGCTGCCAGCCAGGGCAGCGCCGTGCGTCGGGCTTGGCACGACATGTAATTTTAATCTTTGACGGGCCGGGCGCGAACCTTGGAAAATTAATCCTACAAGTTTAAAATTAATTTTTTAAATTGGGGCTTGGCCCGTTTAGTCCATTAGACGTAATTAGAACCTAATGGATGATTTTGAAAATAAAATTGGGCTCAAGCCCGATTAGCATTTTTAAAATTATTTTTTTGTGGATTAATTTTAAAATTAAAATCCCCATAAAATCTTTTTCAATTTTAAAATCGGATTTTAATTGAGAATTAAATTAGATTTAATTTTCATTACTTTATTTTAAATTGGATTTTAATTAAGATTGAATTAGATTTAATTTTAATTAGTTTGTTTGAAAATCTGGATTTTTCTAAGGCAAAAAATTGGATTTATTAGCCACTTAAAATTAATCATCAAATTTAATCCTTGGTATTTAAATTAGATTTAAATGACCAAATAAAGCTTGTTGGGATTGTTTTATTTCATGGATTAAATAGGGTTGACCCAAGTCAATTTGGAATTGGATTTAGATAAGAGTTTAATTTCGCTTTTAAATTATTTCACCCATAATTGGGCTCTATTTGATAAAGTCCATTTTAATTGGATTGAAGTATATGTCTGGGCTTAGCCCATTAACATTGAAGTTCAAAATAAATTGGATTTATTTTTTAATATTAATTAAATTGGATTTAACTAAATATTAAATAAGATTTAATAATAATCACATATATGTTTAATTTGATTATGTGCCCCTTTTATCATTATGTGATAGTGACTCCTCGTATAGGCTTAGGGTTAGTTTCTTTTTATTATCTAGGTTGTATTAGGCCGGAGTTTGAGCCCCCCAGTTTGTATCTTTATTTTTATATAGATCAATTGTATAGGCATGTACCATTGTAATTAAAATATTAGATTGGTCCAATAAAAGGAGAAGACGGTGGCAAGCTTGGAGCGGAGTCAAAAATCTCTTTTGTAATAGATTAGAACCCCTCCCCGATTGACTCGTTGGCTCGAGAAAATCTAGATGAAAGCCCATACGTGTGTGTGTGTTGTTAGAAATTGCTAAGCATTTTTCTTATGCATTTCCATAAATAGTGTTTAATAAATTAATGTGCAAAGTGAGACCCAAAATATAATAACTATCAAAGTTATTAAATCTCCCTATATTAAATAATACTAAGTAAGTAAAGGGTATTTGATATCCTGGCTCTCCATCAAACTTTAGAACGAGATGGCTGCATCTTGTATATGGCACCGTCCCAATATTAGGAGGTCATATATAAAGGTAATATGCTTGATCTTCTTTAGTGCATTAGATGTCATCGGTCGAAGCGAATTTTGCCCCATATATCGAAAAAGGTTGCCAGGCGAGATTAAATTGTTAAACTGATATGAGTTGATGGGAATAGACTTAGATAAATCACCACCTATATATCGAAAAAGCGGTTAAGTGATTCATGAGCCAAAGGGATTGAATCATTAAATGGTTTAACGGGCACTAGGTGCCACCTCAATTTCTAGATGGGCCATATATCGAAAAAGGTTGCAATTTATATAGACGTTGAGGACCTCAATCACTCACTATGAAACCAATCCAACGAGGTTTCCGATTATTGCAGTGGGAGTACAATAATTGAGAAAAATAGTGGGGGACAAGTAATTGTATAAGTCCTTTATGATTACTTGTATTAAACAATATAAAGCATCTAATTGATAATCTTGGTATTTTCTTCAGTTTGATAATTACTCTCTATTATGGTTAACCCACTCAACATTCTGTTTGAGAAAAACGTCCTCACTGGACATAATTTTGTCAATTGGCAAAGAAATCTAAGGATAGTCCTCAGTCTTGAAGGCTTCGAATACGTGCTCAATGAAGAGAGGCCTCCAGTCCCAGATACTAATAACTTCGAGGACCGACTCGCCTATGAAACATGGGGCAAGGACGACATCAAAATTAGAGGTTAAATACTAGGTTCGATGAGCAATGATCTCCAACGTTCTCATGAGAAAATCAAGACATCTGGGGAAATCTTGCTGCACTTGAGGGAACTCTATTGAGAACACAGTCAGACTACTCGATATGAAATATCGAGGGAGCTCTTTGGAGCTAGAATGAAAGAAGGAGAAAAGTTTAGGGATCGCACCCTCAGAATGATCTCTATGATTGAGAGACTTGAAGCCCTTGATTTCACTATGGACTTCCACCTTCAAATTGATCTCATTCTCCAGTCGCTCCCAAAATCATTTTTGCAATTTATTGTGAATTTCAACACGTATGACATTGAATGCACACTAGCTGGGCTAATGAACAAGCTGGTCAATGCTCAGTCACAGTTGGAGCCGAAGATGAAAGAAACTGCTCTAGTCATTTCTACTGATTCTAAGAGAAGTCAGAAAAAGAAAAGAGGTAAGAAGTTGCTAGGAGTCTCCAATCACCAGGCAATGACAAAGCCAAAAAGGTCAAGAAGTTCTAGGGTAGGACCCCAAAGAAAATAGACATATGTCTCCATTGCAAGGAGCTAGGGCACTGGAAGTGGGATTATCCTAAGCTAAAAGCTGAAAAAACAGGTATATGACTATTTTCTCTACTTCATGAATTCTAGAATCTGGAGCTAATGCTCACATCTGTGTTTTGAACCAGGATCTGGAAACAAGTAGGAAGCTGGGAAAAAGAGAAGTGATGATCAATGTGGGAAGCAGGCACAGTGTCACGGCTACACACGTTGGAAGCACTTCTATTGCATTAATGTCCGAACATTCTATTACTTTAGATAATTGCCTCGTTTTTTCCAATGGGCTTAAGAACATTGTTTCTATTCCTGTATTGGTCAGGAAAGGATACTTGTTTACTTTTAATGACAATGGCTGTGATATTTATTTTAGAAATAAAAATGTTGGCTCAGCATCTTTAGTTAATGGATTATATTATATTAATCTTCAAAACCACTGTATGGTTAACACTATGACTAAGAAGCGTAGTATGAATGGTACTAACCAAAGACTTATATGGCATCTTAGACTTGGACATGCTGGTGAATTCAAGGTTCACGAGTTGGAGAAACGAGGGCTTATCAGTCCTCTTGGATCTGATCTATATCCAACACATGAATCCTGTCAAAAAGGAAAAATGACTAGGTCACCCTTCACCGGACATTTTGAAAGATCCAAGGAAGTTTTGGGTTTGGTTCATACAGACGTTTGTGGGCCCTTCAAGGATGAGGCCTACGGAGGTTTTCAGTACTTCATTACATTCACTGCCGAACATAGTAGATATGGACTCGTGTGTTTAATGAAACATAAGTCTGAACCTATTGAATGGTTCAAGGAATCCAAGACTATAACTGAAAAACAAACAGGGCACAGTATGAAGGCACTGCAATCGGATCGTAATGATGAATATATGAGTGCTGAGTTTGATGAGTTCTTAAAAGAACACGGCATAGTATTACAACTTACTCCTCCAGCAACCCCACAATTAAATGGAGTAGCTAAAACCAAAAATCGTACTCTATTAGATATGACAAGATCTATGCTTAGCTATACCAATTTACCTATTTCATAGTGGAGACATGCTTTGCTTACAGCAGTACACATATTGAATAAGTTTTCCTCGAAATCTGTTCCCAAAACACCATATAAGTTGTGGTATGGAAGGAAACCTAATCTTAAGTGCATAAGAGTACGGGGGTTCCCTGCATATGTTAAGAAAACTAAAGTAGAGAAACTAGAGGAAAGATCCCTTAAGCGTCGATTCATAGGTTTTCCCACTGACTCCATGGGATACCTGTTTTACCTACCAAACGATCATCAGATAATTGTGGCTTTGCAAGCATTCTTTCTCGAAGATGAGTTCATTAGAGAAGGAGGTGCACGTAGGAAACTGGTTCTACTGGAAGAACCAAATGAATTCCCTTCGGAGATACCTATTCAAGTACAAAGAACTGACCCAGAAACTCAAAAGACACAACCTTCACTGCGACACTCTAGTAGAGTATATCGACCTCCTGAGAGATATAGTTACCACTTCATGAACAAAAATGTTTATTTGCTATAGGAAATGGAAGCCATGAAGATGATCCCTCTAGCTACGAGCAAGCAGTGAGTGATATTGATTTCTCAAAATGGCTGGAAGCCATGAATGCAGAGATGGATTCGATATATTCGACCAAGTCTGGACTCTTACTGATCTTTCTGAGGGTGTACGACCAGATAGGGTGTAAATCTAGAAAATGGATGTGAAAACTGCATTTTTAAATCGATACCTCGATGAGGACATTTATATGCAGCAGCCCAGAGGTTTTATATCCGATACAGATTCTCATAAGGTTTGCAAACTAAATAAGTCCATTTATGGACTTAAGCAGGCGTCTCGCAGTTGGAATCAACGGTTTGATTAAGAAGCAAAATTTTATGGATTCATTAAGAATGAAGATGAACAATGTGTCTATAAATTGTTCAGTGGGATCAAGTTGACATTCCTAGTGTTGTATGTAGATGACATATTACTAATGGAGAATGACATAGGCTCATGGACATCAGTTAAGGAATGGCTTTCAAATACATTTTCCATGAAAGACTTAGGAGAAGCAACCTTCATATTTGGGATTCGCATCTACCGGGATAGGGCAAATCAGATGCTAGGTCTCTCCCAAGAGCTCTACCTCGAGAAAGTCCTTAAGAAATATGTAATGTGTAACTCTAAGGGAGGACTTCTACCCATGAGACATGGATTACAACTCTCTAAGTCTATGTGTCCAAAATCAGATGGATTACAACTCTCTAAGTCTATGTGTCCAAAATCAGATAAGGACAGACAAAAGATGAGTAATACCCCATATACATCAGTAGTGGGAAGTCTCATGTATGCAATGTTATGCACGAGACCTGACATAGCCTATGTTGTTAGTGTAGTTAGTCAGTTTCAAGCTAACCTTGGTGAGTAGCATTGGATGGTTGTGAATTCTATCCTTAATTATCTTAGGAGAATCAAGGATATGCTTCTAATATATGGAAATGGAGAGATGAGAGTAGATGGATATTCTGATTCACACTTTCAATCTGATGTGGATGATCAAAAATCTACGTCTGGGTTTATATTCACTCTAAATGGTGGAGTAGTGTCTCGAAAAAGTTCCAAGCAAAGCACAACTACGAACTCCACATGTTAAGTTGAATACATAGATACTTCAAAGGCAGCTAACAAAGCTGTTTGGATAAAGAAGTTCATGATTGAACTTCAAGTGGTTCCTAGCATGGAAATGTCGTTGCCACTATGGTGTGACAACAATGAAGCAATAGCACTAGATAAAGAATCAAGGTCTCACAACACATTTAAACACATAGAGAGAAGGTATCACCTAATACAAGAAATCGTTGGAAGAGGTGACATCGCCGTGCAGAAAGTAGCCTCAGCGAAAAACGTAGTTGACCCACTCACTAAGCCTCTACATCGGCGGTGCTAGAGAAACATCTTGAGAAGATGGGACACAAATATAATAGCAATTGGCATTGAGTGCAAGTGGGAGATTGTTAGGTGTTATCGCCTCTACGCCATTGAGGAATTAGATTTAAGGGGGCATTTTATTTATATTATATGAACATTATTATTGATTATTAAAAGGCATTGAATTTGTTCTTATAAATCTAATTATGGCAATTAATGTATTGAACAAATAGGTCCTTAGTATCAAGGTGTACTCACCACTGCTTATTTGATAAGTAGGAGCACTGGTGGAGTTAAGTTCTTAATCTTATAAAGACGGTTTGTGAGTGTAGATTCGACTCGTATGACACTTGCTTTGACAAGGAAAGTGCTTAGTCTTACACTGATTGGATAGTGGGAGCTGGTGTCATGAATATGGTTAACAGAGTTAACATATTAGAACACGACTCGTTGTAATCCTATCACATGGGTTTTTACTCAGTGACAGTCAATGATGAGGATTACCGTTATAATAGTATGAGTGAAATTTAGACCTGAGGAGTCATTTACATTGTGCTCGTACCGTTAAATAAGTTATTAGAGTAGTTAGGCTCAATCACCCGTTGGTGTGGGTCGACCTCGAAGTAGGATTCAATTGGCGCGTTCGGCAGTGGAAAATGGACTGATAACAGGAAATTCACTGTCTCGAAAGTAAACGAGAAGCAACCTGTACGTCATAGATGTTGTGAAATTAAAGTATTTGGCCAAAGCATTAATGACTAACTTATATTGGATATGAAGGCAGTTTAGTAATTTCACATCAGTATGATTGTAAAGTACAGTATTAAGTTGTATGAGTTTGATGTTCCATAACTCTTACTTGATTGGGTTGCATCAATGAATAGTTCATACTCAGATGGCATTTATAACACAAAAGTTCATGATGAAATACTCATCTCGTACTATTCAAAAGCTGTGATTGGCGAAACCTAGGCAATTTCAAACTTACGCAAACCCAGAAAAGTTCATCCTTGTGGGCGAGCCTCACCGGCACGATGGAGAAACCAGACGAGGAGAGCCCCCCCACCGATCACGGTAACCCCTAACCAACGAAAGAAGAAATTGAAAAGGCAACTGGTGGGCGCTGCTTCCCCGACAAAAGGTATGGCAAACCCTACCGACAACGTCCAAACACATGCACAGCAAGAATCGGGCCAGTCTCCATCGGCGATCCCTGCGCAGCCGACGACTGACACTGAAATTCCCATCCAAACAGAACCTACGGGTCAGACATGGTCAACTAACCACTTGAAAGAATCTTGGAGTCGTAAGGTTTCATCGCCGACGTACTACAGGGGTAAAGGTGAAGTGGATGACTTCGAACACGTGACGAATATGGAAGAACAGAATTATGAATTGGGAGGAGATATACAATCTGCTAATATCCCCGAAGGTTCTCTCTCTCAAGAGGAAATCCGAGTGATGGCTGCGCCGTACCGAAGAGCATTAGTAATCAAAGTTTTGGGCAGGAAAGTGGGATATACGCTGTTACGTCAACGAATTAAGGCAATTTGGCAGTTACCATACGATATTAACCCTGTCGACATTGGAAATGACTTTTATCTTGTTCGCTTCCGCACTAAAGAGGAATACGATAGAGTTCTAAATAAAGGGCCATGGATGATTTTAGGGCACTATTTAACGGTCAAAAAATGGGAGCCCACGTTCGAACCACAACATGAGAAAATTACGTCTACAATCATGTGGATTCATTTTCCAGACTTTCCAATTCACTTATTCAATGAGAAAGCCCTCAAGATTCTGGGAGGTCTCGTTGGTAAAGTGAGGGAATCGACAAACACACGGAGGAATCGCTACGAGGTAGGTATGCACGTGTATGTGTTGAATTTGATCTTAATAAACCCATAATTCCTTGTGTGAAGTTTTGTAACAAGATTCGTGTTGTTGAATATGAGGGCTTAAACATGGTATGCTTTGAATGTGGTAAATACGGGCATCAGAAGGAAACATGTGGGCTAATCGTGAGACTACTAGTTCGATGCAGATGGGGGATGAGGAGTGTACGGATGAGAGGGGAACAACAAGGCATACACCCGTTCCAACCACACACGGTCCATGGAATATTGTTCAACAAAGGCCTCGCCGTGGACCTCAGAGGCGGGAGGGTATCAAGAGTCCGGCTAAGCCAAAGGAAAGTCTGGTTTTCTATTTTGGACAGGGATCAAATCAGGCCAAGGGAGGTAACACTGTCAATCCAGTTGGCACCCGAACTGCGGGTAACATGATGCGTGAGAAGGGGACTACCAGAAAAGGGAAAAAAAAGTGACGGGTGAGGTGAGAAAAGAAACGGGGTCGAGGTTTGATATCCTCAATGGTTTGGGAGAGGATGAGATTGGAGAGGTGGAAGTTACTAAGGACTCGGGGGTAAGGAGTAATGGTTCCAAGGACACTGCACCAGCAGTCCGGCGAAAAAATTTCAAGGAACGAGGACCATCAAAGAAGAACCCGGTAATTAACATTGATCGTGTGCAACCAACTGCACATGGAACTACATATCCGATAGTAAACAACACCATAAATCCGCAGAGAGAGGAGGACGCATTACTGGACAAGAATCCTTTCACACGTGAAGAACTTGATGAACTTTATGGGATAAGAAGCCAGCCGACACAGGGAACCACCTCCTTATCCAGAGCTTACAGGGGGCTGGGACCGAGTGCTCATGAACTACCGGGGGATAGTATTCTCACCTCAGATGATGATATTGAAGATGGGGATGAGGACATCAGGGATATCGTGCTTAATATGGAACGGGTCACAGGGGATGTCGGGAGAGTCATGGCTCGGGAATGCATGGATACAGATGTTAACATGCAAAAATGTGAGGGGGTTTCAAACACCCCCCAGGTATGATTATCAAGTTCTTTGACTAGAACTCTTTTTTTTTTTGTAATAATGTCAGCTATTTTTTGGAATTGCAGGGGAGCAGGTAAGCTGGATTTCTGCCATGCTCTTAAGGATATTCTACATCACTACAAACCTATGATTTTAGTCTTGATGGAGCCCCGGGTTAAGGGGGATCATGCTGATGATATTATGCAACATAGCCGCTTTGATAGGGTAGAGAAAGTGGAAGCCTGTGGCTTCGCTGGAGGAATTTGGATCTTCTGGGCAACATATGAATGTGAACTTCAGATTATAGAGGCGAACGAGCAAAGTATTTCAGCGGTGGTCCAAATTCCAGGAAAAGATGACTGGCTACTCACGGCTGTGTACGCCAATCCTAACCTTGATATCATAAATTCTCTGTGGGACCATCTTATCCAGATGGAGATGCATATTACGGGCCCTTAGATTATAGCGGGTGATATGAATGTCGTGGTTGACCAATCTGAGAAGACGGGCGGCGCTCTGGTGGATTTTAATAAATGCAAATGATTCTTGGATTGTATAAGCAGATGCAGTTTGATTGACCTCAAATTTGTGGGTACACCGTTTACTTGGGCAAAAGGGGGGAGGTCTTCATTACAAGAACGTCTGGACAGAATTCTGTGTAATGAAGCTTGGCAATTTCTTCACCCGACAGCTAGCGTGCACCATCTTCCGCGTGTGGGATCAGACCACTCGCCCATTCTCCTCTCTTTGGGGGAAGCAACTCGTTAGAAACCTTCGACAACATACTTTAGATTCCAAACAACGTGGTTCACAAATTCGGGGTTTATGGAGCTAGTGGAAAGAAACTGGCAGAATCAGCGGGACAGAGGTCTAGCCGGCCAACTCCATCATATACGGGAGGCGGCTTATGCCTGGAATCATGATATTTTTGGAAACATATTTCAGAGAAAATGAAGATTACTCGCACGTATTTCAGGAATTCAGAAGGCGCAGGGTACAAACTTTAGGCGCTCGCTGAGTAAACTTGAGACTAAGCTTCAGAACCAATACCTGGAGGCACTCCGACAAGAGGAACTCTTCTGGAAGCAAAAATCGAGAGTCCAGTGGCTTCAGGCAGGGGATTTGAATACCAGATTTTTCCACCTGTCGGCAATCACTCGACAAAATAGAGCTTGTATTCGGGCCCTCACTCAGGAGGATGGAGAAATTGAGTCGAATCCGGAAGCCCTTAAAAATATGGCTGTCACTTTTTATCAGGCTTTGTATGGTGAAGGGGAGGCCGTGCATCCTTATGTTTATACTGAGGGTTTTCCCAAGCTTCAAGAACATCAAATCGCAAGTTTGAGCAGCCCGGTAACTAAAGAAGAGGTAAAACGTGCGGTCTGGGATATGCATCCTTCGAAGGCCTCGGGACCGGATGGTATTCAACCGATTTTTTACCAAAGATGCTGGGACATAATAGGAGATGACATCTTCCACATGGTACAAAATGCGTTGCAATCAAGTAACATCGATACTAGTATGAATAATTCTTGTATTGTGTTAATTCCTAAAGATAAGCACCCAACACAACTCTCTCAATTCCGTCCAATTAGTCTAACGAATGTTAGTTTAAAAATTGTTACAAAAACAATGGCAAATCAAATTCGGGAGTTTATGGATATTTTAATTCCACAAACTCAGAGCTCGTTCATTAAAGGCCGACAAACAATTGATAATGTTTTAATCACTCAAGAAATCTTACATGACATGCGAAGAAATAAGAGCAAAAAGGTTTTTTTGTTGCGAAAAATTTCGAAAAAGCATACGATAGAATTAATTGGACTTTTTTGAAGAATGTGTTGGGTGAAATTGGGTTCCCCGAGACTTGGATTACTCTTATTATGGAATGCACCAGAAAACTCAAAATAAGATCACGGAAGCTAAGAGAGGACTAAGAAAAAGGTCAGAAGCTTTTTTGTCTGCGTTGGAAAAGTTTGATTTCGAAAAACATACGACTAGAATTAACTTGACACGACAAAATCCTAGCAAGAGAACTAGGTTAAGTAGAAGTTTAAATCGTGTTGGGACTACTGAGTTAGATCGATGTTGGTTACCCCGAGAAGCGATTTGGTTGATGTACTCTATTGGATTATTAGATGGATTTATTCTCTAACATGGTACTTCCCAAATGCAACCTTAGTTAACGAATATATCTCAACGTCTTCCTTGTCTTTGGAATGGAAAGGAGAGAGTCACGGATATGGAGGTTCACTAAGAAGCAGAGACTGAAGACATAGATCAAAATAACATAAACTATCCAGGGGCTCATATTCCCCATACTCGCCTGTACTCCCTAATTCTTGTAGAGATGTGGATTCCTTGTTGAATTCTCCATGTTTTGACCTTTAATCTTCTCTTCTAAGCTCTCCCTCTCTCTAGCTAATATCCAAGGTGAGTTTGGGTTGGCATAGATGCCTCGAATGAAGCGTTGGACTGCTGAAGTTCGAGGATGAAGTCAGTTGGTAAAGCGATGTCGGAATTCACTGATTCAAAGAATCCTAAGTTCCAGGACACTCCTAAAGATCTCTCACAAGTCACTGAATGAGAAAACTCCATAAGACGTCTCTTTGACGCATTCAACATAAGATGCCTCTTACTCATTTGGACGAACTCTATTCAATAAACTCTATCACTGCGCAGACAATCTTTATGCATGAACAACAAATGTTATGTTAACAGACAAGGAGCATCATATGTGTTATCCCAACTGTCTTACTAGTGATTATTGCACACTCTTGGGACAGAAGGTGAATAAACAAAAATCCCGAGTTTATTTCTCCAAAAACGTACATATGGACATGAGGAACTGGATTGGGAGGATGACGGGACTTGGACTGACTGGAAACTTGGGGCGGTACCTCGGTGTTCCCTTACATCATGACCGAGTGGGGATCAAGGAGTATCAGTACATTATGGATAAGGTTCGGAATAAATTGAAGGGTTGGAAAAGGAAAAACCTCTCACTAGCAGGAAGAGCAACACTTATAAAGGCAGTGACGGAGACTATCCCGACGTATACCATGCAAACTACACGTCTTCCAGTAGAGGTGTGTGATGTGGTTGAGAAAGCAAATCGACAATTTCTGTGGGGTGATTCGGATAAGGGTAGGAAACTCCATGCCATTAATTGGGAGACGGTGTGTCGCCCGAAAACTCAAGGGGGCTTGGGAATGAAACGCCTGCGATTGATGAACATGGCGCTATTAGGGAAGCTTGGTTGGCAGATTTTGAGGGATGAGCTGAAGTTATGGGTTCAGACACTGAGGCATAAATATATTCTTCGACAGAGCGCCCGGGCTAGACATGCAACTTCATATACTTGGAAAAGTATACAAAGTACGCTACCTATGTTAAGGGAAGGACTCGTTGGATTGTAGGTAATGGGGAGATCATTCGGTTTTAGACAGACAAGTGGCTTGACGGTGGACCTCTGGTGGACCGAGTTGAACACGTACCTCCAGCTACGGACGTGACACGGACGGTAAGATATTATTGGCAGGATGATCACGGTTGGAAGTGGGAGGAAATGAGGGAGATCCCGGAGGACATTAGGCTTCAAATCACTGAAATAGGTCTACACATGCAAAGTGGTCGAGCAGATACATTAAGGTGGGAGTTCTCCCCGGATGGAATCTATAGTTGTAAGACGGCGTATGAGGCATTGAATAATACCCCGAGGAGCATGAGTGAAGAAAAAAAGTAGAAACGCATGTGGAAGGTCCGGGGTGCTTATAGATGTCGATTTTTTCTTTGGCAGCTTAGACATGGCAAGGTGCTGTTAAATTCGCAGCTTTGGGCGAGGGGAATTAAAAGTATGAACACGTGTGATGTGTGTGGCAGAACTGAGGAAAGCATCCTTCATGCACTTCGGGATTGTACTTGGGCACGTAACTTGTGGAGACAACTAGTTCACCCTCGTTTTCATAATGATTTTTTTGCAGGAACTCACGTAAGCTGGGTGGACTGGAATCTTTCCAACACCATGAACAGGTATGATTGGTGTGAAGACTGGTCTTCAGTTTTTACTGAAACTGTGAATTTCTTTTGGCAGGTTCGGAACGAGGTCGTACATGGAAAAAGGGCGGATACCTTGGCTATATCCCTGGAAGTGTTACGAAAATGAATTGACGGAAATTTACATCTCTCTAAGCTCGACCCGAATGCATTGCAACTACATATGCAGATGGGCTGGAAGAAACCTTTACCGGGTTGCTACAAGATAAATGTGGATGTTGCGGTTAGTCAAGAACCAAATGATGCTAACCCGAGAGTGGGTATAGGGGGAGTGATACGGGATACTCAAGGAACATGGATTAGGGGCTTCAGTGGGAGTATCGATCCGTGTTCCCCGTTGGAGGCCAAGGTGCACGCCATTAAACAAGGTTTGGAGATGGCTTGGGATTTGCAAATTTGAAATGTTGTCCTTGAATCCGACTGCAGATTGGCAGTTAATAGCATTGTGGACGCCTCCACGGCACACCATCAGTTTGATGCAATAGACCAGATCCAAAATATCCTAAGACGAGATTGGATAGTGTCTATTCAAGTTGTGTGGCGAGAAGCCAACAAAGTTGAGGACGAACTTGCAAAAATGGGTTTCAGTTTGCGGTTGAAGTTTAGGAACACTCCCGAAGTGAGACTTCAACGACCTCTCCAAGATGATTTAGATGGTCATACTTGGACCCGTATTGTGACTATTAACCCGGGTTTGTCAGGTTAACAAACTAGGGTACCCCATTCCTTGGTATTCAAAAAATACTCATCTCGTACTTGATTGGGTTTTGGTATAGCTTCACGGGATGGCTTGGTGATAACTATATATTTGGAATCATCCCAACACCAATCAAGACGAGCCCAGAGAGTCGCACTATGTAAATTTGATATAATAAAGGAGTTTTACTATTTGAAGGGTATTTTGGTAATTTCACTTAGAGTGAAAATTATCAAAACGGATATATATTGATTATAATAAATATATTTAACTATTGTAATTAAATTATTTTATTCAATCAATATTAATAGTATGGTATTATTAGTTTAGAATTAATAAAGTACTATTAATTAAAAGATATTAGTATCAAACTAACGGTTAATGATTTCTATCTAAAAACTAGGCGGTTTAGTAACTGCACCTGTCTGAGTACGTGTCAGTGTACTATCAGGCGCATGTACTACACACTGAAAATTTCAAAATTATTCAAACGTTTTGAAAAAGTAACTGCGGATTTCAAACTTTTATAATTCACAGTTGTTACCCTATTTTACCGTACTTTTTGACATCCGTATTTATAAGTAAACAGCTCAGATTTAAATATTTCAATTTTCAAAATTCATAACTTAACACGTGGCATTAATCTAAGCAACTGAGAAGTTATCTTTGCCTTTATATAAATCCTTCAAAGTTTTTACAGTCAAATTTTATCACTTCAAAAATTCTCTTTGCTGTAAAATCCCTTTCTCTCTCAAGGCAAAAAGTACTCATACTCACTCTCTTAGAAAAGCTCCAAAAGTTCATCGATGGCACCCAAAACTTCAAAATCTGCTGCCGAAAAATCTTCCAAATCTGAAAAACCAGTCACTGTTAACGACGGTTTTCTTGTTAACTGGGACTACCTTTTTAATAACCAGAACTTCCCTCTAAGGACTGTTCTTCCACTCGTCCAGGAATCTTGTTTGCGCGACATGATCACCTCCTTTACAAATATCTTTGAGGAATAAACTTTTTTCTTCTTCCAGAATGCAAAAATCTCCGACGATGGAAACTCCATTTTCTGCGTCTTTCCCTTTGCTCGTGAGACCTTCGTTCTCACTCCTTAACTCACATCATCTTTACTTATTTTGCCAAATGACGGTGGCGAAGTTGAGAAGGTTACTCTTGGAGATGCTACCAAAGTCTTGAAGCTGCGTATGAACCCAACTTCAAGAAGAATGACATGAAGGGTGAATATGTCATTCTTGCTGACATTTGCGCGAAGATGATAGAGTGCAGGAAGGGTAGTTTCGATAAGATTTCAAATACTCAGTACAAAATGATGGTTGCTATTTTGACCAAGTTGAAAGTCAATTGGTCGCTTTATGTTTTTAATCTCTTTAAGGCAGCGATGGCCAAGTCGGTAAATCCCAAGCCTTATGGGATTATTTTGAGTCGTATTCTAAGCGCTAGCGGTTTCGTCAACACCGCTGAAAAGAAAGTCCCAGCGCTTAAGTTCTATGGGAAGAAGATGATCAGCGAGCTGCTCAAGCCAAGGCGACGTGGCGGTGCAGCAGTTCCCAAAGAAGAGCGTGAGCGACTTCTTGCCGAAGGAGTTGTTCGCAGCGATGATGAAGAGAAAGCGTCTTCATCTTCACCGTCATCTTCAATCGAAAGAAGCAGGAGTGGTTAAGCGACCAAAACAAAAGATCGTTGTTAAGGTCGCTGAGCCAGCCAAGCCATCAAAGAAACAAAAGAAGGAGCCGAAGCCTAAGAAGAAACAGAAGTCTCCTTCTCCTTCTCCTAAATCACCCTCTTCCCCTCCAGCGTTTATCTTCCCTCAGGAAGAAGAAGTAGAAGAGAAAGAAGTACCGCTAGCCCGAAGGCATACTCCTTTATCCACTCTAGCTGCATCAACAAGCACTCCAGTTGAGCCAGCGCTTAAAGAACTAGCCAGTGTTCCTCCTCCTCCTTCTGATGTTGTTCCTGAAACCAGCTCAGAACCCAAAGCCACTACTCCATCTGAGAGGCTTTCAAGTGTTCGGGGTAAGTACTTGTGCTAAGCAAAGTATTATATCATTTACTCATTAGTTTCTAAGTCTCTAACGTAAGGATAAAATCTTTTCAGCCGAATGTGAAGCAAATATCCAGAATGTTCTTAACACTCTTGAGAACTTGCATATTTCCATTCGTGCTAATCCCATTACTTTTTTTCTCGATTTAGATCCAGAAGAAGTTGTCCCGAAGCCTGAGAAAACTGTACCCAACTGTTGAAAAACATCAAGCGACTGAGACAGTCGATGATAGTCCTCAGGGTAAGCGTTGTTGTCTTTTATTTGTAATTTCTACTAAGTAGAA
The DNA here is from genome assembly GCA_019426215.1 of Buddleja alternifolia. Taxonomy (NCBI): domain Eukaryota; kingdom Viridiplantae; phylum Streptophyta; class Magnoliopsida; order Lamiales; family Scrophulariaceae; genus Buddleja; species Buddleja alternifolia. The sequence continues at coordinate 20,737,979 of CM033393.1, forward strand.
ATTTTGCTTGCTTTTCTCAAACTCTTGCCTGTATCAGCTCAAAATGCACCAGACGCTGATGCACCTCCACCTTCCGAGATTCATGTTGAAGTGGATGTAGATATGGAAGCAGTTGTGAATATCGCTAAGGAAATAGCTCAAGACCTTCCTGACGGTAGAATATCTCCAGTCAGTGAAGCGACTGTAAACACTGAGCGATCGATAGATGTGGCCCCCATCTCAACAGAGTCTATTGCTTTCATTCCTATTCCAACCAGATCTCCTTCCCTTGTCCTAAATTTCTTTCCCCGTGGTTATGACACAATTGATGAATTCTACTTTGCCATCAGGGAGCTTGACACCAGGCAATTAGTCGATACGGAGATAAACTTTCAAAACACTCTCCATAGGACTGATGTCTCCAATTCTGCTAAATTTGAATTCTTCGAGCGATTTGCTGACCTGGGTCTCTACTCTCTTGAGCGTCTTCAATCTCGCCTAGACTATATTCGGTGACTAGCGTTCAACATGATAGAATTTGACGAAAAGCGTTTCAACCTTACTGCCATTCTGAAGAGTCCTTTTATCCCTTGCGCCAGAATAAGATCGTCATCAAAAATCTCCATATGGGTGATTGGTCAAAGAATCCTGACGAAGAAATTCTTAATAGAATCGGGTACTCCGCTTAGCCCAAAGTCATTCGTTCTCCTCAGAATGCTCTATCCCCTAAACCTCCTAGATTATGGAAAGGAAAAGGACCAGTTGTTGCTGAGCGTCCCAATCCTATTAATTCTTGGATAGAAGCTGAAGCCCACGAGTATCTAGCAAGAGTATGGGCTGAGGATTATGATGAAGAATTTGAACGCTTTGAAAAATTCCTTACCGCTAGAAAAGATCAAAAGAAAGCTGCTAAGCTTGGTAAGCGACGGATGATGGATACCGGAAAATGGGCTGAAGAATTCGTGTTGCATTTTTACTCGCTAGAAGAGGTTGTGAGGTATCCATTCTTATTTCAGTTTGGAGTAGATTACAGATGTGGAGGTTTCGCTGTGTTTCTACTTGAGCAACGTAAGAATCTGGTAGGCAATATTAGCACATTGCCTTATTTCTGGCAATCGATAGAATGCTATATTCGCCAGCATCTAAGCTTAATCACTCAGGGAGGATGCTATATTTATCATCCGTCTCAAGAGTTTGTGCAGCGACTTCTTCCTAATTTGAATGAAGATGCATCCACCAGTAAGCGACCTCTTTTGCCAGGACAGAGTGAAATCCCCTTGAGTCTTCACAACGATCACGCTGAGTTAGCTGAACTCTACAGAGATAGGAGAGTGATCTTTGAGAATGCGCAATCGCTAGACATCTCCTTTATTGAATACTTTGGCCTAAATCACTTCAGAGGCTATAGTCTTCACCTAGTCTTTGTTTGTGAGCAGAACGTACAAGTGGCCAAGATGATTTCACAAATCAGGCCAGTAGACCGAGAGGCTGCTCAAGCGCCTATGCCTTATTTATTGGACTTCTACAACTCATACATTTCAAGAGTTGATCTGCTTGAAGATGTGCAATTTGCACTAAGCACCGAAGAGCGCAAAGACGCTATATTCTTTATCCCGCAGACCAACCTGATAAGTCCAAGGCATGTCATGGAAGCGATTGGCCCCCTTTGGGTCATTGCTGTTGAGAATCCTTCTCCTCTCATGGAGATTGTTGAGATAGTAGAGAATATTACTCCTACTGTGGAAGCCGCTCAAATTCCAGACGCTTCTTCTTTGCCAGATATTTCTAGCGCCCCAGTAGTCGAGATCCTTACTCAAGAACCTGTTTGTCATCCAGAGTCTGCAGATCCATTCATGGATCAAGCGATTCAGGAAATTCAAGAAGTCCTTGATGAGCCTGAAGAGCCTTTTGTAAGAGACAAATCTAAAGGCAAAGCTCCAATTTCCAGCTCACATGGCCCTGAGGATTCCTCCTCCGACTCGGACTCAGACTCAGAAAGTGATCCAGAGGCAAGAGATTTCAAGAGGTCGAAAAATCATCCCGAAGATGACGGAAAAATACTTTTTTGTTAAAAAAGTCCGTATATGTGTGACTTTTTTAACATGTTGTATTATTTCACTCAAATATCGAAATGAATCAATGCTTAGACTGTTACAAACTTTGTGAGTCAATCTACATTTTTTGTGTTGAAGTCGAAGACCGAAAATGTACATAAGAGGTCGAAAAATCATCCCAAAGGTGACGGAAAAATATTTTTTTTCGAAAAATCCGTATGTGTGACTTTTTAAACATGTTGTATTTTTTCACCCAAATATTGAAATGAATCAATTCTTATACCGTTACAAACTTTGTGAGTCAATCTACATTTTTTATGTTGAAATCGAAGCCCAAAAATGTATAGAAGAGGTCAAAAAATCATCCCGAAAATGACAGAAAAATATTTTTTTTTTGAAAAATCAGTATATGTGTGACTTTTTTAACATGTTGTATTTTTTCACCCAAATATCGAAATGAGTTAATTCTCACACCATTACAAACTTTGTGAGTCAATCTATATTTTTTATGTTGAAATCAAAGCCTGAAAATGTACAGAAGAGGTCGAAAAATCATTCTGAAAATGACGCAAAATTTTATTTTTTTTTAGAGTTATGTGACAGGGTACGCCGTTCACAATGGAGTACCCTGTCACATAATTTTAAAAAAAAAAATCAGCAAATTATTTACAAAAATTTCTGACAGGGTACGCCAATGGTAATGGCGTACCCTATACCTTGTCACATAAATTAAAAAAAAAAAGTAGAATGTGGGTACGCCATTGATAATGGCGTGGCAGGGATACGCCATTACCAATGGCGTATCATGTGTATTATATATATAATTTTTATTTAAAACTATATTATTTATTTAAAAAGTCCCAAGTCTGGAAGCTAGGATCTTCCATGAGCCATCATTTTGGATGCCTTGAACTAAAGCAACAATATATGATGTCTTAGGTCTATTTAAATTGTCTATACATTTTGGTCTCACATCCGTTAATGCAATCAAATCCCCATACTCAGGTTCATACGTATTCCTGGACGACGACGACGATTGTTTGTCAGTACTCTTTTTCAATGCTATCTTGTACGTCAAATTCTTTGGAGGCTCAAAATTTTTGCATACTTGGACATCAAATATTTCACAAGTGGGTGCAGAGTAAACAGTTGACATATTGGAGTGCAAATCAGCGCGTGTTTCTTCAATAAGCGGGTTTATAAATGACTTTAAGTAGTCGTCTGCAGATGTGAAAGTGTCTTCAATTCTACCAACCTGTCAACATTAATATAAACAAATATATATATACATATATATAAGTTCTTTTAGGGTTCTTTGTTTATTATCCGTACGTGGAAATGATCGATCTGAATGATCGATGGAATGCAGAAGCTTGGGAATACATATAATACATATATGTATATGAATGGTACGTAGTGCAAGTGATAAATTAAAAGAATTATACAGATTCATCAAACCTTATCTCTGTAGAGATCTTGGTTGATGATATCAGCTATCGACCAAGATAAAACCAAATCAATCAATCCTTGATCAGTACATTTGTCTTCTTTCTTCTTCTTCTTCATCATCATCATACTTATATTGCACATCATCATGTATCTCTCTTTAGGGTAAGCTTGCAAGACTTTAACTTCACCGACAAAAACTTCTTGGGGCAGTTTAAAGAGCCGATATGTTTGGAGACTTTTTGGCTTTCTTTTTCTTTTTTATTGTCTTACTACTTAAGTTTTTATTGTACATATTGATATGCAACTGCAACATACTTTTACTTTTTCCTTCATTTGTGAATAAATATGGTTACTTTTTTATTAAATTGAATATATAATATTGCATTTTTTAGTCGTAATTTTTGCTGTGAAAAAATTCCGACAAGTTTCATCTAATATAGACTAGTACTTCTGTGTTTATTCAACTTAAGTATCGTATTTATTTAATTATATATAATAAAGTAAAGAAAATGCAAAACTAGTAGTAAGCTTTGTTTCTTGTTAATAGATGTTAAATATATTTAATTAAATAAATTTCTTACTTATTTAGTTTTGTTTCATGTCAAGAAAAAGTAATCTAATTGTTGAATATTACATCAATAATATTGATTGATAAATTCCTAGGCGTGTGAGTCATAGAAAATTTAATTAAATAAATTTCTTACTTATTTAGTTTTGTTTCATGTCAAGAAAAAGTAATCTAATTGTTGAATATTACATCAATAATATTGATTGATAAATTCCTAGGCGTGTGAGTCATAGAAAAGTGTGAAAAAAATAATTCTTTGCCTAAATCATGGAAAGTATGAAGAAATAAAAAAAAATAAGAAACATGGCTTTACTGCATAGTAAGTTACAGGTATCATATATATAATAATAAATGTCAAAATAAGTTACAGGTATCATATAATAATAATTAATTGTCAAAACATGGCTCCATTTGACATCAAGTTCATAAATATTTATAAGTTCTGATTCTTTAATTAGATAAAGCTAAACCATCAAAGGAATACTCCACTAATAAAGTTAGCAATATTACCCGATTGTCTTGATTCGACATATATAACTTTCTGGTACTGCATTTTATACTGTCTTGCGATTTATTTAATATCAACCGCCTACATCGTAAGAAAACAAATACATTTGAACTTTTAATCAAAAAATTTAAACTGTTCTAATTATATCCTCGCCACGTTCCTTCCATCGGCATTTCTTATGTAGGAGAAAAAATATCATTTCACCACTTGAGTGGATTTAAGTGGGGTTGTGACTTGCGAGTTCATAGATATAAATATGATAGATCATAAAATACAATACCCATATTATTCTGTGTAAGTTAACGATATGTAATCGCACTTCAGTATTATCCAAGTGCAAAATACACTAAAAAAAATAAGATATTAGTGACAAAATGTCAAAGTTGTCATTAATAGTAAATTTTTAGTGATAAGAATTTTTGTTTTGTTACAAAAATAAGTTTTACATGTTTAATAGTGACAAGATTTGTATAAATATTGTCATTCTTAATAGTTAGTGACAAGGAAATTATTGTCACTATTGACAATTAGTGACACCCCTATAGTGACAATAAACATAGTTGTCACTTTATTTATGTTATCACTATACATGTGTCATTAATTATCAATAGTCACAACTTTAAAAAAACTCTTGTCTCTAAAAGCCCTTATTGTGACAACACAAAAATTATTATCACTTATTATATTTATTTAATGACAATTTTAATATTGTCACTACAAATTTTGTCATTATTATCACTTTTTGTTGTAGTGATAATACACGACACCTTATATACCTTAATAGAAAAATCTTACAGTTATGTTTGGTTCGTAGAATTGGTCGAGTAAAAGAATAAAAAGATATATTTTTCTCAAATGATTGTACATAAATAGCCTATACACTTTTAAGCTCAAACTCCTACACCAAACCAATGGTCTTAAGGAAAAACAAATACATTTTTACTCACGCGCAGCTGGCAACCAAGATGAGAAAAAGTTCAAATCCCAACTATCATTTCAAATTAAAAATAAAACAGAATTGTGCTGTTAAATTTGATAATCCTAAGTCCTTTAGAAACTTCTAGCATTTAGCAGTGGTTAATTATTATTGGTGTTTACTTTATATAAGTCGTTTTGAAGACAAAATTTATTTTAAGAAATGTAACTTTATTTTGACATGCCCAAAAAGAAAAGAAAAACTGTAATAACTATAGGAAATATTAAGTATTATATTTGATTTAAAAAACATTAATATATTTTGTGAAACTATGATATAGTTCATACGTACATATATTGTTAAAATGAATTACACTTCAAAATGAAGCAAATAAGTAATTTTCATGAGAATGTGGTGTATTTTACATTTTACTTAAAGGAAGCGTTGGTCTGTACGTTTTTTTTTTTTTTTTTTTGGTACTATAATTTGCCCTGCTGGCAATTTCAGTACAAATTTCGCTGAAAAGTTCAAAATTGGCCGAAAAATGTCATTTGGCCGGAAAATTTACTGGAATTTGGGGATTTTGCTGAAATGTTAATTTTTTTATTTAAGTTATTTTATTATATATGATAAATAAAATTTGTATAATTAATATATCTATAAAATAATCTAAAGTAAAAAACATAATATTATATATATAAATTCAAACTAAATTATTTTTTTACTTAGTATTTTGAATTCTACTATTTTTCTATTTTTTCAAAATAATTAATTTTTTTGCTTTCTTTGTTTTTATTTTTCTAATTTTTTATTGTTTCATATTATTTGCTGATATTTCAAAATTGTTTTAATTATTTACAATTTTTTTTAAGATTTTTTTTGTGGGTTTTAGAACTATTTTTTGTTTATAACTAATTTATTTTTTGTAAATAGAAATCATTGGCCACCATTAAAATTATTTTACTTAAATTTAAAAATTAGTTTGAGATATGATTCCTAATGTTTTCTAATTTTTTACAATATTGTAATATTTTTTATTTTTTTCTTATATTTTCTGAGTTTTCATAAGTTTTCAAAAAAAAAAATTGATTTTATTTTGTAATTTTATTTTATTTTATTTTTGAAAAAAAGTATCAGAGTTTGTTGTATTTTCACTTTTTTTTTATGTTTCTAAGATTTTAATTAATTTATTTCGTCAATGGAAAGAAAATTATATTTATCTAACAAACGCACATGCCAACTTGGACTACCAATTTTTTTAAAAAAAGTTGAGTTTTTTTTTCCAAAACTAAATGAAAAAAATAAAATAATATTAGAAAACCAAATCAATTTTTTTTAAAACTTACAAAAATATAATAAAAAATAAAAAATGAATAATATTTAAATATTTTAAAATATTAGAAACTTTATCTCAAACTAATTTTTATATTTAAGTAAAACAAACAATAATGTGGCAAAAGATTTCTATTAAAAAAATTAATTAATTAAAAACAAAAAAATAGCAAAAACCATAAAACAAATAAAAATATTAGTTAAAAAACTAAAACAAAATCAAAACAATTTGAAAAATCAACAAATAGTACGAAAGAAAAAAATATTAAAAAACGAAAAACAAAGAAAGAAAAAAAAACTTTTTTTATTGAAAAATAGCGAAATTCAGAATACTAGGTAAAAAACTAATTTAGTAAAAAATTTTAATTTATGCATATAATATTATAATATTTTACTTTAAATTATTTTATAGATATATTAATTATACAAATTTTATTTATAAGAAATAAAATATAACTTAGATAAATAAAGATTTTAATTGAAATTTCCAAAAAATTAAATAAATTTAAAAAACTAAAAGTGTTTGAGTTAAATTTTCAAATCAAAGTTTAATTTTCCTTCCATTTGTAAAAATCCCAAAATTGAAGGTAACTTTGCCTCCAATTCCCAAATTAAATTCAAGTCACTTTTTTCAGCCGAATGACATTTTGGGGCAAATTTTGAATTTTTTGCTGAAATTTGTACTGAGATTGACAATTTTTGCTAGGTAGTATACCTAAAGTGACAACATGCCAAATTATAATACCGAAAACACGTACAGGCCTACTTGGAGTACCAATTTTGTAATTTTCCCGACACAAATATTAATAGGACGCAAGAAATAAATATGTGTGTAAATAACAATAACAAGGAAGAGAACATAATGTTAGTGAATTAGAAACTATATAAATGATCATATACATGAACGTATTAGAAACTAGCACAATCTAGCTTTATGAAAAGCTTATTTAACATTCAAATAAATCATAATATGGCATGTGTTTCATCAAAAAAGCCACGAGGTATAACATAGCATACAAGCTAGTTGACTAAGGAAAATGAAACTCTTGGGGATTGTTCGTTTACATTTTGAAAATAAATATTATATTATATACTATTTAATATATTAAATTCTGTTTGTTTTACCTCACTTTGAAATAGAAATATTCTTTCATTTTGTTTCTACCATTTTTCAGTCAAAGAAACAATCATTTTTTGTCCTATACTTACAATTTCAAAATGAACTCTTACAATATTTCTTTTATTATGCGTAACAACACGAGTAAGTTCCAAGTTCCAACTACTCTTTCCATTTGCGTTGAATTTGACATGAAATTACAAATTAGACCCAACTTATTAATAAAAAATGATAAAAAATTTATTTTATATAAACAATATTATTTAAGAAAAATTCTTTATCGCCCCATTGTGAAACACAAAATCTGCAAGAATCCTCCTGTGTTAAAAATATAATCATTTATGCACTTGTATTTTTGAAACCCAGCAAAAACCCTTCTCTATTACAAATTAACGGAGAGTGTCGTTCTCGCCCAAACTAAAAGTGGGTTAATTTTTTAAATAAATTATATATGTAAATGACCATTTTATCCTTCCAATACAAACCCTTGTCTTTATCTATTTTTTCTTTTCGTTTTCGTTTTCTTTTTCTTTTTCTTTTACTTTTCCCCATTTTTTCCCTTTTTCATCTCATTTTCTTTCTTCTTCCCAGTACACCTTTCTGCTTCCCTTCAACAGTCACCCCTTTTGTAACAGAAAAAAAAGTCACACCTTCAACCATTGTCGGCTGTAGCTCCAAGCTCGGTCCCTACCGTCGGCGTCGCTGCACCACCACCCGCTCCAGGTGCCATACAACTCATGCCTTGCCGGCTGTAAAGCCCTTCTCAAAACGGCGACCGAAATCAACATCAAACCGAGATCTACTCCAGCCCAAGCTGATGACACAATAACTATACCTCCATTCCGAAACTATTCCTCAACACAAGATGGATTCTTCTGTTTGACTTGTTGCTTTACACCGACAAACCAATGGTGCATGAACAACCTGCATTGTGCCCACTTCCATGGGTTGCTCTTGGTCGATAAGGATAATTGAATATCTCTCTTCGGATGGAGATGAAGTCTCTCTCAAATTCACCTTCCCTCGAGCTTCCAAAGTACAAGAAGACTGAGAAATTAAATTATAGTTGATGGAAAAAAGGCAATAAAAAAAAGAGAGAGAGAGAGAGAGAAGTCATGGACCTAAAAACGATGCTCACATTTCATCAAACCACGAGAAAAATATTGTGGAACTCAGAGTCATATTCCACCAAATATAGAATAGCGAGAGAAATATTATATTAGAAAATCACACTAGATTTAATTCTCAGGAAAGATTGGAGGCGTCACAACGGTCGCGCTTAAAACCCAACCTCCTCGACAGAATTAATTAGACGAATTTAATAGCACAATATAACACTACAATTATAACTAACAATGGCTACTTGAAGAATAGCACAAAATAAAGAACACCAAATATAACGAGGTTCAGCTAATTTAGCCTACGTCCTCGGACCCCACCAAAATATTTCACTACACAAAAGAAAGGACCAAAAGTGAAATATACAAAACTATAGAGGAGAAAAGAAGAATAGCCAAAGATGAGAGGCTAGGGATATTAAACAACTAAAGGGTGGATTCTCTTTTATAGGAAAAGGGATGGCCCTTTACAAAATTCTTCCTATGTGGGACAAATTGCTCTTTCATTATCAAAAAAAAAATGAGCCATTTCTTCACCACAATTCAACAAAAACAAGTCCAAGCTTCCTTCACCAAAGTTCTGGAGATTTAACACCTGTAGGAAATGGCATATTCGAGTTATTTGATAATTGCATGGGATATCAACCTGGTGGGTAACTAATAGAAAATAAAATTCCCAAGTGGATAATTCGGATGGCATATTCAAATTTATCATGATGAAAATTTTGTCTATGTTGCTAAGAGTTTGGTAGGTTGAAAAACACACGTGATAAATATGTTCTGATTCTTATTCATTATTCTATAGGTATGATTTGATCATAATCTTTTGGCATTTTCTCAAAATGTTCCCTCCTTTTGTGGTCAATCTTTGACAATTATTCAATAATTTTTTTTTCAAGCATCACTAAATTAGTCTCAAAATAAATTTATCCATAAAAATAAAAAATAAAAATACTAGTTTACCAAGAAAATCACCATTTCTAACTAATTTAATTCATAAAAAATTAAATTAAATATTCTTGATTCTGAACTACATCTCTCAAATGTTGCTCTTTTTTTTTCAAAAAAAATAAAAAAATTCCAATTTTACTCAATTGAACACGACATGAAATTACATTTTCAAGAGTTTAGAGTTTGCATTTATACAATGTCAGTATGGTAATACTGAAATATCAGATTCCACATTGAACTCGTGATTTATAGCAATAATAATAGAGGATCGTGGTTTAAAATGTCCAAAGTGCATATTGTATTGAGTTTGAGCTAATTTGTGAATCACCAAGAAATCAGCCTATAACAGAGTCAAACCATTTCTAAACAATTTCACTTACAACTATATATGTCAAAATATTTATTGAATGAAAATAAAAATATATATATTTTAAATTCAAAATACTAAGAGAAATTTTTACCTCGTTAATTTGCAAAAGAAAAAAGATTCCGTAAAATTTAAATTTTTTGTAATATAAATTATATTGATTCTTTATATTTTCCTTGTTCTAAGTAAGTTATAAGATTAATTTTGTGTACTATATGTCAAATAAATGAAAGGTTAGTTCTAATGGTAAGAATAATCCAAAATTTAGTGATTCCAATTCGTGCAGCACAAGTAGAATTGTTGTGGTAAAATTAAAATTCTAGGAAATGGAAGGTATAATAATATAGTTAAATTGTAATCATTTAGTGAATATAATAAATTGGAGGATTCTTTGATCATAAATCCAATATATCAGACACCCTGCCAAGGGAGTGTGTACAAATTATATTATATTATATGGCACAAGAGCAAATGAAACCAGAAAGGGACTTATACAAGCACAAACCTTTTGATGGGAAATTCATTTTACGTATAGATTTTTACAAGACAGATATATGATGAGATGAGGTGCGATGTGTGACAGAAGAATACTTCCAATGTCAGTAGAATTTTCCTTCTTCTTTGGCTATTGTATAATCAGTTCCCAACTCTCCTCCAAGTAGAATGACCTTCTCTCAACTTCTTATTATTGCTGTTAATATTCCATTGTGAAAGAGAAAATTAAAAAATGAGTTGAGATTCAGAAACCGAAGAAGATTTGAATAAATAACTCAAGACTCACCTATACCGCTTTGTGGAAGTAGTAGGCTTATCCCGAATACTGAGAGATGCTAGTCCGGTAGCTAGCTCACCGCTTCGATCATCAACTGGCCACGTCATCGGGAGCGTCAATCCCCTGCATCAGTAACAAAAACCGATATAGTATCACTTGTGTGGATTATGGCAAAAGAAACGTACGAGTTTGCTTAATTACCCCTCGATTCGTTTGCATAGACAACGGCTCATTTGATTCACATTGTAGTCCCCAAACGTAATATCAAGTGTCTTTCTAAGCTGTTGTATCCCCAATTTTGGTAAAATATCCCAAATTTTAATCACTTGGATGTCTTTTGAATTTTCCCTAACAATGTCTATAGTCCATATAAGTTTTAGCAGCCCCTTGATATCGTAACACTCCAACAGCTTAGAAGAGGCTCCTCCCGAATACGAAACAGTTGTTTTATCTTTGTGCAGCTGATCACGCCACCCATTTGAAAGCTTCACCAGCAAACAAATGACTTCTTTATGAATTTTGTTATCTTTAAGTCTCATTATGGACTCTCGGAATTTGGCGCTGAAGCATACCTAAAACAACGACAGATTAAATACAAGTTATATTAGCTTTACTTCTCGTATGTACAGGTATTAACAAAAGAAAATAGATTCTAGGCATGCTTACCTTCCATTTTGCTACTTTGAACAGTATAGAATCCGTACTAAACAAGGAATTCAGCTGGCCAAGCTTAATTAAGGAACTGCTAATTGCCAGAGAAAGGTTGTTATCCTCAGAAGCATCATAAAAGCAACCCCGAGTTTTGGCATCCATCACTAATTTTCCCCAAATAGAACCGCTGTTTGACAAAGTTGCGCCATTGCCTAATATCCAAAGACAGTACCTGAAATGGAAGTAACCTATAAATGTGATCATATTATGATCGACCAAATTCATGTAAGTTAGAACAACTACCTTGCCCGAGTCAAAGCTACATTGGCCCTTTGACGATTATCAAGAAAACCGACCGAGCCATTCCCATTGCATCGAACGGTGGAGATTATTATCACATCTTCTTCACCACCTTGAAAACCATCCACGGAGCGGACATTTACTGAAAAAATATCATTTGCGTCCGTGCTATAAGTCTTTCCAAGTGAGTCATTAATTGCACAAACTTGAGCTTTGTATGGTGATATGCAAACAACGCGGACCTTTTCCTTGGATTTGATAGATTCTGCAAAACAAAGTAAATACAATGAAAAGTAAGACTAAACTGTGAACGTTTGTCATAGAATTCAATAGGTTAATTACTACCAAAAATACCTTTATAGAGTTTTGAGAGTATCTCAGCAACCACAGAGACCTCTGCCATGTTTTTCCGACTATGCCTATTATCAAACTCCTCTTTCCCATTGGTTATATTTATGAAAGAATAGGACCCAAAGAGTTTTTCTTTGAGAAATCGTTTCTCATAAGCTCTTAGTGTGACATTTCGCCCGTCACGAATTTGTCCACCATAAAATTTCCAATTTGGAAAGAAACTTATTGAAGGATGCATTCTATATTGAACATTAAGAAGGTGTTTGCTGTGTCCCAATATCACAAGCCTTTCAAACAAACTCCTCCCAAATCCAGCTTTCTCACAAATCTGTCAATACCAAACAAGAATATTAACAACTAAAATGAACTCTTCTCAAATATCAATGAAATAAATTAATAATAAATTCAACCTTGCTTATAACCATAGCGGGAAGTTGTTTCTCGTCGCCTACAAGTATAGCATGGCGTAGTCCAAAGAGCTGCAATGGAATGGATGATTCACATTCTTTAAGCTGTGCAGCTTCATCAATTATCACCAATTCCAACGGTGTCATTCCTTCTGTGTGCAATTTAGCGGAGCTTGAAGCAGTGCAGAATATTAAGCACGCATTTTTTAGACAAAAGCTCCTTATTTCATGATATTCAGTGAAATTAGGGACTTCAAATGTTTCACTAAGGAATTTCAGTGCTTTCAGGCACTGTAGTCTCATCCTACACAAACTAGTTGACTGATTCATTAAAGCTTGCCTTAACCCTTCTTTGGTGATATGTAACGAAGTCTCGAGTTTTTGGAGCAAATCAAGGATTCTAATCTTGTTCTTTAGTACTTCAAAAGGAATCATTGAAGTAGGCAAATGAGTATACAACCCTGTTATACAAAACATTAGCTGCTTTCCTATTCCAAAGAATTTATTTCTAACAAATTCCTCAAATGTCCATGGAATGTTCACGTTGTCACATGCATCTGATTTTTTGTTCTTATTATTAGCGTTCTTCTTCTTGGATTTGCTTCTTTCCTGAGAAGACACATTTTCCTTCTTGTTTTCCTTTATAGTATCGATAATCAACTTCTTCCACGATTTCTCTTTAAATGTTTCTTTTAGATTTTCATTCTTTTCTATATCCTTGTCATTTTTCTCTTCTCCATCCTCATTTTTCTCTTTATGTTGCCCTAAGTACCGTTGATACTGATCTGTAGGATGTTCAAGTAGGCTTATCATTCCTTGTAAACTACCATTCCACCCAGATAATTGAGCAAAACATTGAGTTAGTGCAGCAATACGATTATCAAGAAATACATCATAAAGGTCTTCGTGCTCAACAATCCTCATTCTCTCTCCATTCCCAAACAAAATTATATCCCCTAATCCGTACGTGTCATATTCTAGTTTGCCACATAGACAACTCATCAACCGCTTTGTGACTCCTATCACGGCAACATTAGTCGGAGCACAAGTCAGCGTCCTGCACTTGATTCTTAATAGGGTGAATAATAATGCAGCAATCGTTTTTGTTTTTCCAGTTCCAGGAGGACCCCATATCAGCTTCACACTATTTTGATGCCAACATTCTTTTAGAGCAGTGCAATTTAAGACAGCAATTTGTTGAGAATCATCAAGCCCAAACGACGTAATAACTTCCCTCGACTTTGATACATTTATGCTCTCGATATCCTTAGAGGCGCAATGACTACACTTTTCTTCTATCTGCACAAAAGGAGCAATAAAAAATTTAACTGTCTAAATACTCAGAGGAGGAGTCGCTTATCATCCAAGAAAGAGAATCTTACAGATGGATTGATTCTGAGTACAGAGTTGATGATATTCATATTTCCAGCTTCACCTGGATTCAATGCATTCCATATACGTCTGTTTGTTGTCAAGTTGGTAAGATACACAACAAATAGTTTGTCCCCCGCCTTACCCCTTTCGTTGTCTGGTTTTTCGAAAGCGATGAGTTTTGACGAAAGGATCGGAATCTTCCATGAGCCTTCATTGTTTATGCCTTGAACTAAAGCAACAATATATGATGTTTTAGGTCTATTCAAATCATCTATACATTTTGGTCTCACATCCGTTAATGCAATTAAATCACCAAATTCGGGTTCATATGTCCCCGGTCTTCTGTCATTCTTTTTCAATGATAACTTGTACGTCAAATTCTTTGGAGGCTTAAAATTTTTGCATTGTTTGACATCAAATATTTCACAAGTAGGTGCAGAGTAAATAGTTGACATATTGGAGAACAGATCAGCACGCATTTCTTCAACAAGTGGATTGATAAATGACTTTAAGTAGCCGTCTGCTGATGTGAAAGTGTCTTCAATTCTATGAATCTGTCAACATTATAAACAAATATATATATGTTCTTTAAAGTTATGCGTCAAACTGGTCTGAATGATGGAGTACATTTATATGCTTGACAATATACTATACATATATATATATATGTACATGAATGCAAGTGCAAATAATTAATAAAGAAAGAATTAGAGATTGATGAGAATACCTTATCTCTGTAAAGATCTTTGTTCATGATATCAGCTATGGACCAAGAAAAAATCAAATCAATCAATCCTTGATCAGTACTTTTGTCTTGTTTCTTCATCTTCGTCTTCTTCGTCGTCATGTTCATCGTACTCATAACTATTTTTTAGGGTATGATCATACTTCAATAATCACACAAGTTTCTAATGCTTGGGAAAGTTGTAAGGGTAAAAACGAAAGGGCATTGTTGATACTTGCACACCGCGTAGACTCTTCGTTTACTTGGATTCGACGTCCAAGGAAATTTCCTTACTGTCTCAATTATATTTATATTTATATTTTTCACTTTTCCTTTTACTTTTACCTTTTTTTATTTTTTTATTATTATTGTTATTTTTTAACTGTCTTTCACTTGGAGAAATCCAACGACTCAGATCAACCGGGGGTCCGAAATGGTAATTGTAATTTGCATTTACCATATATAGACAATGAAACTATCCGAGTCTAAAGGTAAGTTTACCTTCCATAACATTGAATTTATGAAAGCCAAGATCGCACGTTAGCAAGATTTGTTTACTGATTGATTCTGTATAGGGATGGCAATGGGGCGGGTATGAAGCGGGTTTGGCAAAACCAGTCACCCGCCCCATTTAACTTTATTGATACCCACAATCCGCCCCTCCCCACTTTCCAACCCGCCCCGCCCCGTCAAGCCAAATACCCAGTGGCTTCGGGTTTTACCCGTTAAACCCGAATGAGTCATGAAAATTTATATATCTAACAACCATCCAACCCAAATTCAAATAATCCAACAACTAATAAACTTACAATATAGACAAATATCATGAAAAATTTACAAAAATAATAATCAAATCAGTAATAAGAAAATGATTTTGTCTCTTTATGAGACTTTGCAACTTCTAGTCTTCACTAATCAATTTTAGTTAACAAATAAGATTTAATTATTAAAAAAAAAACTAAGTTATGCAAATTTTAAGTTATGTTGAAGATATTAAATAAAAATTAAAAATCTATTTATTAGAATAATATTAGCGGGGGCGGGTTGCACCATACCCACTACCCACTCCATACCCTGTCGGGTCATAAATTTAATATTCATAACCTGACTCATAACCCATTTGGTGTACACAAACCCGGTCAACCGAGATAGGTTCAGAACAAATACCTATCTAACCCTGCCCCATAGACATCCATTTCTGTATATTGACACTCAACTAGTAGATGATAATCCGTGCTAATGCACCGACAATTTCATTGAATAAAACCCTTTAAGTAAAGGGAATTGATAAAGGCACTCCACATTTTGTTAGAGACACTCCACTTTTATTTAAATTTTACCATATGGACAACATTGCCCTTTTAGTCTTTTAATGTAATTATATTCTTATCATTTTGTTTGACAAACTAATTTTATACTACTTTTCTAATTGAATGTAGATTAAGTATTCAAAAATTGATAGTCCATAATTTTAAGATTTAAAGTGACGGACAACCACCGTAGAAAAGTAAAACAAAGTCCGTAGATATGACCAATACTTTTACTTATTTATTTAAGATTAAATTAGGATAAATGTTATTTTATTTTGGATAAAGTTGACAATTATTTTGTCACTAAATTCAACAAAAAATAAAATTAGCTAATATTCTATTTGGACATATTGAGTTCACCAATACTAACTCAGTGTAATATGATATGATTATTATTTGTACTTTTTTGGGAGTTTTTAGGCCTTGGATGTTATAAATATTCAAAAAAGAAATTCTGATATTTACTATGGAGCAAATGAACAACACATATCATTTAACGAGTTCGATAAAATTATATCGGGCTTTGAATATCCATAGCAAGATGATTAGTCTTATTCCACTGATGAAAAGTAGATTTTTTTGTTTCCAAAAAAATGCTTGAGAAAAAACGTAATTTTATTTGGTATTATTTTCACTAATTTTTTTTTAAAAAAATATTCTTCAAAGTTTATTTGAATGGATTATGTAGTTCACATTTTAAAATTAATAAGAATTAATTTTGATACATTGAGGGGCATTATAGTCAACTTATTTAATTTAAAAAGGACGTGGAGTGTTTTCAACAAAATGTGTAGTGCCTTTATCAACTCCCTTAACTAAAATTGTAATATTTAGTTTTGTACATAAAGAGAGTGAATAAATTAGCTCGATAAATCCTGACAATTTTAAAAGATATTCATTTTTAATTTTTCATAATCGAAGGATAAGTTTCATCATATATTTAGAAATTACGATGGGGAGTTCTCAATTTTAGAGGTAAATGACGTATGTTGTGCACAAAAGGACCAAACATGTTATCACCACGGGAAAATTACACCAACCTCTCTTCAACTATGGATATTTAACATCCACATCCTTTCATATTTGGTATCTTATCCTGGTAGGTGACCGGAGTTGAATCAACCTAAACTTTTATTCACCAAAAATAAAAAATAAATAAAAAATTGGTTGGAGAATTTTAAAAGTACCATTAAATAACTTAATAATTAAAAAATACATCTTAATCAACTTACAAATGTCTAGAAGAATAATTCTAAAATGCCAAGTTTTTAAATTAAGAGAAAAAAAATTCCCCTATATTCTTTTATGATCTAAAACTATATATATATATATATATATATATATATATTTGATGTGGTTCGATTTTCACACCAAGAAATCGTGTCAAGTTAACCACTATTTATGACTTAAACTATGAAAATGAGGATCACTAAGTAATTTATGATTAAAAGTAGAGGGAAAATGTAGCTATTCTTTTTTATTGATTTTTCGGGGAATAATTACAATAAAAATAGTAAATTTTAGGACAAGTCGATGTAAAAAAATACAAGAATCACTTCTCTAAAATTTATATGGCCCCATGGCCGATTTCCCTCTTCCTTGGGGGTTTTTGAAGACGATTTCAAATAGTGAGGACTATCTCCTTATTTTTAGGAAGTTTAGTTGAGAGTTGACTTGATCTCCATAGACTCCTCCTAACAGCTACCCTTTCTTGTGTTAGCTAGCTCTCCTTCATCTACCTTCCCAGCTTGCCTCCTAGCTTATTTTCCTGCCATTCTCATCTTCCCACGCTTAATCCTTCTCGCTATAAGCTTCTCGTTCAATTTCTTCTTTTAAACGCGTTTGATAAATAAAGCTCCATGCCCTATGTTTACATGGCCTTTTATGTTGTGGAACTCAAATTTAAAAGGCGAGATTTACGACCACATCATGACACCCCCCCTCCTCTTACTCTCAATAATTTGGTAGAATTTTCCAAAATACTGAGAGTCTTCTTAGCGTAATAGCTTATTTCATTTAGGATGGGGTGTGGCGTGTCATTAAGCGTTAATTCGCGAGCTAGCTCATACGTGAGGGGCTCTACTTGGAGGAGGGGCGAATTTTCACCCCTCTTATTTTCCTCCTCTTTTTTTTTATTATTAGTGATGTGGTTCAATTTTCACACCAAGAAAATTGAAGAACCAAGCAAGGTCTTGGATTAATTGTTGTAATTAATGCATCCAAATTCTCAATTCACAATCTCGATTCACACTCAAATAATAATTATAATAATATAATAGCACTTGAATATATGCAGGATTATAAAGAAAATGACTTCTTTATCGATTTTGAGTAAACAAATACAGATACCTTAATAAAATGACTTCTTTATCGATTTGGAGTGATATCACTAAACAATACTCAAGGAATGGAGAAAAACTCCTTTATAAAGGGCCCTAGTGGCCGATTTCTCTAAGGTTGGGGAGTCTTTGGATCGGTTGAGATTTGTTCTCGGATATCGGGGGATATAATAAATCATATCCCTCTTTTTAGGATTTAGTAATATAAGGTTTATCCAAAAGCCTTTCTTATTTGAGCTTTCTTGTAAGCATTTCCATGAGCTTTCCTTTGAGCTTTTTTTCTATCATTCTTCCGAGCATAACCTTGGGCTTTTCATAAGCTTTCCATGCATAGGCCTTCTTCATTTATTCATCTCAATACAAGCCTATTTCCTATTGGCCCATTTAGGAAAAATAGAAATTATAACCCATATCAATTAGGAAGATAAAAAATTTCCTAATTTAATGAGATTTAGGATATCCATTAGGAATCCTATTCTAATTTGACTTCCCATTAACTCCTTCCTTCTTCCATACCTTTTCAAGTCCTCCTTTTTCCCTTTTTCTCTCTCCTTTTCGAAAATTTCTACCTCCTCTTTCTATTTTTTTTTTTCAAAAATCTCTTCGCAGATAGGAGATGTAAAGGATATCTTATGGATCATCACTTACCTTTTAACCTCCAACTCTTCATCTATTACTCTATATTTTTGAAAATTACAAGCTCTCTTCCCTTATTCTTAGTTTTCAAAAATAACAAATAACCATCACTCTTCTTTCTTCATCACAACTCTTCTCAGTTAAGTCTCTTTTGTCTTTTTCACGTTACAAGGCTTCTTTATTTTATATGCATGCTATCTCTAGAAGAGACATTGAGAGTTTCCATGGAAACATTAATAGTTTCCTAGGAAACAATGTAATTTCGAAACTACATGATGATTTCTTTTCGGTAAGTTGAAATACAGAGACTTTTCAGACGTTTCGGTGGAAAAGAAAAGAAACTTTGAACCATGATCACAACTCTTCTCAGTTAAATCTCTTTTGTCTTTTACGTGTTACAAGGCTTCTTTATTTTATATGCATGCTATCTCTCTTTACTTTTCATTCTTTCATTTACTTTTCTCCCTTTTTTTTTCCTTAGAATAACAATGGTGTCATCTTTTGCACACATGCATTTATCAGATTCCTCTTCTCGATACGAACACATAAATAAATCCGACTTCTTTTTTGATTTAAACAAAGAAAAAGAAAATGAGGGAGCAAAATTTATTCCCCCCCCCCCCCCGGAATTTTCGCCGTCGGATATGGAATCTGAGACATCCTCGGCTACTGACACTACTTCCGACCCAGAGGATGATGGTTCTAACTCAGACATTGTTGATTCTGTTCCAGGCAGCCGCAGTTTAGCTCATTCTCCATTACCCGAACTCACAAACAGTTCCATTCATAGTGATAGGACGTGCTTAAGCGTGAGCCCCCTTTATTATGAGCTATATGCTACGCGTTTCACACCTTCTATGGCCTGAAAACTGAGAAAATATTTGTTTATTCCTTTAGAATATGAAATTAGGGTCCCATCGCCTCAGAAGAGGCCTCACACGTCTCCTCCCGGCTTTCTTTGCTTTTTTGTTGCTCAATTAGAGGCGGGTTTACGTTTTTCAATACCATCTTTATATATAGAGATATCTAAACGGTACAAAGCACCTTTATGCTAACTCTTCCCTAATTCTACGAGCTTAATGGCTTCTTTCACCATGGTAGTTACGTATTCCGGCGAGACTCCATCTGCCCAACAATTTTACACTTTCTTTCACCTTAAGAAATTGGAAAAGGGGCTCTTCTATTTCACTTCTCGTAAAGGTGTTCATTTCTTAAAGCATAATTTTAAAAACCATGGGGATTGGAGACAAAACTATCATTTCATCTCCTCTCCCATTCCCTAGAATTTTCCTTGCGAGTGGGTTGAGGATAATCTCAGCTACCCTCGATTTTCCCTTAAGGATAGGCCTCCTTCTCATCAAAATTTGTTACATAGGTTGAACCGAGACGTATATGACATACGCACTTTAATTTCCGAAAACTTGCTACAGCATTTTCAATTATTTTCTAACCATACTTTATTGGAGGATGATTTAGGAACACTACTTGCTCCACCATGCCTAAATTTTTGTTTTTTTTTTTTTGGCTAATTTTACATTTTGATTAATCAGGTCCAACTATGGCTGGTGCACTCATGTTTAAGGATCTTCTTAAGAGAGGAGCCGGTCAGCTTCCTACTGAAGAGCCAGCTAAGGCTAAGTTGGACAAGTGAGAACTAACCGTAGAGCTTCCCGAGACATCTAACATGCCTTTACCTTTCCCTACTAATGAGCAAGCTAATGTGCCAGCTAGAATCAGACGAAAGAGGCATACTGGCGGGAATCCTCGTAGGCACGCTAATGGGTGAGCTGGAACACGCCACTCTGTGCCTTCTCCTCCTCAGATATCCTGTGAGCGCTTGTCACAATGTTCTTTAGAGGATATTTCTCCCTCTGCCAATGCTCTGTTGATAACTCTTTAGGGTCAAAATTACTAGAAAGGTCCTTTCCCACTTCCTTATTTTTGGGTGCTGATAGGAAGATAGCATGTGACCAATTGCTGGGAATTGTTTCTCCGCGAGACCGTCAGTATTTGAGTGAGCTTCTCAAGACTATGCTTGTGGAGGATTTCTTCTTTTCTATTATGCAAGTAAGCACTCCCTTGCTTTTTTTCCTTTCCTTTTTATATGTGTATATTTACATTTCATTTATCATCCTTGGCATGGACTCTCTTTCATTCTCCTCCTTCTTTTTTTTAGGCGAGCAAGCTAGGTAACTCTATGGTGTCTTGAATCTGCAATCAACTCTCATCTTCCTTAGAAGCATCAATAAAGCTAGCCAAGTGGAAATGTCAAGTTCCGGCTTTGACAAACGAGTTGACAAAGGGTCACATACTACGAAAGGAACTTTCTTCTGAGTTAGAACAACTAAAAGGTGAACATGCTCAGTTGAAGGAGCGTCAAATTAAAGAGCTGGTAAAAGCTCGCCAGGTAGCTAGCGAAGAGGCTATTTAGAAGTTCTCTCATTCCATCAAGGGCCTCACCATTCTCGATGCCAACTATCAGCATAGACATGAAGAATCTTTGAAGTTCCCCGAGTTTCAGGGAATGCTAGTTGGTCCTGCTCTTCAGTACTACTATCAACGCTTTCACTCTTCTGTGAAGCAATTTGTGGAGGCTGGCTTGCTGGCTGCCTTCCACCAGACTCAGATATGTCCTTTTTCTGCGAAAGAGCTGCTTAGATGATGCTCCTGAGCCAGGCAAAAAAGTGCCTATATATACTCTGCCAGCAGCATATAGGGGCGGGGAGGTGATTCAAGCAGAGACTTTAGGGGGAGTTAATGAGCATACCATAAACAAAGAATACCCTACCGACCCTACTATTAACAAGGACACTTTAGAAGTCCTTCTGAACCTTCCTATGAATGAGAAAGCAAATGGTACTGGGGAAGCTCATATAACTTCATAACCATTCTTTGAAACCAACGAGGAGGTTATCGTGCTCGGGGCTGATGGCGACGCTCCAGCCTCCTAGACATTTATGCTTGACTTATCTTGCTTTAGAGTATTATCATTGTTATTCTATGAGACATTGTTTATGTTTTCCTTTTTAATAATGTATTCCCTAGCTATTTCCATTCCAAAATTTTACTTAATGTTATTTTGAAAATAAACTTGCCCACATATGCAATACCTCATAATCTCCACAACTCTGAATGGTTTTATCCCCTACTTGCACTGAATTTATTCAAGAAAATGAGACTTAAGTGATTAACCCGCAATAAATTAAACTCAGTTAATGTACATCAATGATAATTGGCCAACATGTGATAACACGAAGAAAATTAATTACCATACTACAAAATCAATTAATATACTATTTGGAAATTTCATGTTAGATGTTTTGATGATGACAAGATAGGCTTTATGTTAGACCCCAAAAATTATGTAAGTTTATCTTTTTTACAATATGTTTAAGCGTTTAACAAAGTTATCGAGTTGTAATTTTTAGACTAGACTTGTAATTCTTATCTTTATAGATTTTAGACTAAGTATTGGATACCAAGTCGCTGATAGAATTCTAGGTGAGTCTGTCAAAGATGAAGTTGAAGATCAGCATCTGAAGCTAAGCGAAGATGAAGCTTTTGTCTTAAAAGACTGTCAACTGCTAAGGACATTTCAGGAATTATGAATCAAGCGCTCAAAGCGATCAAATAATCAAATTCACTTAAAATTAATTCCGAAGTCAACAAGGACTTAAATGCAATCCTTCAACAGGCATTTATTTCCAACGAGAAATAAATTCAAATGCATTAAATGCTTGATAAGAGCATTAAATGTGATAAGGACGAATTTCATATGGAGCAAGCCACCCTAATGGCTGAGACTATCAGAGTTTCAAAGTTCAAACCTGCCATATCCAATCGGTGCAGCAGAATTTCAGGAATGTCAGAAAAAGGTACTACTCACTCGCTACGTGAGAGGCACGCGCTTCCATGTGTCCAACGAACAAATTCCAAGAAAAATGCCTATAAATACCTCCCCTCAGCAAACCTAAAACATACAAATACACACAAGAATTAGGTCAAAAACTCTGCTGAAATCAATCCTGGAAAAGCTTACAAAACTCCATATCCTTCAAGCTTTTCAAACATTCCTAAGACAGTCACCGATATCTCAAACATCTTCATAGAAGAACCCTACACTCTTATTGAGATATCCCAAATTGTTTGAACTTCTCAAAATCAAACAAACCTGTGATGAAAACTCTCAACCTCTTTCATTTGTGTGAGAAAGTTGTTGACTTACAAGCAACATTTCTGTGTGAGAGAAGCTTGTTGAAGAAGATCTTCATTGGAGCTGAAATCTATGTGATCAAGAAGCTCAAGATCACCTTTCTTATCCTTTATTTTGTAGAAGCCTCTGTGTGATCCTTCAATTATCATCTTAGTGGATTTCCTCCGAGTGTAAAGGAGAAGAAGGATGTAATTGGGATTACATAACCCAGTGAACCTTTCATATCTTGTGTCATTTTAATGTTTTATTGCTTAACTTTATTATTCACATCATATCATTTAAAACACTTTAAAACGGTTAAGAGACTATTTGGCTAAAAGAACGCTAAGCATTTAAATCAATTCCACTGTGCTAACCCTGATTAAGCAATCCAAGCATTACCCTACTTTGGTAACTACCGAAATCACTAAGTCGAAGTTAACTATTCTTTAGCGCTTGACCTAGCGCTCAGTTTACTAAGCTTTCAAACTCTTAAAAGTGATACAAAATTTTTGAAGTTGAAAAGGACTTCAGGGTCTATTTAACCCCCCCCCCCCCCTTCTAAACCCTTTCGTATGCCACTTGGGACCACCAAGTGGTATCAGAGCGATTGAAGTAGAAACCAAAGCATTTCCGAGCGCAACTGCTTGTTTAGATCTATTTTTTTTAGGAAAAAAAAAACTTAGTCGCCTTTTAGAAAATCACATATCATGGCAAAATGTCGAAGTTAGTTAAGTCAAACTATGACTTATGGAAACTTAGAGCATTTGCTTATTTATGTTCATGCGATAATGAGATGTGTGATGTAATTATAGATGGCCCCATTCAGATCATAAAAGTTATAACTCGAGCCCCTAGAGCGACTGAAGCTACTCTAGATGTTTATGTCGAGAAGCCCAAGTTGGAATGGACACCAGAGGATCGTAAAAGAGCCAATTTGGATAATGTTAGATGAAGCGCTCTCTACTCAGCGTTGATAGACAATGAGGGATTATTCAACAAAATCAAGTTATGTCAGACTCCAAAGGAAATTTGGGATAAGTTGGCATCTGTGTGTGAAGGATCTGCACAGATGAGGGAGAACAAGCTCTCCATGGCCATGCAGAAATTTGAGCAATGTAGCCCAGCGAGACGCTAGATCAATTGGATGCGAGGTTCACTTCGCTTACTACAGAGTTAGCGTCATTGGACAAGGAGTTGACCAATAAGGAAATGGTCAATAAGATTTCTAGAAGTCTTCCAAGCAAGTATTTGATAAAGACTATAGCGATGAGAGAATCTCAAATGTTGGATATTATAACTCCAGAATATGTGTTTTTGGAGCTAAGGGCTTTTGAGTTTGAATTGGGAAAATTCAACGATACATCAACTTCAGCGATTGAATCCGGTGCTTTAATTGGAACAACCAAAAGTAAGGAAAAACATTCAGTGAGGTGAAAGCGACAGAATCAAATGAGGAAAAGGAAACGGCTTAATTGGTCAAGAAATTCAAATTTCTAAGATATGAAAAGAGAAATTTTAATGGACATACCTCATTTGAAACCCCTCCCCCTGCACAGGAGCCTCAGTATCAAGCGCCAGTGTATTCTGCACCTCAGCCTCCAGCGTATTAGGATTATGCCCTCAGATGCCATAGAGGATAGAATGAGTAGGCCATCTATCTTATATTGAACATAATTATTATTAATAAAAGGAAATATTTAATTTTTCACTTTCTTATCTGTATCTATAAGCTGTGTAAAATGCTTGCCCGTGTTTTCAGTGCTATCCCTCTACTTCTTATGGGATAGGAAGAATTGCACTAGAGAGATTGACCTTGGATTACTAAAACTAGTTCACTAGTAATATGAAGTCTTTAATGGGCAAATAAAGACTTCGAATACTTGTACAATCTTAGCTTTGACATGGGAGTGCCAGTCGAACACCATGTGATGATGAGAGCTTAAGACTGTAGGCACATTAGTGGAACTGATTTGCTCGAATTTAGAACTAATGTTTGTTATAACTAATGTGCTTGATACTGAAAGGGTGGTGCAGGGGGTGGGGTTTGAAATGAAGTTTGTCCAATAGGATTTCTCTTTTCATATCTCAGAAATTTCTTGAATTTCTTGACCAATAAAGCCATCTCTTTTTCCTCATTGGATTCCGTTGATTTCACCTCACTAATCGCTTTACCCTTACTTTTGGTAGTAGCAATTAAAGCTCCTGATTCAGTCGCTGAAGTCGATGTGTCGCTGACTTCACCCAATTCGAACTCAAATGCCTTTAACTCTGAAAACACATGTTCTGGAGTTAGAGTCTCCAAAGTCTGTGATTCTCTCATGGGAACTGTCTTAATCAAATACTTGCTTGGAATACTTCTAAATATCTTGTTGACCATTTCCTTGTTGGTCAACTCCTTGTCCAGTGACGCTAACTCTGTGATGAGCAAAGTGAACCTTGCGTCCAATTGTTCAAGCGTCTCGTTGGGCTGCATCTTAAAATGCTCAAATCTTTGCATGGCTCTGGAGAGCTTGTTCTCCTTCATCTGTGTTGAACCTTCACACATAATAGCCAACTAATCCCATATTTCTTTTGAAGTCTTACACTGTTTGATCTTGTTGAACAATGCATCATTGTCTCCTAACGCTGAGTGTGTTGGGTTGATTCATTCCCTCGGGTGGCTCGTGGCAATGAAAATTAAAAATTTACAAAAGTAAACGTACAACCACCCGAAAACAGGAATATGGAATTGGTTCGATCGAATTTGGTAAGGAGGTAAACGAAATTATACCTTTCAAAAATTTTGTTTCACCTCGTACTTTGGATCTTAGCAACCCTGTGGTGCAAATCCACACAATTTCCCTTAGGTGAGAAATTTCCCGTCGTTTTTCGTATCTCCCGGTTTAGAGTGCTCCAAGCGTTGCACCTCTAAGATGTATCCACACCTCGTTCAAGTCACCAATCTGTTAGGTTGACTCATTCCCTCGGGTGGCTCGTGGCAATGGAAATTAAAATTTTACAAAAGTAAACGCACAACCACCCGAAAACAGGAATATAGAATTGGTTCGATCGAATTTGATAAGGAGGTAAACGAAATTATACCTTTCAAAAATTTTGTTTCACCTCGTACTGTGGATCTCAGCAACCCTGTGGTGCAAATCCACACAATTTCCCTTGGGTGAGAAATTGCCCGTCGTCTTTTCGTATCTCCCGGTTTAGAGTGCTCCAAGCGTCGCACCTCTAAGATGTATCCACACCTCGTTCAAGTCACCAATCGTCTTGCCTTGCGTGTTAGACAACAAAACAATTCTAAGCTTAACTTAGGCTTGATTATGTGACGGGTAGGAATATTTTCTAAGTCGTTTAATTCAACACATGAATAGAACGACGTCTTGTTGGAAAGAGGAGAAGAAGTGGCCGATTTTTAGTCTAGTGAGGGGGGTGGATTTTCCAGCAAAAATTCATCATGTTTTTAGTCTTCTTCATCTCTTATTTATAGGTGAAGATTACCTAGAGTCTAATTAGGAAAAAGAAACTTCTTTTCACCTAAACTCTCTAGTAATCCTTATCCTATGAAGACTTGGAGAAGGGGAAAACTCTTTTCCTCCTCCACCACATGTTAAAAATCGCCCCCTTCCCTTATTTTTCACTCAAGAAATCGGTCGACATATTCAATTGGACTCTAGGGTTCAATTTTGACTTCTCAATTTGATTATAGGCACAACCCATCAATTAAATACAAGTCAAATTAAATCCAACCAATTAATTCCAACATTTATTTATTTAACCTGGGCTCCACCCAATTAAATAAAAATACTTGGACTCTACTAGGTCCATTAATTTAATTAATTCTACAAGATTAATTAAAAGAGTAAAATTAATTGAATCCTTCAATTAATTTATATTCCATATTAGGAAAGTACTACACTTTCCTAATTCCCTCAATTTCCTCGAAATTGATTAATCACATCTATTCAAGCAGTGACTCTCTCGAGTTAGTGTGTGACCCCTTAGGCTCGTTTCTATCTAGTAGTAAGTACACATTCCCACAGTGCTAGTGTACCTTCCAAAAATGGAAAGTACTAGATTAAATCAATCCTTTCATTTAATCAAGCCTCGAATTAGTCACCAAGCTAATTCTCGGCACTTACAAATTGCGGTTGCCCACCTAGCATAGGGTCCCGAAGACCTAGATAAAACGAAAGTAAAGATACGCCTTTTGCGATCTTGATCCTCGCATAAGTAAGATCCCTCTATCTAATCTCCCGATTGAATCTAGAGCAGTGGCTAAGGTCGAAGCTCTATTAATTCAATACTATGTTTCCCACATTATGTGAAATCGACTTCGACTATCTAAACGAGGAAACCCTACGCCTCTTTAGATATCATACTTCGGCCGAAGATTCCTTAAGTCGATTCACTATGTAACCATAGGAGATTAACCGACTGGCTAATGTCAGAGATAGATTCCTCTTGATTCTCACGTGCCTTACTACGTAAGACGTGCATGTCTGAGTTTGCCCATATTCGATCATCTAAAGTGATCATGTAAAAAATCAAGAACATGCGTGGTTACGCATAAGACATCCAATGGAATCTTAGGTCCATAAGGATTACTCTTATACTACAAGACCACTGGAAGTTCCACATTCGACTGGGAATCCATTTTAGGAACTTCCATGGGGTTGTTCAGTTCGCCCATTATCACAATGGCGACCCTCATATATGCATTGGCTTTCACCATGCCAGTATCTATGGAACGAGATACACTTCTACCAGAGTATGCATCATATGAGCAAGTCTTTTGGGTTGCATCGATATCCCTTTATCTCGATGAACCCTTTCACGACTTGGAACAATGTTTAAAGATCACAGCCTTCGAGACATATTCCATCATTGCCACACCCAATGTGCAATGATGTCCCATAGCTATGTGTGATCCTTCGGGACTTTATTCTAAGCCAAAGTAAAAAACTAATTTAAGAATAAAGACATGCCACAT
This sequence comes from Buddleja alternifolia, assembly GCA_019426215.1. NCBI lineage: Eukaryota > Viridiplantae > Streptophyta > Magnoliopsida > Lamiales > Scrophulariaceae > Buddleja > Buddleja alternifolia. Next base: position 20,766,378 of record CM033393.1, read on the forward strand.
ATATAAAGAGATTGACTTTATTTATAAGAAAACGATTGTTCTGCTCTAGAGTTACTATTACATAGAATGGCGCCCAATAATTGGTGCGTCGGGCACTAACTCTGACAATCTCCCACTTGCCCTAGCGCCAATTGCCCATGTACTTAAGGCCCATTCTTCCCAAATGTCCTTCAAATACTTTTTGGCTAAGGGGTTTGGTGAGTGGGTCCGCTATGTTGTCCGCTGTATCCACGCGCTCCATTCGCACGTCGCCTCTTCCAATGATTTCTCGTATCAATCGGAATTTCCTCAGAACATGTTTGGATTTCTGATGAGACCTCGGCTCTTTTGCTTGTGCAATAGCCCCGTTGTTATCACAGTAGACCGTTACTGGATCCCCAACGGATTGAACGACACCCAATTCTTGGATGAAGTTCCTCATCCAAACAGCTTCTTTTGCAGCCTCATTTGCTGCAATAAATTCTGCTTCAGTGGTGGAGTCGGCTATGGTTGCTTGCTTGGAACTCTTCCAGCTAACCGCTCTGCCATTAAGTAGGAAAACAAACCCAGAGACCGGTTTCGAGTCATCCTTGTCGGATTGGAAACTCAAATCAGTAAACCCCTCTAATTCCAATTCTCCTCGTCCGTATATCAAGAACAAGTCCTTAGTTCTCCTCAGATACTTAAGGATTGTTTTCACCAAACTCTAGTGTGCCAAGCCTGGATTCGCTTGATATCGACTGCACACACTCAATGCATAGGCTACATCGGGTCTTGTGCATATCATCGCATACATGATACTACCTATCGCAGAAGCGTAGGGAGTTTTGGACATTCTCACTCTTTCCTCCTCAGTCTTTGGGCACATAGACTTAGAAAGTGTGATACCATGTCCCATTGGCAAGAATCCCTTCTTGGACTCTTCCATCTCAAATCTTTTGAGTACGCGATCGATATATGCAGATTGGGAAAGACCTAGCATCCTACTCGATCTATCTCTATAGATCTTCATACCGAGTGTGTAGGACGCCTCTCCCATATCTTTCATGGAGAATTTATTAGAGAGCCATACTTTAGTTGACTGCATCATCCCTACATCATTTCCAATTAGTAGGATGTCATCGACATAAAGTATGATGAACGTGACTGCGCTCCCACTGACTTTCTTATACACACATGCCTCTTCAACGTTTTGAATGTATCCATACTCTTGTATGACAGTGTCAAAACATTTGTTCCAACTTCGAGAAGCTTGCTTAAGTCCATAGATGGACCTTTGGAGTTTACACACTTTGTGTTCGCTCCCTTTGGATGTAAAGCCCTCTGGCTGTTGCATATAAATCTCTTCCTCAATTTTTCCATTGAGGAATGCAGTCTTTACATCCATCTGCCATATTTCATAATCAAAATATGCAGATATAGCAAGCACAATCCTAATGGATTTCAGCATGGCCACTGGCGAGAAGGTTTCCTCATAGTCAATCCCTTGTCTTTGAGTAAATCTTTTTGCCACGAGGCGAGCCTTATAGGTTACTACCTCTCCATCGACTCCAAGCTTTCGCTTGTAGACCCACTTACAGCCAATGGGCTTGAGGCCCTCAGGTGGGTCAACCAAGGTCCAAACCTTGTTGGAGTACATGGAGTCCATTTCGGATGTCATGGCCTCTAGCCATTTTCTCGAATCAATGTCAGACATTGCACTCTTAAAAATTTTCGGATCAGAGTCTAGAGGAGGATCTTGAGTACCCTCCTCTTGCAATAGGCATAGCCATCTTTCAGGCTCCTTTGGGATCCTCGTTGATCTCCTCAAAGGTTGTGTGTTTTTGGTGGGTGCCACTGATGTAGCCTCGTTGGTGTCGGGTGGGTTAATTTGTATCTCTTGACTTGATCTATTCTCATGGACCTCATCAAGTTCTACAGCCTCGCCTTTTCTATCTAGAAGGCGACCCCTCTCCAAGAAATTGGCGTTTCTCGAAACAATATCTTTTTGTTCCGTTGGGCTGTAGAAGTAATATCCAACAGTTTCCTTTGGATATCCTACAAAATAGCACAAAGAGGACTTGGGGTCCAATTTGTCTCCCACGAAGTGCTTTACATAAGCTGGACACCCCCATATTCTCAAATGATTATATGAGGGCGTCTTTCCACACCAACTTTCATATGGGGTATTGGGCACCGTCTTGCTAGGCAATCTATTCAACAGATAGACAGCCGTTTCAAGAGCATAGCCCCACATGGACTTAGGAACTTTAGTGAAACCCATCATGGATCGAACCATATCTAGCAATGTTCGATTCCTACGCTCGGCTACCCCGTTATGTTGAGGCGTGCCGGGCGGTGTCCACTGTGAGAGAATTCCATTCTCACTAAGATAATCAAGAAACTTGGTAGACAAGTATTCTCCTCCTCGATCCGATCGAAGAGTCTTAATACTTCTACCAAGTTGTTTCTCTACTTCATTTCTGAACTCCTTAAACTTCTCAAAGGATTCAGATTTATATCTCATAAGATATAAGTAACCAAACCGTGAATAATCATCGGTAAAAGTTATGAAGTAGCTTTGGCTACCATGAGTGCTCACACTCATTGGCCCGCACACGTCCGTATGGACCAAGTCCAATGGTTTTGTGGCTCGTTCCGCTTTCCCCGAAAATGGTAACTTGGTCATTTTTCCTTTTAGACATGATTCGCAACTTGACAATTCATCTAAGTCATTTACACCTAAATGTTTTGCCAATGTTCGAATTCTTTCTTTGGAAATATATCCAAGTCTTTCGTGCCACATTTGTGTGCTTACTTGATTATCTTGTTTACATTTGTTACTTTGTTGAATATTGAGATTGGAAATTATTGGGGATATAGTATACATTCCATCTTTCATTTTCGATTCCATAATAAGAGACGATTCATAAAACAAAAGCAAACTTTTATTACGAATCTCAAAATAATATCCTTCTCTATCCAAAACCGGAATCGAGATAATATTTCTTATTATTTCAGGAACAAAATAAACGGAATGTAAAACTAATTTTCTATCTCCCAACTCTAAGTAGATCGTCCCCACGGCTTTGGCAGCAACCAATGCTCCATTCCCCATCCACAGGGTCATGTCTCCTCTACTTAGCTCCTTGGTTCTTTTCATCACCTGCAAATCATTGCAGATATGAACACCGCATCCAGTGTCAAGAACCCAAGAAGTATTGTTAACAGTGAAGTTAACTTCAACAAAGAACATACCTTGAGCCAGAGGCTCTTTGCAGTTCCTTTGCTAGTGCCCAACTTTCCCACATTTGAAGCACTCATCAGACTTTTTAGACTTGGATTTCTTACCCTTCTTCACACCACCATTACCTTTCAGCTTCTTAGTCTTATTCTGCTTCTTGTTGCCCTTCTTGGCTTTTGATGAAGAATTCATAAGAAGCACCGGTTTATCCTTCTTGATGGTGCTTTCAGCAGTCTTCAACATGTTCAACAGCTCAGGAAGCTTTGCTTCAAGTTGGTTCATGTTGAAATTGACCACAAATTGATCATAAGAGTTAGGTAATGATTGTAGGACCAAATCCATAGAAAGCTCATTGTCAAGTGCCACGCCCAGACCAGCCAATTTTTCAATTAGCCCGATCATTTTAAGTACGTGCGCGCTTACATCAGAGTTTTCAGTCATTCGAGCTTTGAAGAGCTCCTTGGAGATAGCATATCTTTCTCGCCTAGTTCTAGTGCCATACAGCTCTTGCAAATGAAGGAGGATCGACGCAGTATTCTCGATCGTCTCATGTTGTCTCTGCAACTCGTTGCTCATAGAGGCCAACATGAGACATCGCACTTGCATGTCATCTTCCTTCCATTATTGGTACTGGAACTTTTCATCATCAGATGAATCCTCTTCCAGCTCATCTTGCACCGGTATGTCAAGCACATATTGTCTTCTTTCAGACGAAAGGATAATCTTAAGGTTACGAAGCCAATCTTCAAAGTTTGATCCAGTCAGTTTGTTTGTTTCAATTAGGGTTTTGAAAGGATTATTGACCATTTTCGTTTATCTACAAAAATGCATAATAGACAATCAATAACGGATTTTCAAATAAAGTCCTTATACAATTTGGTCTTTAATTGTACAAGTCTCCCACTATTTTTCTCAAATCACACCACCCTCATATATGCATCGATATCTCTTTATCTCGATGAACCCTTTCACGACTTGGAACAATGTTTAAAGATCACAGCCTTCGAGACATATTTCATCATTGCCACACCCAATGTGCAATGATGTCCCATAGCTATGTGTGATCCTTCGGGACTTTATTCTAAGCCAAAGTAAAAAACTAATTTAAGAATAAAGACATGCCACAAATATAAAGAAATTGACTTTATTTATAAGAAAACGATTGTTTAGCTCTAGAGTTACTATTACATAGAATGGCGCCCAAGAATTGGTGCGCCGGGCACTAACTCTAACACAATCGTCTTGCCTTGCGTGCTAGACAACAAAACGATTCTAACTTAGGCTTGATTATGTGAAAGGTAGGAATATTTTCTAAGTCGTTTAATTCAACACATGAATAGAACGACGTCTTGTTGGAAAGAGGAAAGAGGTGGCCAATTTTAGGTCTAAGAGAGGGGGACGGATTTTTCAGCTTTTTCATCATCTATTTTAGTCCCCTTCATCTCTTATTTATAGGTGAAGATTACCTAGAGTCCTATTAGGAAAAGGAAACTTCTTTTCTCCCAAACTCTCTAATAATCCTTATCCAATGAAGACTTGGTGGAGGGGAAAACTATTTTCCTCTTCCACCACACATAAAATCGCCCCCTCCCTTATTTACACTCACAAATCGGTCAACTCCATTCAATTGGACTTTAGGATTTAATTTTGACTTCTCATTTTAATTATAGATGCAACCCATCAATTAAATACAAGTCAAATTAAATCCAACCAACTAATTCCAACATTTATTTATTTAACTTGGGCTCCACCCAATTAAATAAAATACTTGGACTCTACTAGGTCCATTAATTTAATTAATTCTACAAGATTAATTAAAAGAGTAAAATTAATTGAATCCTTCAATTAATTTATATTCCATATTAGGAAAGTACTAAGCTTTCCTAATTCCCTCAATTTTCTCGAAATTGATTAATCACATCTATTCAAGCAGTGACTCTCTCGAGTTAGTGTGTGACCCCTTAGGCTCGTTTCTATCTAGTAGTAAGTACACCTTCCCACAGTGCTAGTGTACCTTCCTAAAATGGAAAGTACTAGATTAAATCAATCCTTTGATTTAATCAAGCCTTGAATTAGTCACCAAGCTAATTCTCGGCACTTACAAATCGCGGTTGCCTACCTAGCATAGGGTACCGAAGACCTAGATAAAACGAAAGTAAAGATACGCTTTTTGCGATCTTGATCCTCGCATAAGTAAGATCTCTCTATCTAGTCTCCTGATTGAATCTAGAGCATTGGCTAAGGTCGAAGCTCTATTAATTCAATACTATGTTTCCCACGTTATGTGAAATCGACTTCGACTATCTAAACGACGAAACCCTATGCCTCTTTAGATATCATACTTCGGCCGAAGATTCCTTAAGTCGATTCACTATGTAACCATAGGAGATTAACCGACTGGCTAATGTCAGAGATAGATTCCTCTTGATTCTCACGTGCCTTACTATGTAAGACGTGCATGTCTGAGTTTGCCCATATTCGATCATCTAAAGTGATCATGTAACAAATCAAGAACATGCGCGGTTACGCATAAGACATCCAATGGAATCTTAGGTCCATAAGGATTACTCTTATACTACAAGACCACTGGAAGTTCCACATTCGACTAGGAATCCATTTCAGGAACTTCCATGGGGTTGTTCAGTTCGTCCATTACCACAATGGCAACCCTAATATATGCATTGGCTTTCACCGTGCCAGTATCTATGGAACGAGATCACTTCTACCAGAGTATGCATCATATGAGCAAGTATTTTGGGTTGCATCGATATCCCTTTATCTCGATGAACCCTTTCACGACTTGGAACAAAGTTTAAAGATCACAGCCTTCGAGACATATTCCATCATTGCCACACCCAATGTGCAATGATGTCCCATAGCTATGTGTGATCCTTCAGGACTTTATTCTAAGACAAAGTAAAAACTAATTTAAGAATAAAGACATGACACACATAAAAAAGAGATTGACTTTATTTATAAGAAAACGATTGTTCAACTCTAGAGTTACTATTACAAAGAATGGTGCCCAATAATTGGTGCGCCGGGCACTAACTCTATCAGAGTAAAGAGCATTTCATCCAACATTATCTAGATTCACTCTTTTCCGATCTTCTGCCGTCCATTCCAACTTAGGTTTCTCGACATAACCATCTGGAGTAGCCTCAGTCGCTTCAGGGGCTCGAGTTATAACTTTCATGATCTGAATGGGGCCATCTGTAATTACATCACACATCTCATTATCAGAAAAACATTTGCATATTTATCTAGAGATCTTCTTCAACAAGTTTCTCTCACACAGAAATGCTACTTGTAGAATCAATAAACTTTCTCACTCAAATGAAGGATGTTGAGGATTTTGTCATGGGTTTGTTTGATGTTGGAAAGTTCAAACAACTTGGGATATCTCAATAGGAATTTAGGGTTCTTCTCTGAAGATGTTTGAGATATCTATGACTGTCTTTTGGAATTTATTATGAAAAGCTTGAAGGATTTTAGCTATGGAGTATGTAAGCTTTTCTTTCAAGTAATTTCAGTAAAGTGTTGACCTGTTTTTTTTATGTATGTATGTTGCTGAAGGGTACTATTTATAGGGTCTAACATATGTTCTATGAAAACATAAACTTACACTTCGCTTATGGACAAATAAAGCAGTTTATGCTGGTGAGCGTCTAGAATCTCTCACAGATGTGATCCAGACTGAAGCTGATGCATATTTTGATAGCGTCTGGAATGCTAACTATCAGACCGATATATATCGTTTTGAATCTATCAGAGACATTCACCATGAAGGCATTAGAGACATTCACTGCGAAGATAATTTTAACTTGATGGTGAAGATTATGACTCCATTATCTCTTTTCGACAAAATCTTCACTGCCAATCTCAGATAATGGAACGGCTCTGTCATCAATTCATTTCGAGGATATCCACTGCTCCCTTCTTTCCGCAAAGAGGTACTCAATCATTATGAGTTTGTCCTCTCACTGCTTGAAAGAAATCAGGGACTAGCTCAAGCGATCTATCCATATTTAGAAGAGTACTACGCTGCTTATGTGCCTGAGGATCAGCGTCTCAAGTCTCTTCCCTCTGACTGCTTGCTTGGATTCTCTCGAAATTACTCTCCAGACTCCATTTTCTCTATCTGTCGAGCGTCGTCCAAAGTCTTTCCGCATCATGTGCTTGGCATCATTGGTCCCATGTACATCAGGGCCATTGATATTCCTCTTCGCACATTTATTTCTGGTTCTTGCTGTTCTAGATCCAGACTCACAAAACTTTTGGAAACTTCATCCACTTCTCTTGCCGATTTAGCAAATTGGAACTTCCAATTCGATGACTTTTGCCAAACATAGTCAGTGCTAGAGGAAGTCCCTGCTACGACAATTGAAGCGTCCACTTCTGAAGCTATTCATTTTCCAGCGTCTGCTGAAGAACCTGTTCAAGCATCTCAACCAGAGGATATTCCTGACGCTCCTGAACCGGTTGCTGCTGATATTGCTGAGGATCTCGCTCTTGACATATGAGGTACTGTCTTTGATCTAGCATATCAAGCTTCCCTTGACTCTCTGAAACACTCATCCAGATTCAAGCGACCGACTCCTCAAGCGGTTCAATCAGATGAGCGTCAATCTTTTGGTCCTTTGCTCAAATCCGTTCTAGAGGATATAAGTGCTCATGCTACTCAGAATGAAGAATCCCTTCACTGGATTAAAGAAGATTTGGCAAAGATTGAGTCTCACGTTATGAGCGCTCAAATTGCTCATATGAGTAGCTCAGCTCAAGCGGCTGTTGGTGAGTGCAAACTAACTTTTCAAGAAATGCATGATGCTACTCATGCCCACCAACTTGACCTGAAAGAAGAGTTAGAAAAGCGCCTCGAAACCCTAGAGACATCTCTAAATGATGCTACCAACGCCAAGCTTCTCGCACTGCAGGAACGCTTCGACAAGCGTCTGGACGACATCTCAGACTCTATGTCTCAGATTGCTCATCAGGTAAGTTTACTTACAGAACACTTTCTGAAGTCTGATAATGGCAATAAGGGGGAAGAGAAGAAGAAAGGAGAAAGAGGAAAACGTCTATTTCAAGAGCTCAAGAGCCTCCGCCTCTTAAGCGTCAAGTCTTAACCTCTCCTTCTGCACTAAGTCTCCCATCTTGGATAACTATTTTTAAAGTAAGTGACTCTGGAGCGCCTAGTAGAACACTAAGGGAACCTCCAAGAGCACTATATCCAAATCTACCAATACCTACAAGAGCTATGTCAGAACAGTTTGACATTCCTCTTCAAAGAGCATCCATTCCAGAACCTTCAGATTCAAAAATTTTAACTGAAGAGGGGCAGATGTCTGACTTCATCCGAACTTTCAGAATTTGCCTAAGGTATATTGGTATTGATCCAACTGATTGGGACAAACACTTTACTGCTTTCAAGAAGAGGCAACAAAAAGAAAATAGGCTCATAATCAACAAAGCTCATGAAGCGATGATGACCTTGGAAGATAATCTAACTGAAGCTATCTGAGCTGAAATGCCCAAGCGATACTAAGTTAGATCAAGTCATTAAAGCTTTTTGATTTGCATTATCTATATTCTTGTCTCTCATATTTTGTTTGTTTAGTTGTAAAAATGCTTGTAATCCTTGATATATATAAAATGCATTTTTCAGCTGAAACATCTCGTTGAAGCGTAACTAACTTTAACTAACCGTATCTAATCAAAGCTAACTTTTATTTTGGCTGTCTAACTCTTGAACGATAAAAGAGTAAGTATTGTCATCATCAACAAAGGGGAAATTGTTAGGAATTTCATGTTAGATGTTTTGATGATGACAATTAGGACTTTTTGTTAGACCCCAAAATATGTAAATTTGTTTTTCAGCTTTGAAGCGTTAGATTTGTAATAGGCTTTGCTTTATTTTTTATTTTAGATTGTTAGGTTAAGCTGTCTTAGACTAAGCGTCTGATATGTTCTGAGTGAGTTTATCAGAAGTAAAGTGTGAAGACTCAAGCGCCTGAAGTCTGAATAAAGATGAAGATTCCAAGCGTCTAGAATGACTAGCTACACCAAGCGTCACCTTATGGATAGAAGTAATTCAAGGTTGAATAAGCGTCTATCAATGACTGATTTCACCTGAATTTATTTCTAAAGTCCAGAAGGAGTTTAATGCAAACATTCTCAAATGCATTAAATGCTGATAAGAGCATTAAATGTGATAAGCACTTTCAGACGTACGGAGAAGCCACCCTATTGAACTGTCAACTATTCAAAGACTGCAGCACCAACTTTTGTGCAGCAGATTTTCAGGAAAAAAGACAAAAGTTGTTCACTCGCGGAAGTGAGAGACACGCGCTCTTGCATGTGTCAAACAGACACTTTTTCCAAGAATGCCTATAAATAGACTTCAACAACAAGCCAAATACAGAGAACAATTATCAAGTCGAATTGTTGTTGCATTGATGTCTCATTCCATACAATCTCAGAAAAGCCAAAACTTTCAAGAAAATATTCTCTTTGCTTTTCTTCAAATCCTGAGACAGTCAACCAATATCTCAAACATTCTTTTCGGAGAAACCCACATTACTACTGAGATATTCCTAGTTGTTTGAACTTTGTCAAAATCAAACAAACCATTTAGAAAAACCCCTATCCAAGCCTCGCGATCTGTGTGAAGTCGAAGTTGGATACTTGCCATATTTCTGGGTGAAAGAAGCAAGGGGATTGAAGTGATTTGGAGCAGAAATCTGTGTGATCAAGGAGCTCAAGTCATCAACATCCATCTCTCCCTAATTTGTAGAAGATTCTGTGTGATTCTTTGAGAATCATTTTAGTGGATTGCCTCCAAGTGTTCAAGGAGAAGAAAGACGTAGTTGGGATTACACCACCCAACGAACCTTACAAATATTGTTCTTTACTTTACTTTCAGCATTCATATTGTCATATCATAATCTGATAAAGTAAAACTTAATCAAACGCTAAGCAACTAAATACACTTTCTGTGACGCTAAAACTTTCAAAGAGAAGACTCCAAAAATTATTCTGCTGTGCTAACACTGATCAAAGAAGTGAACGCTCAAACCTATTTGGTTGTAGTATTCAAGTCTTGAAATCTGAGTTAACTTTATAAAAACAGTCTTCGTTAGACGCTTCACCAAAGCGCCTATATTTTAAGTGAACGCTTAAGTCAAGTGTTAGACACTTCAAGCGTCTACTTTTCAAGCGTCCAAAATCCTTTTCAATACGAATCTTTTGAAGTTGAAAAAGACTTCAGGGTCTATTCAACCCCCCCTTCTAGACCTTTTTGTATGCCACTTGGGACCAACAATTAACATGCGGCACTTTCGACACTGCATTGGAGAAACGCCTCACGTACTCCCTTAGAGATTCACCATCCTTTTAAACCACTTTGAACAAGAAAGATGCTGTCTATGGGTATTTCTTGTTCATGGAGAAGTGGTTGAGGAAACGCCTAGTCAGCTTATCGAAGTCAGTGATAGTAATTGCTGGTAGCCTATTAAACAAACTAAGCCCCTTTCCAGAAAGGGTGGTTCATAAAATCTTTCAATTAGCAGCGTCACTGACATCGTATATATCAGTCTTAGCGTTGAACTTGTCAACATGTTCTTGAGGGTCTCCATCTCCCTCATACTCGCTTAGATGTGGAATTTTGAGTCCTGGGGGCAAAAATTCTGTTAGGTGTATGCCCTCAACTAACTGAGACATGTACATTTTGATATGGAAAGTCCGAGGTCAATGATGCTTCATTTGGAGGAGATGTTCGAGGAACATGTAACGTCAACTCGATATTATTTATCAAAAGAACTTTTCCAAACTAGAATGAGAGAAAATGATGAAGTTTCCAGTCATGTTATGAATATGATATCCATGATAGGAAGACTTAAATCTCTGGTAATCTACATGGATTTTTGTCTGGAAGTTGATCTCATTCTTCAATCTCTCCCTTCTCTGCCTATGCTTCTAACTTTGAGACAGATGACTTAGGAGGATCCTTGGTGGATCTTAGAGATAGGCTTGTGTACATGCAATGCCAACTGAGAAAGGAATGGGATGATGATGTTGCACCTCCAACTGGGCTACTTGGAGTAAGAATTGCTTCTAAAAACTATGAGCAAATAACCAAATGCTCAAGAGTCCAAAAGACTTGTATCCACTACAAGGAAGTGGATGAATGGAAGCATGATTGCCCTAAGCCATCAGTTGAAAGCAAATCAAGTATAGAACTTTATGTTTTAGAAACGAATTGTTCTATGATGATATTTTCTACTTCTTGGACTCTAGATTCCGGAGCTAGTGCTCATATTTATGTTTTGAACCAGGATCTGGAAGAAAGTAGAAAGCTGGATGAGAACGAAATGATGATCAATATTGGAAGTGGACACAGCGTGGCTGCGACTCACATTGGAATTACTTCTGTTTCATTAATTTCTGGACATCAAATTAGATTAGATGATTGCCTTGTTTTGCCCAACGGGCTCAAGAATATTATTTCTATTCCTGTATTAGTCAGGAAATTATATTTATTTACTTTTAAACATAATTCTTGCAATATTTATTTTGGAAATAAATGTGTTGGCTCTGCATCTTTAATTTAATGGTTTATACTATTTGAATGTCCGAAATCAATGTATGGTTAATACTATGACTAGAAAACGTAGTATGAATGGAATGAACCAAAAACTCATATGACACCTTAGACTAGGACATGCCAGTGAATTTAAGATTCACGAGTTAGAAAAACGTGGGCTCATTGGTCCACTTGGGTCGGAAGCATATCTGACTTGTGCATCGTGCCTCAAAGGCAAGTTGACTAGGTCACTGTTCACTGGACATTTCGAAAGGGCAAATGAAGTTTTAGGATTAATCCACACTGACGTTTGTGGGGCCCTCAAGGATCCGGCCCTTGGAGGTTTTCAGTACTTTATAACCTTCACATATGACCACTCTAGGTATGGTCTAGTTTATCTGATGAAGTATAAATCCGAAGCACTTGAATGGTTCAAGGAATTCAAAACTTTGACTAAAAAACAAACTGGGCACAATATTAAATCACTGAGATCTGATCGAAGTGGCGAATACATGAGTGCCGAGTTTGACAAGTTCTTAAAAGAACAAGGCATAGTATTACAACTAACTCCTCCAGAAACCCCACAACTCAACGGAGTAGCAGAAAGAAGGAATCGTACTTTGTTGGACATGATACGCTCCATGCTTAGCTACACCAATTTACCCATCTCGTTGTGGGGACATGCTTTCCTTACAGTTGCGTACATTCTAAACAAATATCCATCAAAATCTGTTCCCACTACACCATATGAGATATAGAGTGGTAGGAAGCCTAGTCTGAAATACATAAGAATATGGGGTTGCCCAGCATATGTAAAGAAGACCAGGGTAGAGAAACTAGATGATAGATCATTGAAAGGGAATTTTATCGATTTTCCCGTAGATTCGATGGGATACCTCTTTTACCTGCAAAATGATCATAAGATCATCGTGGCCTTGCAAGCCCACTTTCTTGAAGAAGAATTCATTTGAGAAGCTGGTTCATATAGAAAGATTGTTCTGGAAGAACAAGATAATGTCCCTTCGGAGACATCAGTTCAAGAATCTGAACCCAACTTGACACAACTGTCGTAGTGACGATCTAGCAAAGTATCTCAGCCGCCTGAGAGATGGCTATCTACACAAAACGCAACATTATTTGTATGCCTTTGCAGAAGGAAGCCAAGGAGATGATCCCTTTGACTATGATGAAGCAACAACGGATATAGATTCCTGTAAGTGGCTTGAGGCTATGAAAGTAGAGATTGATTCGATGTATTCGAACCAAGTTTAAACTCTTACTGATCTACCAAATAGAGTACGACCAATTGGATGCAAATGGATCTATAAGAAAAAGATTGGTCCGGATGGCAAGGTGGACACCTATAAGGCCAGGATAGTGGTCAAAGTTTATAGTCAAAAGGAGGGCATTGACTATAAAGAAACTTTTTCGCCAGTAGCCATGATCAAATCTATTAGAATTTTGCTAGCCATAGCTACAAACTTAGACTAGGAAGTCTGGCAAATGGATGTAAAGACCGCATTCTTAAATGGACACTTGGATGAGGACATTTATATGCAACAACCCAGGGGCTTTATATTCGAAGCCGACTCTCATAAAGTTTACAAACTTAATCGATCCATTTATGGACTGAAGCAAGCCTCTCGGAGTTGGAATCAGAGGTTCGATGAAGAAGCCAAGAAATATGGCTTCATCAAGAAATGAGGAATTTACCTTATGCATCTGCTGTGGGTAGTCTTATGTACTTAATGTTATGCACGAGGACAGATCTGGCACATGCTGTGAGCATGGTCAGTAGGTTTCAAGCTAACCCCGGGAGTCTCACTGGACGGCAGTGAAGTGTATCTTAAAGAACTTAAGAAGAACTAAAGATATGCTACTAATATATGGGAATGGAGAATTGAAGGTAGATGGTTACACCGACTCAGATTTCCAATCTGATCCGGATGACCTTAAATCTACCTCTGGGTACATATTTACACTCTGTGGAGGAGCAGTGTCTTAGAAAAGTTCCAAGCAAAGCACAATTGCAGACTCCACAACGGAGGCAGAATATGTGGCAGCCTCTGTGGCAGCTAAAGAAGCTGTTTGGATGAGAAAGTTCATAGTCGAACTTGGAGTGGTTCCTAGCTTGGAAATGTCGTTGCCACTATGATGTGACAACAACGAAGCAATTGCACAAGCTAATGAACCAAGGTCTCACAACAAATCTAAACACGTGATGAGGAAATATCATATAATACGAGAAATTGTTGGAAGAGGCGATATAGCCGTGCAGAAAATAGCCTCAGTCGAAACCGTGGCTGACCCACTCACCAAGCCATTACACAGGCAGTGCTAGATAAACATCTTGAGTAGATGGGAATCAAATACCATAGCGATTGGTGTTGAGTGCAAGTGGGAGATTGTTAGGTGTATGCTCTCAATGCCTATGAGGAATTAGATTGTGAAGGGCTTAGATAAGTTATTTGTACAAAATGTTTGATGTTTCTATTTATAGAATAAAGGTTTTGATGTTGTTCATATAAATCTAATAGCATTTAAATGTATTGAACAAATTAGTCCAAGAGATTTCAAGATAGACTTTCCACTTCTTATGGACAAGCGGAGGCACTAGAACAGTCCAATACTTAATCTCTAAAACTGGGAGTTCGTGAGTTAACGAATATTAATTGGGCATTAATATTCAACTCATATGACACTTTCTTTGACAAGGAAGTGTCAGTCGCACACTGATTAAATAGTGGGAGCTGGTGTCATAAATATGATTAATGGAATTAACATATTTGAACTCGACTCGCATTAATCCGATCACATGGGTATTTACTCTTTGACAAGCAATGATTGGGATTAAGATTGTGATAGTATGTGTGAACTTTAGACTTGAGGAGTCATTTGTAACATGCTTGTAGTATTGGATATGTTATCAGAGTAGTTAGATCCGTATCACCTGTAAGGTGGGGTCGACCTCGAAGTACGATCCAATAGTGCATTCGATGTTATAAGATAACTTGCCAAAATGGGATTCACCGTCTCGACAGTAAACGAGTATGTGACTTGTACGATCGTAAGTAATTGAAATTATAAGTCTTTGGCCAAAGCATATAAACTATCCCGTGATTGTCGCTGAGCGTAGTTTGGTAATTTCACATTATTATGATTCTTAGTACAATATCAAGTTCTATGAGTTGGACTAAACCATGGCTCTTACTTGATCGGGTCATGTCGGTGTTTATACACATATGGTATTCGTAGTCAAGGTTCGTGATGATATGATCATCTCGTTTTCAATTCGGCTACGATTTGGTTCCACGGCGTTGTCTAGGTGACAACCTTATCCTTTGGAATCCTCTCATTTTCAATTGAATCGAGCCTAGAGAGTCGCGCTATGTGAAGAAAAGGAATATTTCCTTAAGCTAAGGGTATTTGGTAAAATCACATTTGATGTGAATTGACGGACAAAATAGATGGCATGATTTAATTAAAGATATGTAATTAGATTAAATTAATTAATTAAATCATATTAATTCATAAGTTAAATTAAATGGAAATTAATTTATAAGTTGAATTATATTAATTGGATTAATGTAATTAATTAATTACTAATTTGATTGGACTTGGATTTAATTAATTACACATGGGCTAAGTGAGAATAAAGCCCGAAGCCCATCTGGAAAAGGCCAATTCAGCCACCCCTCACTGATTAACCCTGGGCGAGTCTTTTACTTGGTATAAGTAATCAGTCAGTGTCGGAACTCCACACACACAAGTCATTGTTTTAGAATCTGACACTGAGCCAAAATAAACCTAGAGCATTAGGAAAGAAAAATCTCTCTCTCTCTCTCCATCCACTCTAGCCGCCTGCAATAGTTGCCGAGGAGGAAGAGAGGCAGGAGTCTGGGGCTGGTGCTGATAATTCAAGATTCAATAGACGGAAAAGGTAATTTGATTACTCTTGTCAATTCTCTTCAATTGATCTTTATGCTAATATCATGAATATCCTTAGATTGGATTCTCGGGTGTGATTCGGATTAAAATTTTATTCCGCTAGACCGAATCACAACAGATTCTACTAATATTGTTGAGCAAAAGGGACTTCTCTTTGATAGAACCACCGCCAGTTGCATGTCTTCATATCTCTCTTAGTTTTCCGGGCTTCTATCACGGCGAGGTTCACGCCTTCTCCGGCCTTCATGCCTTGGCAAGGCCTCCTCGGGGCTCACTAAGACTTGACCTCGGTGTGGAGACCTGGGAGGCATTGGCCTTCTATCTCTGCCTCTTGGCGGCCTCTCAGGGGGTGAGACCACACTATTCTTTTCTACTCTTGCGGCCCCATTTACCGGGGAGTTGGATCGCCTTAATCCAATCCCGTCGGCGATCAGAGATTCTTGACCTCAGCGAGGGGATTAGCCTAGCGCTCCTCAGTGATGGCGACTTTTCTCATGAGGATCCAGGCCTCTGCGAACAGGTGGAGGGGGTGGATCTTGTAACCCCTGCTCGCGAGGATGGGGAGCCTCCGGACAACTTCTCTCATGGGGGTCTTACCCCCAACTAGCTGTAGGACTCGGTGGTGCCTGTGAATGATGTGCCCGGATGTATTATTGAACCACCCTCGCAACTGCCCTCACAGAGGCATCTTCTACTAGGGTAAGTAGTGCCTCTTGGGTGATCTCGAACACCCTGTAAGCAGGGGATGGGATCACCGCTGGTATTACAGGTGGTGCATTTTGCTCACTGATAGGGGATGCTACTTCCGGACTTCCACCGTCAGTCGGACCATTGGGGGGATTTTCTTGCCCCACTGGGTGATTGGGCCGATCCTCAAGCATGTGGTTAGGAAGTTCCTCAGCAGCAGCTGGCTAGTGTTGGCTGGTCATTCTATCTCCGGTAGTATGAGCTTGTGACCTAGTTTGCATACTCAGTAGCTGAAGCGCGATTCCCACAGATGTCGTCAATCTGGTGATGGTAAAAATCATCAGACAGTGGATGTTACATGATTGACCAAGTGGATTAATGGAACCGCTCCGACGCACAACAAACTAGGTTAGGGGTTAGTTAATTTATAAACTGCACCCGGATGTGTCGAGCTGCCTACGTACCTGAAGTGTTTGGGATCAAGTTAGTTCGTAGTTCTTATGTGGATTTACTCTCAATAGCCAGTGAATGTTTACTGGGGGAGTAGATAATGAGACTTTCCTTGCTCTTCTAAGGTATTTATAGGGAGCTGGCAGTGGGCTACGGGCCATGGGCTTTACTCTATCAGTGGTCCACTAGGCTTAATAATATTATCCATGGACTAATAAAATAGCCCAAGTACTCTTAATGAGTCGCCAGCCCTTTTTGGGCTTATCTAGTATGCTACCCGCGGGTGGCACCCCGACTCGAAATGAGGATACGTGCAATTACCGTAATGCCCTTAGACATTTTTGGTGTACATCCATATATATATATATATATATATATATATTATACACACACACCCCTTATTTTTTAGGGAAATGGCGTGTATGTGTGTGTGAGTTTCCACTTATGTGGAGTCTATGTATATATATGTATATTCCACCCTTTTGAAATAATGAATCATTAATTGAAAAATCACACAAGTCCTTTTATTTTATTCTCTTTTCTTTTTTCTTTCACAAGAATTCTCCCAACTCATGTGTTGAGTATGAAGAACACTAAATAAATTCCTAAACACTTTTTCCTCAAAAGCCAAAATTCGATATTCTCTTGGCTAGCACTGTTGGAGATAATCGAGGGTAGGAGCTAGGGTGTGAATAAACTGAGAGGCGTAACACTTGGTGCGCCAGGGCAAAACCAATTCGGAGAGGTATAGCAGGGAGTAGCTTAAAAAGACATTGCTGCTTTAAGTTCTTCAAGAGGTATATACGAGAAAACTTTCTCTTAAGATAGTTTTGAATCCGATGGTACCATGTCTGCTTAGGCCTAATTTGGAGATGTCGCTTTTAATTTTTTAAATCTGTATTTTTTGCTGCGCCGGCATCCCCGAGTTTGTACCTATCCCAACAGTCCAGACATTCGCGGCAAAATCCTCCGGCGATAAGCATTCCACTTCTATCCTTTCTGAGCCCGTTGACATTCAATTACCTTCTTCCCTAGCCACAGGTAAAGCGGTACTTGATGCCAACGATGACAAGTTGTCATTGAATGTAGGAGATGACATGGACAATTTTGATAGCTATGAGGTTTTTGAACATCCACTTAATTTTAATTTGTATTTACGAATCGATGATTTTTATCCTTTTAGTTTTAAGCACTTTCGATTTTTTCCACCCCTACGTTTTGGATTCTAAGTTTTCAACGTGACGGGTGAAGAACAAGAAAGTTCACACTACCATCCGAAGCATGGGGAAGAAAGAGTAATAGAGGTGTTGAGGGACAATGAAAAAATTCGTGAGTGGATGATTGCTTGGCCCCAACCTATGGTTTATATCACAAAGGATGGGCCAATCTTCATTACCAATGGCTAAGGGTTGAAGCGATACCCGAGAATGGATTGGAGAACAAACAAGGTGTTCATATGTAAATCTCCTTGAGCGAACTCCGTAAAATGAAATTAGTGACTTTAAAAGAGCACTTCTTGGGAGGCAACCCTAGTTTTTAAGTTTTTCTTTTGTTTTTTGCCTTCTTTTTGTTTGTTTCTTGCTTTTCTTAGTTTTAGGTTTCCTTTTTGTTTTGTTTTATTTGAGCATGCACTTTTGACATGTGTTTTTTGATGCTTGATGGTTTGTTTCGTTAGTATGTTAGCATGCTTGGTTGCCGGACTCCCCTTGTTTTGAGATGCCTATTCTATTTTGATAAGATGAGTTTGATTTGGAACATATGAGATAAAGGATTGTTTTTCAACAACTTTGGTAGTAAGTATTTCTACCCTTTTTACATGCTTTATGTGACACAACATTGGGGACAATGTTGAGTTTAAGTTTGGGGATGTATGCGGGTAGTACTTCTTGTTTTCATAACTGTTATGTGTTCCTATGTTTACCTCAAGTTTTGGGCAATTTGTATGCTATCATATTTTATGTGCTTCTATGTGAGAAAATCAATCTTGAAAAAGAATTTAGCCTTCTAATCGATGCATTGAGACTGATTAACTTGAGTATAATGACATGATTTCATGATTAATTTTTATTTTTTTATGGACTTTACATATCTTTGTTTTGCTCGTGGAGACCCTAGATTAGAATAGATTTTCCTTAGATGAAACCATTGCACATACGTCGAGGGTAGAGAAGTTGAGTGGATTACCATCTTAAGAGACTTAAGGAATTTTTTTCAGAAATATTGGCTTAGATGTTTTCATAAAAGTTATGACTTTCTTAGTTGCTTTGTATTCTTAATCATGAACTAATAAGGTTGACGTTTGGTATGACCTAAGTGGTCAGGCTGATATGTATTTAAGGTGAAAAGTAACATGCCTACATACTGTAGTATTATGCTAATTTGAGCATTGCTCAAGCCAATTGGAAGTTGATTTGATAAATGACCTAGTTTTGTTTCGTGGCCGTTGACACTCGAGTGATTAAGCCCTTAGAAGTGTCTCTACACTTAATACCCTAAAATCGTCTGGTTTGGGAGTTGTTTACCTAAAACTTGTTGCATGGGTGCCATAGAAAGCCTAATGGAATAAAATATTGCACATGGTCTAGCCTTTAATGAAATTAAATGGAAATTTCACGTGAGTTTTAAAATTGAATTGGTTCAATTAATGGAATTTAAATGGCTATGAGGTTATCTAAGATTCTTGTGCCTTGTGATTGATCGATGTTGATAGAGATGGGATTAATGTCCAAAGTTTGGTGAGAATGCCACTTGACTATAATGCTTTAGACTTATTATCATTGCATCCTTTGGAGTCTTTTCGAAATCTTGGTGTCACATGAGCAATTAGTTGATATGCATGTATGATTTTGAGCTTTAACTGGTTGATTTATGCCCTTGTTTTTTCTTTGATTATTTCGAAGTTGTATTGATTTTGGAAAGGCTGAAAAAGTTTTGAATTTTGTTGGTATATCGTCTGCAAACCCTCACAAGACTATACTCGTCCTTTTGGGTAACATAAAGGTTTAAAGTCTTGTTGCACATGCTAAGTGAAATCGTTTACTCCACGAAAGTGAGTTTATCCTTTTCGTTTTTGTTATTGTCTCTTATGTCTTATGTTCTTTCATTGCTCGAGGACGATAATGGGTAAGTTTGGGGGTGTTGATAAGTGTGAAATTTACGTATTTTAGAGCCTCATATTTATGTGATTTATATTGGTTTATGCATGATTTATGCCACATAGGCTTGTAATTTGTTTGTTTAATGAGTAAAGGTGGAAAATCACTACAATTGAGAAAAGTATACGTAAAAGTAGTATTTCAGCATGTTTAGAAATCGAATTTGAGGAAGTTTTCTTCTACAAAGTTGTAGATATGTGTCTTATCTTCATGTGACAACTTGAATCACCCAAATTTGAGGTCAGTAGAGAACGTTATGAAGGAAACAAGATCATTGCACAGAAGAAAAATGTTACTGTTGTCGGCGCCCGAATGTGAGAAATCCAACGCTCAAACATCGTGTTGGGCGAGAAAAATAGCAGATTTTTGGAACTTTCCAACTCTAATTCAAGTTGGCGTATTCCCCTTCCACCCTTATATATACAAGGCCAGTTCTCTAGGGTTAGAGGCACGAAATACACACAACATAGATCCCTTTTAGGGTAGTTTTTAGATTAGATTAGTTATGAAGATTTTCACAAACCCATGAAGGTGAAGAATTCAAGAAGCATGGAAGAGATGAAGATCAAAGTTCAACCATCAATTATACGAGGGAGTTTTTCAGATTTAGATTTGTTTTTGTCTATGATTGTGAATCTTTATTTAAGTTTTTATCTTTTATATTGCATGATGAACTAGATTCTTCAAACTAAGACCATGTTGAGGTTAATTTATGAAATTTGAGTTATAAATTGTGTTTTTCATATTAATTCTATTGTTGCTTTGTGTCTTAATCTTGTTCTTAATGCTTCATGTGTTTGGCGAACATATGTATAATCTATTGCTTGAATTATGTCACTCGGGAGAGGGTAATTTGAGGGGCAAGAGGGATCAATACATCTTTTAAGTTAGTTGATGCTAGGGATGACTACATATTCCGGATGTTGTTAGCCGGACTTATTATGGGGAATTTCTAGTTATTTAATGCATGCATATGATTTTTACCCCCAATCAAGCATAGGTTACCAACACAGGGGGGATTGACTTGATAATAATCTTAAGGAAAAATCCACCTTATCAACATTAGTCTAACAATATGAGAACATGTTTATAATGAAAATTGATTAATTTGTGCCAATGCATGTGTCTTAGTTGCTCTCTTCCGTAGCTATCTTATTTTTATCATCTTGTTACCCATCGTTATCTTGTTTTTATAATCTTATTTTCATAATCTGTTTGCACATCGTTTTTAGTTTATTTCGGATTTTATAATTCTTTAGTGTTAGTTTAATTCTTGCTTTATTTAAAATTTAAAAGTCTAAAATTCTAGTCTCTGTGGGATCGACAATCCGAACTTATTGTCTTTATTACTACACACGACCAGTCCACTTGCTGTGCAAACATGTGAGGATTTCTCATGTCAACATGTGCATGAGTTGGTAGATTTGAACATTTATGCACATGAGTATATTTAATTTTTTTTATAATGCCATGAAGTTGCATTAAACAACATATATGGAGCATAATATGTATTAAATCAACAAACAGACACAATATGTCGAACTTAAGAGCGTCGTATGTTTTAATACATAAAATATGAAGTACGATCTATATAATTCATGAAATATGCTTCAGGAAGTATGTAGGCATATTATATGCCTACACACTTCATGTTATAGCTATACATGCTATTGATTCTATGTAATCTTACTTCGTGTTCAGTTTATATATACTATCGATTCTATGTAATCATACTTCGTATTCAGTTTATACATACTACTGATTCTATGTAATCATACTTTGTGTTATATTAATACATACTACCGATTCCAGGTAACAATACTGCGTGTTGCATGAACACATACTACCGATTCTATGTAACCATATTTCATGTTGTATTAATACATACTATCAATTCCAGGTAAAAATACTTTGTGTTGTGTTAACACATGCTATCGATTCTATTGTAACAGTACTTCGTGTTGTATTAATACATACTACCGAATTCCAGATAACAATACTTTGTGTTATATTAACATATACTACCGATTTTATGTAATCATACTTCGTGTTGTATTAGTATATACTACCGATTCTGCATAACCATATTTCGTGTTCAATTTATGCATACAATGGTTCTATGTAACAATACTTTGTGTTAAATTACCATATACTACCGATTAAGTATTGGTATAATGCAGAGAAAGTATTGTGATACTTAACTAAAAATATTGATCAATACAGAGGAAGTAGTGTGACAGTTAAATAGAAGTATTGGTACAATATAGAGAAAGTATTGTGACTGTTAAATGGAAGTATTGGTATAATATAGAGAAAGTAGAGTGACAGTTAAATGTAAGTATTAGTACAATACAGAGGAAATATTGTGACTATTAAGTTGAAGTATTGGTACAATGCAGAGGAAGTAGTGTGTCAGTTAAATAGAAGTATTCGTACAATACATAGGAAGTATTGTGACAGTTATGTGAAAGTATTAGTACAATACAGAGGAAGTAGTATTAGTTAAATCGAAGTATTGGTACAATGCAAAGGAAGTATCGTGACAATTAAATCGAAGTATTGGTACAATAAATACGAAATATTGTACCACATGGTTAAACTGGAAGTATTGTTAGAGTACTTATGAAGTATTGTTATAGTTACTTTAAATACATAAAAAGTCATGTTCAGACGAAACAATTTTTCCTACTCCTCACCCAAACGTCTCCTGTCGTGCTTCATGAATACCAAGGGATACCTTGGTAAGGGAGCAACCTTCATCACTACAACTAAGACAAAATATTGTTAAAACGTTAAGCCACGCAAAAATGTCAATACATTATAGCCGACGTTTGAATAATAAACTGTCTCATTCTAAATATTTATTTATAATGTTTCATACATTTTTTAAAAATCCTATGTGTCTACTTTGAAAAAAAAAATAGTTTATGATTCCTATCATCCTACAATACATTATATACTTTCTCGTGAAGTCGCACAAAATTGTTATATTTTAGCTTAAGTTTGAAGAAAAAACTATTTCATACTAGATGTTTCTTGATAATGTGTCATATAATTTTGGAAAGCCCTATGAAGTCTACAATTAAAGAAAAAAATTGTTTGTGATTCCAAGCATTCTACTATGCGTTATGGACATTCTCGTGAAGTCTCGCAAAACTGTAGATAAATTTTAGCTTAGGTTTGAAAATAAAGATATTTCATGCTAGATGTTAATTGATAATGTGTCATACATTTACTGGAAAGCCCTATGTGTCTACTTTTAAAGGAAAAAACGATTTATGATTATGAGAATCCTACAGTGCTTTATGAACTTTCTCGTAAAGTCACGCAAAAGTGTTGAAAATACTTCTATTATACACTAAATGTACTTCGGAGATGACTTATTCGTACTGCAGTCAAGCAGTGGGTGTACATATACATTCTCGTAAAGTCACGTAGTACGAATAATAGGACATGACCTATTATACCGTCTCGTAAAGTCACACACTCATAATTTTTTTTAGAAAATATATTTTTTACTCGAAACATATGCAATATAGATTTCGATTTTTTGCTTTTGCAGTGGAGAACAAGATGGTATCAAATTTGAACAACTTCGATCGTCGGAAAAACCTATATAATTGGATTTTGTGTGAAAAGAGATAGAAATTGCATAAGAGTAAGAAAATGATTTAAAATGTGTTAAGTGAGTGGCATTTCCATCTTTTTTTTTTGGGTGGTGTAGATAGTAAATCCAAAATTTTATTATGAATTAGGGAGTTTTGAGCATAGAATCTTGGCTAGGGATTGATAGTTAAGTTTGAACATGAATTTGGGATTCCTTTCCAACTTTCGGAAACAGTAATCTGAGGAAAGGAAATTGCCCGAAAGCAATAATGGGCAAAAGTGAACCCGCTTTCAGCTTTAAAATAAATTCACATTCAAATTCCGGCGCCTTCAAATTTTCATATTACGATTTGACATAAAAAAGTTGTCAACAGATGAAATGACCTACTACAACTGTTTCCCTAAGATTTTAAACACACTCAGGAAAACCCGCAACCTATTCGGCATCGCCGCCCTCACCGCCGCCGCCGCCTCTTCTCCCAAATTCTCCGCCATGGAAAGCGACCTCCAAACTCTTAAAACTCGTCTCTGCGTCATCGGCAGCGGCCCCGCCGCCCATACCGCCGCCATTTACGCGGCCCGAGCCGAGCTCAAACCTATTCTCTTCGAAGGCTGGATGGCAAACGACATCGCTCCAGGCGGACAGCTCACCACCACCTCAGAAGTCGAAAATTTTCCTGGTTTTCCTGATGGACTCGGAGGCATAGATCTCATGGACCGCTGCCGTGCCCAATCCCTTCGATTCGGCACCCAAATATTCACCGAGACCGTCTCTAGAGTCGATTTTACATCCTCTCCGTTTAAAATCTTCAGTGATTCCAAGACTGTCGTAGCTGACTCTGTCATCGTCGCCACCGGCGCCGTCGCCAAGCGCCTCCAGTTCCCCGGTTCGGAGACCTTCTGGAACCGCGGTATATCTGCTTGCGCTGTATGTGATGGCGCCGCTCCTATCTTTCGTAATAAACCCCTTGCCGTCATAGGTGGTGGTGACTCTGCTATGGAAGAAGCCAATTTCTTAACCAAATATGGTTCCAAGGTTTACATTATCCACAGAAGGGATGAATTTAGGGCTTCAAAGATAATGCAGAGCAGAGCACTATCAAACCCTAAGATTGAAGTGTTGTGGAATTCAGCTGTTGCTGAAGCATATGGGGAGGGTTCATTGAGGGGCTTAAAGGTGACAAATGTGGAGACTGGCAAAGTTTTGGATTTAAAGGTTTCTGGTTTATTTTTCGCTATTGGGCATGAACCTGCTACCAAGTTTTTGGATGGACAGTTGGAACTTGATTCTGATGGTTATGTGATAACGAAGCCCGGAACAACGCATACCAGTGTTGAGGGTATCCTTGCTGCAGGAGATGTTCAGGATAAGAAATACAGGCAGGCTATCACCGCCGCCGGCACCGGTCAGTATTTATAATGATTGTTAATTTAGTTAAACCATCTTGATTGATTTGATTCATCAGTTTTTGTGCTTTTTTACATTATATATACACATATGATCTTTGGTTTAAATTAAGTTGCAGTCTTTGTATACTGTGTATGATATTGTGCATCATGTAAGTTTCAAGAACTTGAATAAAATTATCTATGTCAAAGATAGCAATAATGGTATATATGCCTTGCATTTGGAACCGCTATTTTGTGAAAAGTGAAAACCTTTTGAAGAAGACAAGAATATGCCTTAACTTATAGAAAGGTGCATTACAAAATATGCCCATGTGGTGTTGCTCTAATTTGAAATTACATGAACTTTAGCTAATTTTTATTTTTTAAAATAATTACCAAAAGTGTAGGATTACTTTTGGAACAAATATCAAGAATTCTTTTACTTGACAAAAATTAGGTAAAAAATACAAGGGTTGTCAGTCATGACAATGTTTCTGAACTTTGGTTACTAAGGCTCCGTATGGTAGTGTTTTCGAAAATGAATTCTGGGTTTTTTTGGGAGAATGTGTATTATAGATATTTGTGTGAGAATATTGACTTTTTTGGTTTGTTTGGATGTATTTTAAGAAAATGGTTGGGAGTAGTGTAGACGAGATATAAAGTTAATTATTATAGGGTTTGATATAGGTAATGATCAAGTTAATTATGGAAGTAAAGATGATAGTGAATAAGAAGTTAGAATAATATCTTCGGCAAAAAATTATTGATTGTATATATAATTTTTTCTTGTGTATATATATAGTTAAATATATATATTTATACATAGAAAAAATAAAAAAAAGAGAAACATGAATGGGTCTCCCCCTTTGGTCCCCTCTACCCCTCCACCCTCCACCCCCGCCGGTAAAACGACCACCCTCCGCCGTTGTCGTCGACGGCACCCCCACCCCCTCCGTGCGGATATCCCTATCGTCACCGGAAATGAAGTTGTGAAGGAAATGTAGAGAAGTTTGGTTGAGTTGTATAAAGTGTTCTTTGATATGATTGGTAATTGGTGGAGACTCATGGTGAGAAAATGAATAATATTGAGCAAAATGTTGTTAAAGTTCGGGGTTTATAAATGGTGGAAAGAAATAGCTTGATCGTGCTAAACAGGTGAAGACAGGAAGGACTTTGGCTTAGTGAATTGGAGCTGAGGTGATGGTATGTGATGGTATTCCTGTTGGTTTGCCTAATTGCTATTTTGTTCTAATTTTTTAAAAGAAAAGAAAAAGAAAATTCAATAGTTATATGCAGTATATTGTCACTGCTTATTTACTATCGTTATGCTCGAGATTGTTTACATAGAAAATGATAAGTTTATAGATTTTAATAGTAATAATTATAATATTTGGTTGTCTTTAGTTAGTTATACTATCCGCATTGATTTGTATTAAATCAATTAAAAACAATGATAAAAAGATATTAAATTATATATATGTATGTATGTATAACTATATTATGACTAATTTTTTTTTTGTACAATTACTCAGATGCATAGAAACAAATATTTGTAAACTTAACCGAACTACATTGTGGACTCTTGTATACGTCTATGCACAGTAATTGTATATTTTCGATATATACTTGAATACGGAAAAGAATCGCAAAGAATTATTAATTTATCCAATTGGGAATGCTTAATTATATGTCAATTGAATATGAATTGAAAATGAAACTTATGTCATTTGAGTCATTTACCTAAAAAATTTCTTTTTATTTTATTATCTAATTTAAAAAGAATTTTAAATATTAAATTAATCAACTATTAAAAAATAAGATCTAAACAAGGTTTGTAGCTTGTAAATGCGTAGGTTTCAACAATCGCCTCGTTATCACTTGTTGGTCTTAAGTGGCATACGAAAAAAGTCTAGAAGATGGGGCGGGGGGTTTGAGGGTCTAGAAAGGGAGGGGGGGGGTGTTGAATACCACTTCTCAACCCTTTTCGAACTGCAAAGCTTGTTTGTGAAGTATGAGACTTCCCATCCTTCTAAAGCCTCAAGGACAAAGTTCACAAACTACTGCCCTCCTTATCACCCTCAAATTAACAGCATTTGCTCGAGAGACTTTCGGGATATGTTTACATAAGTCACATGCAATGCCATGCAATTGGAAGCTTTTAGCTTCACTTCAAAAAATTGTTTATATGTTCATGATCACAAAGTATGTGGGGCCACATACATGTATCTTGAATGAAGTGTCTGTTGATAATCACAACTTGGATAAAAATCAGATTGACAACAGGCTTATGTGAATAATTGATGCGATCCTTAGTTGGAGATAAAAGTTGTCCAACCGACTATCAAGGACGAATATGAATTTGAAATGTCTTATGCGAAAGCCTGGTAGAACTTCAAATGTGCTTTGGAAAATTGTGTATGAGACTTGGGGAGCTCAATTAAGAGGTTGCCTAGGTGTATGGGTGCTCTTCAAAAATATAATACAGATACGATTGTTATGAGAAAGCATCTCAGCTGGTCGAATCCGAGGCATTTAACGTTAAATTATGTCATTTGGACCTTCAAGCCCTGTATAAAATGGGTGGCAACGATGTTGCTAAGTCATAAGTGTGGATGGAACCCATCTATATTCAAACTATAAGCACAAGATGTTGATTGCATGAGCCATGGATGCAAAAGAAATGGTTTTATCTCTGGCTTTTGCAATCATTGCTGAAGAAACTATTAATTCCTAGAGATGATTCCTTGAGATGATGAATAATCATATTGTACGAGGGGTTTATGGTATATGTCTTTTATCTGATTGACATCAAAGCCTTATTGATGCAGTTGGTACTATGCATTGTTTTAGGCCCCCTCGTTGAGCACATCAATTTTGTCTTTGGAATGTGGCTTCTGACTTCAATAAAAGACAAACATCAACTTTTAAAGGACATTTGCTATTGAGCTGGTGTAGCAACTCAAGTGACAAAATTTTGTGCTATCATGGAACATATCAACAACATTGAGCCAAAAGCACATGATTACTTGAGCAAAATTCATCCCGAATAATGGATTTCTTCTCATGATGGGGAATTTCGTTATGTTAGTATGATGATCAACATCTCAGTCACTAAATGGGGTACTAAAGGGTGGTTGCTGCCTTCTTATCACAACTATTGTGGATATGACGTTTCAAAAATGTGAAATATTTTTATGATTGGCAGAAAAATCTGGGAAAAATGGTTGGCCGAAATCAACAGTAGCCTAACAAGCCATTTGATAGGTAAGAATGTAGGATACGCCACTCTCTAGATGACTATTTGAAATTGAAGTGAATTAAACCGCTTCAGTCTCAATCATCGACATGTAGGAGGAGGAAATACTACCCATGTGGTAGAATTACTCAAAAGGGAAGTGTTCTTGGGGTAAATGGAGTCAATAGGTAATTCCGTGCTACATGCCATACGTGCGTGCTGCCATTTTGGAGAAAATATGATTTCTTCACCGAACCATGCCGAAATTTTTGCCCATTAATATAATTCATATAATACAAAGAAAAATAGAATATTTCATTATAAGTAGGAGTGCACACGGTTCGATTTTTGCGGTATTTTTATAAAATTTATACCGTACCAATAATTGCGGTTTTAGGACAACTAATACCAAAATTGGACTTTTCGAAACCTATATCATCATATCCGGTATGATACGGTTTCGGTACGGTACGTACGGTTTTGCGGTATTTTTATTATATAGATCACAAGATTTATCTATGTATTATCATTTCCACTTTTATGCAAAAAAATCTCAAGAAAAATTATCTATACAATACACTTAAAGCGAACAAGTCTCATCTCTCATCTTAATGCATGTTTCTTTTGCACTTTTGTTCGTAGAAAAAAAAAGGGAAAAAAGGAAAAAAAACCTAGACTTTGCAATAGAAGAAATTTTTTGAATGAGAACCGATAAATTGATGCTTAGAATTAATATGTTCTCTTTTCCTTCAAAAACTAGTTGTTTCCCCGTGCGTTGCACGGAGACAAAGTTATTGGCATAATAAATTATTATTGAAGTTTTTGAATTTAATTAGCTTCAATTTAACTTAGGAACATTTATGACATATATGTAATTAAATATAAGATGAAAAAAATGCTTGCTGACAAAGTGAATCATATTAAATTTCATATGAAACTGACATTACCAATTGTTACTTAATTTACGAAAAAAATTAAGTGATAGCTAATTGTATAGTTTTTCTTTTGAAATAAATCTTGAGATTGCACAATACTCAATTCTACATTTGAATAGTCTTTAAAATTGAATTAGAGTTTTGAATTTCAAAAGAGACAAATATATTTACATATTTGAAGTGAAATTAAATTCTATATGTATTAAAAAGTTTTATATAGAATAAGTAGTACTCATTAGCAGAGAAAATTATTATTTTACCCATTTATCCAAAAAAAACACATTGGAATGAATTCTCTAAATATCTACAACAAATTTATGAATAGCATCTTAATATATATATTAATTTAATTCAACATAAGTGGGGGATGCATTATACTGAGATACTCTAAAAATTAAAAAAGAAATATATGAAAAATACGCTTGATATATTCAATTAATTTCCATATGAATTGAATTATGAAACAAAATAATCAAACAACTTCAAACAACTATTGAGCTTTGGGGATGAATCTTCAACAACTATTAGGTAAAACAATTTGTATAGAGGATTGAAAATAATAAATAACATATACTAACGACAAATTCACGAGTTACTTGCTTACCTTCCACCAACATAGAGATTTAGAAATAGAATGAAATTATTTATAATACACTCAATAATACACACACACACACACACACACACACACACACACACACATATATATATATATATATATATAAAGTTGAGTGAAGTACTGTTAGCAATCAAGAATTCATTTACGAAAAAAATTGAAGATCTATCTTTCAACTTACAAAAGAAGGTTGGAAATATATTTCTGTGATGAATTGGAAGAGCTAGGTATGTCATCTTTAGTATGTAGGAAGAACTCATAGATGGAATTGACAAATGGGGAGGACAAAGATAGTTGCTATATATATATGTGTGTGTGTGTAATTATTATTGGCTATTAAATGGATTTCAAATTTTGGGGTCAAATATAAATGCATTTAATTTTTAGACTGAAATTAAGGAGGTCATTAATAAATTTAATTAGAATTGTCTAATCATTAAAATAGATTCGAGAAACTGATATATCCTTGACAATTAATAATTTAAATAGTATTTTCCTTATCAATTCAAAACTAAACGTAATTATATATGTGCGTGTGCTTTGGGGTTGGGGTTGGGGGGGGGGGTTATTACATATTTAAAGTAATTTAACAAAAATGATGTTTCTACATTTAATTGACCAAATCAAAAGTTTTTTAATATTAATTAAAATTAGCTTAAATTAAGGAGTTAAAATATATATTTGAAAAATAACCATTTTTGAAATTTGCAATTATGGAAAGATATTATTATTAGAGAGCCTAAACATAAATATAGAAAGAATCTACATGGCACAATATTGAAAGAAGAACTTATCCACCTCATTATCCACATAGAAAAGAGATGGAAGCATAATTTGGATTCATTTTAAATATTATAATAAGATGTGGTTGTAAGTTGGTTGTTAACTATAACTACTAGGTAATAAAATTAAAAATAATTGTCAAATTAAATAATGATTAAAATGATAAGGATGTAAGCTTTTACAATAATAGTTGGAATTACTATAATTGAGCAACTATTGAACCCAACTACCATAAAAATCATGGAGATTCAAATTCTTGTGTTTTGTACCTCGGCCTCGTCTGTTTCTTCAAGTAAGTGTTATAGTCTAATTCAAATTCTTGATGTTAGTATTATGATTTGAAGTCTAGGTTTGAAATAAAATTAGAAAATAATTTTAATCTATCTTTTAATTACTTGTCAACTTTAATAAAATTTACTTAATTTTTCATATTTCTAAAACATCACACATTCCCACAAGTTTTGGTCAGAAATCAATTTCCTATATATTTGTATTTATAAATCCTAAAACATTTCAAATAATAGATAATGAATAGTTAGTTATATATATATATACATACGGTCTTGTACGGTTTTTTACCGGTATTGA
Source organism: Buddleja alternifolia (assembly GCA_019426215.1). Taxonomy (NCBI): domain Eukaryota; kingdom Viridiplantae; phylum Streptophyta; class Magnoliopsida; order Lamiales; family Scrophulariaceae; genus Buddleja; species Buddleja alternifolia. The sequence continues at coordinate 20,797,553 of CM033393.1, forward strand.
ATTTCTAAAACCTATACCATACCAAAATATTCGGTACGGTAACGGCTCGTGCCAAAATCGATAATTGTTAGCAAAAAAACCATTATTTCGGTACAGTACGGTGCGGTACGGTCGATATGGTACGGTTTCAGAAAACCATGAACACCCTTAATTATAAGTAAGTTTCATACCAAATGTTTTTCTTTCTTTTGCTTTTTTTTTTTTCGGTCCAAAGAGAGATAATTAAAAAAAAAGAGGTAAGATGGATGAAAATCTCTTTTTAGGTTACAGTAGGTAGATTAGGATTTAAATAGATTGGAAATATGTTGAAGGAAAACATGGACTAGAAAATGCAACCTGCTACGGTGCTACCCGTGTACACAGCTTTTGACTGCTAGATGTGAACGCTGCATGCTGCAGTCATTATATACGAAAAAGAAAAATTAGGCGTTGCCTTCAGGTTACTTTGATAAATGACTGAGATTTCGGTCATTTTGAAATGGGGCTTACATTTTGGTTAAAATGATAAATTACCCATCAAACAACTGGTTTGACAATTGAGTAAAACCTATTGATTCACAAAGGATTTCAATAATGTGAAGAAATCAAAAGTTGTCCCAACACATGATGGTTTTTCTTAAGAACCTTTGCAACCATTTACAGACTAGTTCTTAGTGCTAACCCCCAAATAGTTCCTATATTTTGTCAAGACAATTGAAACCTTGGAGTATGCCCAATCATTATTCCATCTTATTTCTTTCAGAGTTCTAGACATTATATAATTTTCTTGCAAGATTTTTCTTCTTAATTTTTAAGCTTATTGACATGTATCCCGCAATCTTTTGGCTTGTAGTAATTCATAGTAGAGCACATCCTCAATTGTCCCTGTGAAATTGAGAGAATTTGTTATTTATTATTCACAAAGAATAATGCCCTATTTATACACAATTGTGAATCAATCACCATAAAGACAAAGCCTAATCAAATCTTCTAAATTAGCTAATTATATGCTATTAACTATAGACAACTAAATATATGCTAATTAACTATTGACAGCTAAATCAAAGATTCTAACACTCCCCCTCAAGCTGGGGCATAGATATCATATGCACCTAGCTTGTTACATATGTATTCAATCTGAGGGCCTCTAAGAGACTTTGTGGAGATATTTGCAAGCTGGTTGTTGGAGTTGACAAACTCAGTAACAATAGAACCTTCAATCAGTTTCTCCCTTATAAAGTGGCAGTCTATTTCGATGTGCTTAGTCCTCTCATGGAAATCTAGATTGGGGGCAATGTGTAGGGCTGACTGATTGTCACATATGAGTTTAGCTGGAATCACTGTACAGAACTTTAATTCTTCTAGAAGTTGTTTGAACCATATGAGCTCACATGTTGCATTATCCATGGCTTGATATTCGACCTCTGCACTTGATCTTGCCACCACATTCTGTTTCTTGCTTTTCCCACCACATTCTGTTTCTTGCTTTTCCAAGAGACTAAGTTACCTCCAAATAAAACACAATATCCTGAAGTTGACCTTCGATCGGATGCCCAATCTGCATCTGAATAGCAGCTTATCTCCATGTGTTCTGTTATAAAGTGTCATATATTAAGGAAGTGGGAGAGTACATGACTGAAATTAAGGAAGGAATGTAGGGATTGGTTTTCTATTTTATTACCTACTTTAGATGTAACTTATGTATATAAATAGGTGTGTATACTTCATATCAATGTATGGGAAATTACTCCATCTTAGTTTACATGGTATAAGAGCCAGTAACACTTAGAATTCAAGTTTCAAATTTTTTTTTTGGTTGCCAAGTGTGCAACATTTGAATCTTTTTCGGGTCACTTTGTTAGCATGACCGTTTGTTCTCACCACCCACCCAGGCAGACGCAAATCCTCATTTCCGGCCAATCCCCAAAATCCGGCAGTCAACCGGTCAGGGAGTGAGGCTCACGCGCCGATCGCAGAGTTGACAGTGCGTCACACTGTTCCGGTTTCGGTCGCCACTGTCGAGGCCTCTTTTGATCTCACCACCCCTCCAGGAAGGTTCGCCGACCAATTTCCGGCCTTTCTACCACCACCGTTCACTGTTCCGACAAGCGCGTATCTCTCACGCGCCATCTGCTTTTTTCGGCTACTATTCACGCGCCGGCGCGTGCGGGCGCGTGGTACAGTACCTCGAATTCCGGCTTCCGTCTCCAGCGTCGCCCGTCACTGTAGAGTCCCTCCGGCAGGTTTATTTTACTATCCGATCACTATTTGAGCTCCTGTTCATATATTTTGCACTTTGGTTATTACTGTTCATAAAAAAAAAAAAAATTTATTTTGGTCCTTCTGATGTACTGTTGCTACGAGAGGGTCATATAATCTGATTTGGGTCGACTGTACTAATTCCGTTCGGGCTTTTCGCTGCTTCCTTTGTTATTTTTTTTGGATTTGGGTTTACTTTTTTGGTTTGTGCTTCCGTTGGTTGTTGGTCTGCTCTGTTTTTCAGCTGATTGTGCTGATTTTGGTTGGAAAATTTGTTTGGGTCAAATTCTTGTTTGGTTGTGGATACTAGTATCATATGGGTACCAAACAGGAGTCCGGGACAATTACTATATCTGCAGATTTATTTGCTCAGTTTCGTCAGTATCAGGAAACATTGAGAACTTCATCTCCCTCCATTATTGCACCTGTTGAGTCAGGTACCCCAAATACATGTCTCCTTTCCTCTTCATTCCAATGGGTCATTGACTCAGGTGCTTCAAATCACATGACAGGTAATCCTCATATTTTCACCGGTTTTACACCACACCCCTCTTCACGCAATGTAACTTTAGCCGATGGTTCTACATCAAATGTTCTTGGTTCCGGCACTGTTCAGCCCACTTCATCGCTTTCTTTAGCACATGTCTTCAGTTTACCCGATTTCTCTTTTAATTTACTGTCTGTGAGCCAAATCACACGTGCTCTCAATTGTTGTGTCTCATTTTTTCCGGATTATTGCTTATTTCAGGATCTTGTGACGAAGAAGATTATTGGTAAAGGACATGTATCAGGAGGTCTCTACCTATTGGATATTCCGACACAGATGCCCCGATCTACTGCTTGCTCAGCAGTAGTAACCCCTTTTGAAGCCCATTGTCGGTTAGGACACCCTTCTCTCCCTTCGTTAAAGAAACTTTGTCCCCAGTTTCATAATGTGTCCTCTTTAGATTGTGAGTCGTGTCAGTTTGCCAAACATCATCGGTTACCTTCCGTTCCTCGTGTCAATAAAAGAGTAAGTTCTCCTTTTGAATTAGTTCACTCAGATGTTTGGGGTCCTTGTCCTGTTGTGTCAAAACCTGGTTTTCGATATTTTGTCACTTTTGTTGATGATTTCTCTCGCATGACTTGGACTTATTTTATGAAAAATCGGTCTGAACTCTTTACCAAATTTACGGCTTTCTGTGCTGAAATTAAAACACAATTTACTACTTCCGTGCGTACTTTGCGCAGTGACAATGCCAAAGAATATTTTTCTGTTTCTTTTCAGACTTATATGGTTAACAATGGCATTCTTCATCAATCCTCTTGTGTTGATACGCCATCTCAGAATGGCGTAGCTGAAAGGAAAAATCGTCATCTGCTTGAGATAGCCAGAGCCCTCTTATTCCAAACAAATGTTCCTAAATGTTTTTGGGCTGATGCTGTGTCAACAGCCTGCTTCCTCATTAATCGTATGCCATCTTCTGTTCTTCATGGTAAGATTCCTTATAGTATCCTTTTTCCGACAAAATCTTTATTTCCTATTGAACCTCGCTTATTTGGAAGTACTTGTTTTGTTCGGGATGTTCGTCCTCATGTTACCAAGTTAGATCCCAAATCAGTCAAATGTGTTTTTCTCGGTTACTCTCGGTTACAAAAAGGTTATCGGTGTTATTGTCCTAGTCTTAGCAAATATCTTGTGTCTACTGACGTTACTTTTATGGAACATTGCTCCTTCTTTCCGGTCTCTTCTCATCCTAATGCTAGTCAGGGGGAGGATGACAATTTGTTGGTTTACCACATTACCTATCCGGAGCCGATTGTTGCTCCTGCAGCACTCCCTCAATCTCGTCCACCCATTCATCATGTCTATTCCAGACGGCCGGATCCTCCCATTACATGTCCAGCACCGGTTTCAACTTCGTCATCGGATCCATCAGACAATGCTTCTGATCTTCCTATTGCCCTTCGTAAAGGTAAACGCCAGTGCACGTATCCCATTTCCTCTTTTGTTTCTTATGATCATTTATCATCTTCTACATATTCGTTCGTTGCTTCTCTTGATTCTATATCTTTGCCTAAAACTGTTCGTGAAGCCTTGTCTCATCCTGGTTGGCGTGCGGCTATGCTAGAAGAGGTGAATGCTTTAGACGTTAATGGTACTTGGAATTTAGTAAATTTACCTGCAGGTAAGACGGCTATCGGCTGTAAATGGGTCTTTGTAATCAAAATGAATCCCGATGGCTCTGTGGCTAGACTTAAAGCTCGCCTTGTCGCTAAAGGTTATGCCCAGACTTATGGTGTGGATTACTCTGAAACTTTCTCTCCTGTGGCTAAATTGACCTCTGTTCGGTTATTCATGTCTATGGCTGCCACTCATGATTGGCCCTTGCACCAGTTAGACATCAAAAATGCTTTCTTACATGGAGACTTACTCGAAGAGGTTTACATGGAGCAACCACCTGGGTTTGTTGCTCAGGGGGAGTATGGGAAAGTTTGTCGCCTTCGAAAGGCTTTGTATGGTTTGAAACAGAGCCCTCGTGCGTGGTTTGGCAAATTCAGTCAAGCAGTTGAAAAGTTTGGAATGAATATGAGTAAGTCTGATCATTCAGTATTTTATAAACACTCTCCATCCGGCGTTATTCTCCTTGTTGTATATGTAGATGATATTATTATTACCGGAAGTGATGCTATGGGAATATCATCCTTGAAGTCTTTTCTTCACAGTCAGTTCCACACAAAGGATTTAGGATCGTTGAAGTATTTTTGGGAGTTGAGGTAACAAGGAGCAAGAAAGGCATCTTCTTATCACAAAGGAAATATGTGCTTGATCTGTTAACGGAGACAGGAAAGATAGGAGCTAAACCATGCAGTACTCCGATGCCACCTAATCTACAACTCACTAATGAAGGAGACTTATTTGAGGATCCGGAGAGGTATAGAAGGTTAGTGGGGAAATTGAACTATCTCACAGTAACTCGCCCTGATATCGCATATTGTGTTAGCAATGTGAGTCAATTTATGTCTGCTCCAACTGTTCATCATTGGGCTGCTCTAGAACACATCTTGTGCTACTTAAAGGGAGCACCTGGACGAGGTATACTTTATAAGAATCATAGTCACACTCGTATAGAGTGCTATTCAGATGCAGATTGGGCAGGATCTAAAATAGATCGAAGATCTACCACAGGTTATTGTGTCTTCTTTGGCGGGAATTTAGTGTCATGGAAAAGCAAGAAACAACGTGTTGTATCCCGCTCTAGTGCCGAATCAGAGTATAGAGCTATGGCTCAGTCTACGTGTGAAATAATGTGGATATATCAGTTATTAACTGAAGTGGGTCTTAAAATCTCAATGCCAGCAAAACTTTGGTGTGATAACCAAGCTGCCCTTCACATTACCTCCAATCCTGTGTTTCATGAACGAACTAAACATATTGAGATCGACTGTCATTTCGTTCGTGAAAAGGTGCAACAAAATCTCATTTCTACGGAGTATGTGAAGACTGGAGAACAATTAGGAGATCTTTTCACAAAGGCTTTAAATGGGGTCCGGGTTGATTATCTTTGTAACAAGCTGGGCATGATTAACATCTATGCTCCAGCTTGAGGGGGAGTGTTATAAAGTGTCATATATTAAGAAAGTGGGAGAGTACATGACTGAAATTAAGGAAGGAATGTAGGGATTGGTTTTCTATTTTATTACCTACTTTAGATGTAACTTATGTATATAAATAGGTGTGTATACTTCATATCAATGTATGGGAAATTACTCCATCTTAGTTTACATGTTCTTTATTCTTATAGAGTAAGCCTTTTCCAGGTGCTCCCGTAATATGTATTTTAGAGTACGAAGTGTAGCTTCCCAATGAGCATCACATGGGGAGTTCAAAAATTGACTTACTACACTCACAGCAAATGAAATATTTGGTCGAGTTACGGAGAGATAATTAAGTCTACCTACAAGTCTCCGATATTTTCCTTGATCTAATAAAGGCTCCCCTGGTGCAAGTTTAACATTGGGATCCATTGGAGTATCAACTGGTTTTGAGTCTAATAAGCCAGTTTCCTCAAGGATGTCTAAAGCATACTTCTGTTGAGATATTGAAACCCTACCTCTTGATTGTGCAACTTCAATACCTAAAAAGTACTTGAGTTTTCCCATGTATTTTGTCTGGAAATGTTTGAACAAATGATCCTTCAGTTGCTGAATACCATTATCGTCATTTCCAGTGATAACTATGTCATCGGCATAAACCACTAAGTAGATGCAAAGTTGTGATGATGAATGGCGATAGAAGAATGATCAGCTTCACTCCGTGTCATTCCAAATGCCTGAACCACATTGCTGAATCTACCAAACCAAGCTTTGGGAAATTGTTTAAGACTATATAAAGTTTTACGAAGTTTGCAGACAAATTTAGACTCCCTCTGAGCAACGAACCCAGTTGGTTGCTCCATATACACCTCCTCTTGTAAGTCACCGTGGAGAAAGGCATTCTTTATGTCAAGTTGTTGAAGTGACCAGTTGCTTATGGCTGCCATAGATAGGAGAAAATCTGTGTACCCTTTTGCAACAAGGCGTGCCTTAAGACTGTCAATTTTCCCATCGGGACCTACTTTGGGAGTGAAAATCCAACGACAGCCAACTGTTGTCTTTCCAGGAGGCAAAGAAACTAATTCCCAAGTGCCATTTGAGTGCAAAGCTTCCATTTCATCAAACATGGCGTGACACCAATCAGGATGGGATAATGCTTCACTTGCAGTCTTAGGAATAGTAATGGAGGAAAGACTCGAAACAAATGCAAAATAGGCAGATGATAAACGGTCATATTTTATATAATGGGATATGGATTAACTGTAGACCGTTTACCTTTTCGTTGGGCAATGGGAAGATCGTCTACATGCTGGACCAAGTCAGGAGGATCAACCGGCGAAGAATGTGAGTCACTAGGAACTTCATTAGGCGGGTTGTTGGCAACGGTAGCAGGACGAGGGCATCGATGATAAGTGAGCAGGGGAAGGTCCTGGTTGGGTATGGTAGGGGGATCTTTAGGAAGTAAGGTAGGAGAGAAAACTGGAAGTACGGTAAGAAGAAGAAGAAGAAGAAGAAGAAGAAGAGGACGAGGACGAGGAGGAGGAGGAGGAGGAAGGGGATGAAGTAGCCGTTTGAGAAACGAAACAGAATAAGGAGTTTGATCTTGTAAGACTGTGGATGGCATGCGATTAATAAGGTAACAGGCTGTAAGGACAGTGTCAGCCCAAAATTTAATGGGGAGATTGGCATGCAACATCAATGTACGAGCAGTCTCAATCAAATATCGATTTTTTCTTTCTGCTACCCCATTTTGTTGTGGGGGTACGGGCAAGAAGATTGATACAAAATGCCATGTGTTGTCATGAACTCTGTAAATTGAGTGGAAAAATATTCCTGAGCATTATCACTTCTTAGGGCACGAATAGATGTACCAAATTATGTTTTTATTTCAGCACAGAAATTTTGAAATATTGTAAACAACTCAGAACGATTTTTCATGAGAAAAACCCATGTAGACCTAGAATAATCATCAATGTAAGTTACAAAATAATGAAACCCCAAAATAGAACGATCTCGACTAGGACCCCAAACATCTGTGTGAACAAGAGAAAAAGACTCAGCCCTATTGTTGACTCTACTTGGAAATGAACTACAAGTATGTTTTCCACGTTGACAAGGCTCACAGTCCAAGGAAGACAAAGACGACAAACCAGGGACCGACTTCCGTAATTTGGAGAGAGATGGATGGCCAAAGAGATGACGGAGATGAATTGGAGAGATGGTATTCGCACAAGCTACCGGAGACCGACACCCGTCAAGATAGTAGTGACCTTGCGACTCATGCCCTTCACCAATCATCCGTCCCGTACTCAAGTCCTGCATAAAGACATAATCAGGTGTAAATGTTACGAAACATTGACAGGCTTTAGTTACTCGGCGAACAAATATCAAGTTGAAAGGACTTTTAGGCACATATAATACATAATCTAAGGTTAAAGAGGATGTAGGTTTGGTTTGACCTATTCCTTTAGCAGCAGTTTCATTCCCATCAACAACAGTAATATTAGGTAAAGCATCAGAATATGTGAGTGATGAGAAAGTATCCTTATTACCACTCATGATCAGTCGCACCAGAATCTGCTATCCAAGGCCCACGAGAACGACCACACAAGATGTAGGTTTACGGGTTTGTCCAGTTGTGGAAGAGGTCACATGCTGGGCAGCTTGAAATTTCAAAAAAGCATCATAATCAACTACAGTCATAGGTACTAGCTGAGATCCAGCATTTTCCCTCGAGATGTCCGAACTTCTTGCAAAAAGTACACCGTGGGCGGTTGTTATTAGATCCTTTTCCTCCGCCACCAGCCTGCGATGGTGACTTGCAAAAGCTGATGGTACTGGAGTAGGAACTGCTGAAACAGTAGTAACATGGGTTCCAGTCATATTAAGTAACCGCTTGAAAGTGACCTTCATAGTTGGACTAATGGAGCTGGTCAAGATCTGATGTCGGGCAGGTTCATATTTCGATTTGGGCATAGAAAGAGCAGCAACCATGAAGAATTTCTCACGTTGGGCAGTATGATCTTCAATGGTTTTAGCAAAATGCATAAGAGCGTCAAATTCTTGCATAAGAGCACGAATTTGTCCGAGATAAGACTCCATAGTGCCTTCTTGCTTCAGATTTTTGATATTGCTAACCACGGTATACAACCTCCGAATGTCATTTGTATAGTATTCTGAAGCTTCTTTCCATACTTCATAGCACGTCTCAAAGGGACGAAAGAGCTGCATAAGAGAGGGATCGATAGAGTACCACAATAGATTGCATATCTGGGCATCTATCTGCTCCCATTTGGCGCGGTTGGCTTCAGACACTTCCTCAGCTGACTTAGTGAGATGTTCCACTTGCCCCTGCCCCTTAAACCACATTCTGACAGAGGCTGCCATGAAAGATAGTTGGCAGACTCTTTCAATTTATCAGATAGTTGGCAGACGATTTCAATTTTTCTGTGGTGATAGAGTGGGCACCAATGATGTGAAGATGAGCCCGAATATGGTTCCCACGAGGATTAACTTCTATCAAATACTTGAAGTAACCAATCAAAAATGGATGATTTTTTTTGGGACCATGTTCCATTTTTCCTCCGAACGAATAGCACCTGTTTCAATCCACCACATGAATGGGTTTCTAGTGGCTTTTCAGTTAGTTGAAAAAGAACGATAAATGAGAAAGGTAGGAGAAAGAAAGAGCTAAACATCTAGTGGCTTTTCAGTTAGTTGAAAGAGAACCATAAGTGAGAAAGGTAAGACAAAGAAAGAGCTAAACACAAGCCAACAAGCGAAAGCCCTCTAACCCCGGCTTGCCGCCTAAGCAGAGCTGGAGTGATACTAATCAACTAAGTAAGTATTTAACTAGTTAATTATACAAGAAACTAACAAATCAACTTCCACAACCAAAGGAAATAACAATAAATCTGAATAAGAACAAGACACATGATCCAACCAAACATGCAACGTAACTTATCACTATTATTTCGGAGGATTATTAGATTGTTGATTGATCATCATGCAATTGCGGAATTCCCTGGTGTCATTAACCAATCTCTTAGCATAGCAATACTATTGCATTTAATAGTTTCCTAAATCTCTATGAGAATTAAATTCAAAAGAACACATCAACTCGTATGAAAAGTCCTTGCTTACTCGAAAAACCATACAAGGGAATCAATTTTATTTCTAGTCAATTCTAAGTTGTGGTTGTTATTATCATGGTCCCTAATTTATCTCACTTGGATTCTAAACTAGGCATGAAATCTAACAAATGGTGATCAAGCATTTATAAGCTTTAAAAACAACCTCAAACACATTGTGTGAACCAAATTTAAATTTTAACCATCAAAGTAAAGATTTATAAAGAAACATGCATAATTGGACCTTCAATGACCTTAGTTTGAAGAACTAGTTCATAACTCGATCTAAGAAATCACTCATCCTTAATAACTTTTGAAAAAACAAGTCTAGAAGAATAAAGAGAACACCCTAGAAATTGTTATGCTATCTTGTAGATTGTCATATCCCCTTCTTCAAGTTGAAATTGTATCTCTCGTCTTGTACCTCTTGCTTCCCAAGATTGCCTTTTGTCTTCTAAGTGATGACGTATGAATATCTATGTCAAATTCAATCCTAAAAGCCCAATTTAAATTAGATTTCCGAAACTTAAAAACCATTGGCCTGCATCTCTGCTCTTCTCCATTCCTTGCGCCGTGGCCATTGATCAGCCAGAGCTGCCGCTTGGATTGGCCAGTGTCTTGGCTCTGGGGAGGTGGAACTTGTTTGGAATTTCTGACTCTTTTTCTTTGGGTTCCGTCTTCAGTTCCTCTCTCTTTTGTGCTCAAGCATCCTGTTATCCTACAAAACAAAATATGAACGATTGAGAATAATATGTTGGATAAATTAGACCAAAACCAATCAACACTATGTAAATGTGAGCTTATCAGCTTCTTATTGATGATGTCTTTCCTCTACATGGTTTGCTCATTTAGTTTTATAATCCTTCCAGTTTTTATCCTATTGACAAATATAAAGAAAGCTTATTTGAGAAAGAGATTATGAACATCTGTTCATTATTGCGCCAAAATGGTAAAATTGCTTTCTACTTAGATATGGTCTCTTAGAAATGACCTAGCATTGGAATAATCTTCTTCTCCAAGCCAACTGCCTTCAGGTGACATGAAGATTTTAGCAAAGGTCACAGACCTGAATTTATTGACTGAATTACAATTGTCTGCAGAAAACTAATTGGAGACTGGTTATCATGAAATCAAAAAGCTGTTTTGGCAAACTGTCCTTTTGAATCGTGGATAAAACTATTGTGACTTGTTCAAGCTGCTTTATTTGATTGTAAATTCTTCACATCTTCCAGGTCACATCTTTAAAAAAGATTCTAGATTTGTGATACAAAAATTGCAGAACTTCTTCTCTATGCGTCTTAACATAGGATCTTTTTTATCTTTGGATGGGTTCCGATAGAAATCTTTATCAGTTTTGGTTTTTATAGTTAGGTCTTATTCCTCATTCACGTAGAATAAACCGTTTGGGACTGATTATCATGAGAATTATGTTATATAATATCAGATGTTGTCCCTTTGGTGGTTCTTGGATTTCTATGATTCTTTTTTTGTTTTTTACATATATTCTTACCCCGTGCTTCAGGAATCTAAGTCTGCACCCAACTATTACGAGCAATTTAATTTGTTGCTAATACTCCTCAGATGGGCCATGGTTCTTACTGAGCTCTACATTACCTCAAATTCCTAACTCTTTGATCGTCAAATTATACAAAATGCTCTAGCAGCAGACAAATCCATTTGGAAAAATAATTCCTTAAAAGCTTGCTCTTCCCAAATAGTCTAACTCCTTAGCAGCAGACCAAAAAGCCAGAAGATTTGTACATATATAGTAGATATGCATACATGTATACATGCATACACACACACACACACACACATATATATATGTGCGTTTGTGTGTATCGGGGTAATGGAAACATTTATCAACTCTATATCTATTTTTCTTTGTGAACATATTAGTTGCTTTGTTTTAGCACGGATCTTCATCTGCCTTTTTTTTGTCACGTTTGCTGGAAAAGCAAAGTTGAGAAACAGGAAATGTAATATACTTTAATGTAACTTCTCCTGTCATTTTTATATAATTGGTAAAATGTTGATAGAATGCTAATTTGAAATTCTCTGGCCTTGTGTGGGAAAAGAGATGACAGAAATTCTGGAATGCCACTTAAGAAGTTTCTATTGCTTTGAATTCCTTTGAAAGTAATTAGGGATATCAATCTATTATTAGGGAACTTAAGAAAAAGGGTCTAAACAAAAAAACACAAGGTTACATCTTTTGAACTGAGTAGGGAGCTTGGTGAAAGGGGTCTAAATGATAAAAAACAAGGTTACATCATTTGAATTCAGGAAATAGTTTCAGTTTTTTGTCGCTTAAAACCAAGGTCCAAGCACAGGCTAAAAGCTTCTGTTTACTCTTTGGCGTGATGTATCCAGAGAAACTTCCATAATTAGCGAGTATATGTCCTCTTTGTTTACCCGAAAGGAACTTTTGTTTTTTATATAACCTTGACATGTCATTTTCTTCTGTGGTGGTTTTAAATTGAGACATGCTAGGTTATTATTTTGTGGATGGATCTGAATTTGGGATTATCACTAATTGGATGCAGGATGCATGGCAGCATTAGATGCAGAACATTACCTCCAAGAAATTGGTGCTCAAGAAGGTAAGAGTGATTGAATACTGAAGCCTATATGAATACCTCTCTCGAATTGGGAGAAAAACAAAGGAAAACATGGTGTCATTATTTAAACTTGTTATAGTCTTCCATCACAATGCTGGCTGGTAGTGTTGATTGAAGATGGAAATTGTTTCAGCTAAAATTCATAAGAGTTTCTATTGCTTGAAGACGAGCAGCTGTTTAAACAGGTGTTTGTAATTTGACAAAAACCTTTCAGCAGTATGAGATTTAATGTTGTCTTTTGCTTTCTTTTTTCTTTTCTTTTTGGTGCCTCCTTTCCCTCGTTCTATAGTGATGAATTTAGTTGCAATTTTAATGTTGTCTTCTGCTTTCTTTTTTCTTTTCTTTTTGGTGCCTCTTTTCCCTTGTTCTATAGTAATGAATTTAGTTGTGCAACTAACCCAATCGTGAACCCCCATACAGATCCAAACCACAGCCTGTTGGTACCTTTGCGTAGGGGTGTGCACGGTTTGGTTAACCGACTGAACCAAACTGGAACCGAAACTGAACCGAGCCTTTTTGGTTCGGTTTCGGTTTTTAATTTTTTGGAATTTCAGTTTCGGTTTTGCCACTCAGTTAACCGAACCGAACCGAAAATAGAATTAATTTAAAAATAATATACTCCCTCAGTCCCAAAAGGGTCGTCCCCTTTGACTTTTTGTAGGAATTTAAGAAAATTCAATTATTTAGCGATCTACCCCCAAATTACCCCCTACGCAAATTAATAAAATATTTATTGTTTATATATTATAATCAAGCTTTCCTAAATTGCATTGCATACCTACTAATTACTCCTAAATTAAAGCACCATACACATAAATTTAGTGTAAATTGGGAGGTTCCATATTGCTAGATTCCATACCTACTTTTTTGTTTATGGCAATTTAGGACTATTTTGGTTCTATTACCAAAATAAAATTAATGAGTTTATGTATATAAAAGGAATTAATACTGAAACATTACATATAAAGTCAAGGGCATAATAGACATTTAACTAATAAATACTTACTTTTTAAAGTAAGGGATAATCCTGTTGGGACAGACAAAAGTGGATATCATTTTTGGAACAGAGGAGTATATTTTTTATTTATAGTGGGGGCTAATATGGAATTTCGAACAATTTTGGGGTGATTTGTGTAAAAGGTAAAACCTAAAAAGGCTAAAAACTAAACCCTACCTGATTATATATGGTCCAAATGCTAAAAAATGGCCCAAATGCTTAAAAAAAAGGCCAGATGAATTTTTTTGGCCCAAACAGGTTTTAATTTAGATGTTATTGGACTATTATATCATGGCCCAAATGTTAAAAAATGGCCCAAAGGCTAAAAAAAAGCCTGCTGAATTATTTTGGCCCAAATTGGTTTTTCGGTCGGTTAACCGAAAAAAACCGAACCGAACTATTTCATTTCGGTTCGGTTTCGGTTTCGGATTTTTCCGAACCTTCGGTTCGGTTAAACCGAATGACCACCCCTACCTTTGCGGTCATTCTGTTTGCAAAAATATGTGTTTTTAAAGAAGTGCTAAATTTTAGATAAATTTGTGAAAGTGCCAAATAAAGTGGAAGTTGAGTTGGCTTGTAAAACTTGTTATGCTTTTACTTTCTGCATATTTAAGATTTTTTTAGAGAAGCAAAAATAGAATTAATGAAACCAACCAAGAAAAACATTTTAAATGCCACAAAAAGCTTCAAAGTGTATTCTCTTTTCCAATTTTTGGAAATAGGTCTATTGTCTTTTTGTCTACTTTTTTCACACGCTAACATCCAATCTATGATACATGAATATGGGGACACGAACGGAATTTTTTAAAATCCTAGGATAAGTGATGGATATTATATATATATATTATACCATTCACATGTTCTTACATAGTGGAAAATTTTGAATCTACAATAAAATTTTCTTTTATGAGTCTTCATGACAAATGCAATGGCAAAAGCTCAAATTTTTAGTAATTCACTGAATGAGGTTACATAATCATTGCATATTTAAAAAACACACGCTGTTTTGATAAGCTGTTTTGATAATTACTAAATAGATAGATCTTCTAATCAGTAGTCACAAGCAACAAAACGATCTGCAAATACTAACAATTACTCAAACCAAATAATAAATATACGGTAAAAAGTCTAATTATTTGTATTCATAAAAGGAGGATCATCGCTAGAAGATTACTTTTTATTTTCGTTTGATCTAAAAAGTAATGCGTAATATTAAATAATACCCCATCATATTTATAAAGTGGTCGATACTTCAATTTTTCGTATCAAACTCTATCCATAACCCATCCATCCAATATCCAGATTTTTGTTTGTTCTTTTCAATTCTTCAAAATTGTATCATATACGTATCTGCTGTGAATCCTGGTTCATGCGCAGCGGAAAAGAAAACATATCCGGATTCACAATCAGATCACTTTTGGGTTTTAATGATTTTAACAAAAGATGAAATCTAATTTCATCAAATTACTAACCTTTGTGAAGAATCAAATTCTTGATCTATCAGGTAGCAGCAATTGAATAACTCTTGCCTCTAAATATCACGCCGCAAGAAGTTTGAAGAAAAATCCACTTCCTTTCGCTTCCTAGAGGTCGACGACTACTAAGGGCGGAGAGAGAGTTTTTTTCTCTTCTTCTTTCTTTGCTGTCAAGTCAATTGTGAGAGTTTTAGATTCAAAATTTCAACTAGGTAGTTAGGTTTTTATCAAAAAAAAAAAAACAAAAAAACTAGGTAGTTAGGTATATATAAGGAGTGATGGGCTTCGAATTCCATGAGTCCATCAAACTCACATATCACTTGCCTACCCTCATCCTATGTGGGCCAAGTTGACTTTCAACTTAGTCCAATTTTTAATTAAGCCCAATATATTTCAATCTAATTAAAATATAATATTCAGTAGTAATCTTCTAAATTAAATAATCCAAAAATTAATTTAGGATAGGATGTCTATAATAAATACATCTAATTATTTATTATTAATTTATTTCCAATAATCTAGTTAATCAAATAAATTAATTTGGTCATCGAATGACAAATTACCTAATTTACGTATTTGACAACGAAAGAATTTTCTTCGCTCAATTCTTTTAAAGCGTGACTCCCTAGGTTCGTCTCAATTGGCATTGGGAGGAAACCAAGGATGTGAGTGTCACCTAGCCAGTCTCGTGGACTCACATCGAAACCTAATCGAGATCAAGTTTAATAGATCATATGCGAACCTTTAGGTCACAGACACCCTGTGAGTATAAGCCCTTTACTGTAACATCCCGATCGAGTGAGAGTCATGGTTTGTGTCAAACTCACAGGACTCAATGTTGTGCTCAATAAATCATAGTAAGGTGAAATTACTAAACTACCCTTTTGTACCACACACAAGTTAGTTTTCCTACTTTGGCCACGTTTACTACTTGAGACAGTGAATCCCGTATTGACAATTACCGAACAATTGCTACTTGTCCATCTGAACTGCACTTCGAGGTTGATCCCACCAAAGGGTGAATTTGATCTAACTACTCTAATAACACACTCAGTGTCACAAGTACAATCTTTGTGAATCCTCATGTCTAAGGCTCACGCACACTACTGTGACCAGTAATTCAATCAGTGACAGTCACCGAGTAATTACCTAGGTGATTGAATTATGGCGAGTTGTATTCGAATATACCAATTCTATTTATATATTTATGGCACAAGCTCCCACCATTCCAAAGTGACGGCTGACACTCCTTGTCAAAGCTTGAGTCATACAAGTCTGGTCATAATGTCTAATTAAGACTCTTGGACTTGCGAACTCTAGTTTAAGTAATCAAGGCACGGACACTTCTATTGTCGATCTCCTTGAACCATGACTAGTAGAAGCTCCCTCTTAATTACTCGGGACTTATTTGTTCAATATTTATATTAATTCAACCAAGATTGATATGAACAAAACAAATGCCTTTATTGTTTTAATGAAAGTTCGTATGACACGCTAGAGGCTAACGTGCTTTTATAGCAAGTGCACTAGTCGTGTGTAGTGATAAGTGGATGGTAAGTCCGGTTGTCGAACCTCAAGGACTAGTTATTTAGTTTATGATTTTCGATAACAAAAGGAATTAAAATAAAGATTTAACTAAGCAAGAAGGTAGAAGAACTAAAACGAGAGTAAAGAGGGATTAAACTTCCAAGGTATACTAATGCTAATACCTAACGTGCTTGGATAGCAAGTATACTAGTGATGCGTAGTAATAAGTGGACAAAAAGTCCGGGTTGTCGAACCTCAAGGACTAGGTATTTTAGTTTATGATTAACAATAAAAGAAAGACAATTAAAGTAACGTGCAAGAATTGATTGAATAAACGAAGGATAAAAGAGGAAACGAGCTATAGATTTAAACTTACGTATGATAAAATGACTAAGGCACATGCTACAACCGAATCTACTCGTCAATATATATGGGTTACTCCTCGAATTATTAGACTCTTATTACTTTGGTGGAAAAACCTTAATTAACTATTACCCGATGTCTCGGCTCATAATAATCCTATGATTAATGACGGTTCTCTAAATATGTCTATCCGAGAATCTAATCAATAACCACGCATTAACGTTCTAGAGTTTCCCCGGATAAACCCGGCTAACAGCACCCGGAAATCTTTACCTATCTCTAGGGGCAATTCCTCATTTGTTTCGGATGATGTGTTAATTCCCTTGAACCCTAACCTATCTTCTCTCGAATGACTAGATTAAGCAAGATAGCAAGCATATGGTGATCAAGCACATGATTGGAATAAAAGCATAAAATTAACACACAAAGCAATATGAGAATTAATACAAAAAATCACTTCATATATATTGACTCATAAATTTGGCCTTCACATGACCTTAGTTCTACAAAATTAGCTCATCATCAATAGCTTAAGAAGATCTAGAACAATCATATACATAATTATGAACATAAACATGTAATGAAATCAAGTAAAACTCCCTAAGGCTTGGTTGATGATAAATCCTAGCTTGAAACTTCAATCTCTAGCTTAATCCCCATTTTTCTCCTTCAAAGATTGATGAAATTGTGGCTCAAAAACCCAGAAATATGCCTTCAATCCCCAGGAATCCTTCTATGGTGAAAACTCCTAAGGTAAAGAATAACCGATGTCTCATGATAGACTTTTATACTTAAATGACGGTTTCCTAAGTATGTCTACCTGGAAATCTAACCTCTAAGTATGCATTAAAGAGCTAGAGCTTACTCGATTAGAATTGAACGACTTCACCCAGGAGTCTTTACCTATGTCTAGGGCAACTCCTATTTGATCGATGATGTTATGAATCCTTTGCACCCTAGTTTAAGTCTTTCTCAAAATGCTAAACTAGGCAATCAATCATACACATGGTGATCAATCACATGTAAGAAGTATAAACACAAATTCATAACACATAGCAACATAGGAATTAATTCAACAATTATCAATTTTACGAATAAGTCACAAATCAATTCTTACAAGGCCCTAGTCATATGAATTTAGCCCATAACCATCAACATAGAAGAATCAAACATATCCATATACATAAGTGTAAACACAAAATGCAATGAATAATGATTAAAACTCCCTAAACGGTTGGTGAGGAATCCTTGCTTGGAGCTTCAATCCTTAGCTCTTATCTTCTTTTTGCCCTTCAAGGTAGGTGGGAGGATGGCTCAAATCCCAGAAAATGCTCCCAAAACCCCCAGAAATCGAACCCCTAATAATGTGCTTAAAATTGGGCTTTATAGGTTCAGAAACGGTTACATCGGCGCCCAGGCGCGGCCTACGTGTCACAAACGACTTGGGAAATAAGTTGAATGGCACCCAGGCGCGCATAATGGCGCTTAGGTGCGGTGGTGGTGGAGCCTAGGAGTGAGAAAGTGGCACCTGGGCGCCACAGTTCGAACTCTGAACCGTTTTCCTGTTTTTCAGCGCAACAATCGTGTTTTCTTCATAACATTTTCCACAGACCTTCGATTTGAATGATTCATGCTCCTACATGAAGATAAGACATAGCTCTACAACTTTGAAGAAGAACACTTCATCAAATTCGGTCTCTAAAATACAGAAATGGCGCTCAAACGTGGCAGATGTGGCGAATAAGGCGCCCAAGCGTGGGGAAATGGTGCCTAAGTGCCCTTTTGCGTAACTCTAACTTATTTTATGCTTGTTTGGGCGCCCAGGCATGATTATGGCTGCGCTTGGGCGTGGAAGTGGGAAACATCTTGGCCTGAACTTGTTTTTATACGTCTTTTTTTTGCCCTTTCTTCGACTGTATTCACTTAAGGCCTGAAATCACTTGACACACGGGTTAAACGCAAATGTGGCAGGATTTAGGCGATAAATAAATCTAAAATATAAATACATCAGGCCTAAAAACACGTAAAAGTGACTCTTATCATCGTACAACATAAAACTAAATGCTCTAATAATCTACTTCCTCTATGACATGGAGGGCATAATCCTAACAATCTCCCACTTGCACTCAATGCCCATCGCTATGGTATCTAATGAGGGCCAAAAATGTCCAGGTGTATTTTAGTAATTTACCCGTCCCCGAGGCGGGTCGAGGCGCCCACCATGGGTCAAACCCCGCGGTGGAAGGATTGGCCAAGCCTAAAAAGGGCCGGCAACCCATTAAGCATAATAAGGTTACTCCTCTAGCCTAATAATAATATTAATTAAATCAAGCTTATTGGGCTTATGACAAGATAGGGCCCATAGCCCACAACCAGCTCCTTATAAATACTTCAAAGAAGCTGGAGGTGGATCATTATCTGCTCTCCCCACCAAAAAGAGTGCTAGAGAGAAAGCAGATGGCTATTATAGAGAATAATCCTAACACAGAACTACGAATTGACTTGATCCCACTAAAGTGGGTACGTAGGCAGCTCGCCTAGAGTGAGTGCAGTCTATACATTCATCAACTGCCAACCTAGTTTATCGTGAGTTGGATCAGTTCCTTCACCCCACGTGGTCAATCACGTGACAGTTACTATCTGACAAGTTTTACCATCATCAAATTGGCGCCGTCTGTGGGAACTGTTCTTCAGCCACTGAGTATGCAAACTAGGCCCCAACTGGGTACGACCAGTGATAGGATGACTGGCAACCATCAGCCAGCAGCTGTCGATGAACTTCCTAACCCAACACCTGAAGATCAGCCCAATGTTAAGGGTGGTGCTCAAGACCCCCCGACCCGGCAAGCTGAAGACGGGGGTCCAGACATTCCACCCCAGATGAACGGGCAGAACGCACCTCCTGTGGCGCCATCAGTGATTCAACCTTGTATCACTAGGGTGTTCGAGATCACTTAGGTGGCACTACTTACTCTTGTTGAGGATGCGTCCGTGAGGGCAGATGCTTATGCAGTCCAGTAATATGCCCTTTGCACACCCATCATGAGCAACACTTGTCCCATTGAATAATAAGGGGCACGAACCCCATGTGAGAAGGACTTAAGAGACGCCTCCTTCTCGGGAGAAGGAGACGCATTTCACCCCCTCAGTCAATTCGTGGAGGTCAGAAGCCTCGTGCAGAGAGTTGACCCCAAAAAAGAGAGTCACCCCCAGGGAGTCGCCTCCAGAGAGTCGTCCTCAGGGAGCTGCCCCCAAAGAGTCGCCGCCCTCAAAGAGTCGCCGCTAGGGAGTCGCCCCGAGGGAGTCGCCCCCAGGGAGTCGCCTCCAGGGAATCGCCCCTAGGGAGTCACCGCTAGAGATTCTGCGCCAAAGAGTCGGCCCCAGTGAGTCGCCCCCAAAGAGTCACCCCCAGAGTCATCCCCAGGGAGTCGCCCCCAGAGAGTCGCCCCAGCCTCTAGAGAGTCGCCCCAAGAGATTCGACTTCAGGGATGCCTTATCAGGTAACAAGTAACAAAAACTATCTTTTTTTTATATACAACTATTGAACAAGTCAAGCGTTGTGTGGGGACGCCCACCAGCGCCGACTTCCTTTTACTTTAAGCTCTGAGGTGCCTATGGCACCCCCCATTTATTTCTACATGAATGATTGAATATTGTGCTAAGTGTTTATTAGCACCCTTTTCCCTTACATATGTTAAATGTTATTTTCAAGTCATGGTCGAATAGAAAACCAAAAGCCATCGGAGCCACTAACTCCGACTGAGGCTATTACAAGGTTTCAATACCTAGTTTATTTCTGTTGTTCTGTGAGCTGTCGCGATAGGTGCAGAGAACAAGAACAACAATACAATCCCTGGAAGCTATCAAGCTCTCACTAGAGGTTTTATAAACATCACACGCAACCCCACTTGAGGTCAATATGGGTGGCACCGCTAAATCCCCCGAGCCATATATGACTCGCCAGAGAATGGGCGACCCCATAATCCCTCCATAGTACTGAGAGAGGCTGAGAACCTACAAAAGGTCTCCCCACTCCCACTAAGGCTATGGATTGAGATCATGCCACATAGTCCCTCCATAATACCGAGAGAGGCTGAGGACCTACAAAAGGTCTCCCCACTCCCACTAAGGTTATGTATTGAGATTGTGAACATACTAAGAGGCATCCATGCCCATTAACAAGTGACCGCTGGTAATGTGAACCATGTCACCCATAAGAATAACTAAGAGGCAGCAAAGCCCATAATAAGTGGTGACTTTCGGTATCACGAACTGTGTAGCCCATTCAATTAAGTAAACCTCGTTGCTCCGAGCATTGTTATCGAACACCAAGGAGATAGCAAAAGAGAGGTAACTAAATATATAATCAACATCACTTCATGCTCTAAATGAGTGAAAGTAATAGTTGACTAAGCTAAGTACTCAAGGCACCGCATGCCAACTATCTTGCTATTACTTACACACCTCTTCTCAAATGAGTAGTATAGGAAGTGAGTATTAGCAAGAATATAACAACTACGGACTGATGGCCACCTATCGAAAAGCTGATCAGTCCATAGCCGGTTACTAAGTAGCCACATGAATAACTATCCATTCCCCCAATCCTCAACATGGGGAGATGCAATGACTACATGTCAGAAATAACAAAAAATAAATTCTAACTCCCTTACTATATGGTCACTTGCTCCTAAATTTGACTAACACATTAAGGAGTAGGGGGCATATATAGGAGGAGAAAAAAATAGCTGACTGTTGGATCCAACTATCCATCAGTAAAAAAAAAAAAAACCACCAACATAGTGTTGGAATAGCAAAATACCAAAGATAAAACTAACGCCTTCAATAGAGGCATTAACAAATCATCCTTGACCTTATGAGAGGTTAATATGGGTGGAACGACAAAAATACCCAGAGCTACCAAAGACTCGAATGAGGACAGTCCACCTGATAATGCTTCTAGCAATGCCTAGAGAGGTTGAGGCTCCACAAAGGATTCCTCCTCCGTCATGGAATCTGGACCGATATCATGACTATATAACGAAGGTGAGGACCCATCTCATACAATCTAAGGTGAGAACTCTCCTCATACCCTCATACAATCTAAGGTGATAATTCACCCCATATCAATGCTAGTGCCTATCTGAGACCTCAGGGCATTACTTTGCAAATCACCAGGGTCGACATTCGACGAACAGAGCCTACAGCTCTTATCATCATCAAGGAACCATCCCTAACCCCTTGGTGTCAAAGGAACACTACTTGATTACTTACTCCTGAATATGATTCACATACTAAGGAGTAGGGGGCAAGTAGTGGGGAAGTAGGAATGGAATAAACATACAGCTAGCTAGAGAAGGAATAGCTAACTAATGGCAGGAAGCAACTAGGTAGTGAATAAATAGCTAGCTAATACGCAAAGGCCATGGGAATTTGGTATTTCAAGGCCAAGCAATTTTCAGCAAAAATGCCCAAGAGGCATCACCCCCACCATTCATTGAATCCCGCCAACGGCGGGTTAAAATGGCTAAGTACCTAAACTAGTACTCATGAAGCACAAGGTACTATGCCAAAATGAGAAGGCAAAAGATAGTCTTACTAGACACAATCAAACGCGACTTACTCAAAAGGCATAAATATAGGGCGAGACCAAGCTCTAAGATAGCCATTTGCTAGCGAAAGATAACATTTATCGCATACAATCCTTACTCCCTAAGGTGTTAATCATGCAAATACACTAAGGAGTGGGAGGCAGGGAACCTCATGAGGTGCTAAGTCCACTCTTCAAGATTTTCCACCCACCAAATCTAAACATGGGGATAGGAAAAATGAAACGTGCTATGAGTACAGTAATGCCACCATGGGCATCCATTGGGATCACTCGGTGCTAACAAGTAACACCAACGCTGACACCCCGACCAAGCTCATGAAACAACGGGGTTAGGATAACAAGAGGCCTACTCAAAGCCTTCTAAGGGCCAAGGAGTAGTTCACAAATGTGCTAAGTCAAAAGGAAGAATGCTGCTAATATTCGACTAGCTCATAGTCGTACAAACAAGAAGCGACCATGCGATAAAGTAAACGTACACGAACTTAAGGCATATAAAAATGCCACAGGTCGCCCCCGTCAAAGACCCCATAGGCCTTAAGCCCCAGGGCAACACCCCCAAAATAGGATGCCTCGCGGCACCGGGAGGAAGAAGCCTCAAGGTCAGCCGTGAGGCACGGACCTCGCGGTCAGCCGTGAGGTACATGGCCTCACGGCAGCCGCGAAGCACAAGACCTCACAGCCAGCCATGAGGCACACGCCACGCGGCCAGCCGCGAGGCACACACATATGTGAGAAACTTTTTCCAGATGACGACCCCCACTCCAAATGTGAGTGGTAAGAGACATTCTTATGTGTTTTTAAGCCCGTGATTTGATGTTTTTGGATTTATTTATTGCCTAAATCATGCCACATTTGCGTTTAATTGGGGTGTTAAGTGATTTCAGGTGATAAACGAGAGCACACAAAGAAAAGGGTGAAAAACAATGCACGACACAATTTCGAGCCTGTTGACCATACCCAGTCGCCAGTATGACCACGCCCGGGCGCCGAGCAAGAAGCAGAAAGTTCAACATCCTGTTTCCCACGCCTAGGCGTTGCCTTACCCACGCCCAGGAGCCGTCTTGCCCGCGCCCGAGCGCCGTTGTCATCACGCTTGGGCGCCGCCGGACTTATCCCCCAAGAAAGATACTCCACGTAGGCCGCGCCTAGGCACCATATGGCCTGCGCCTGGGCGCCGGCGTAACCGGCTTTCAAGTGTATAAAAACCAGATTTCAGCAATGAAGAGGGGTTCGAAAATCTGGGGATTGAGGGCATTTTTCTGGGATTTTGAGCCACAAATTCATCAATCTTGGAGGGAGAAGAAGGGGGATTAAGCTAGAGATTAGAGTTTCAAGCTAGGATTCATCATCAACCAAGCCATAGGGAGTTTTACTTGATTTCATTATATGTTTATGTTCATAATTATGTATATGATTGTTCTAGATCTTCTTGAGCTATTGATGATGAGCTAATTTTGTAGAACTAAGGCCATGTGAAGGCCAAATTTATGAGTCAATATATATAAAGTGATTTTTTTGTATTAATTCTCCTATTGCTTTGTGTGTTAATTTTATGCTTTTATTCCAATCATGTGCTTGATCACCATATGCTTGCTCTCTTGCCTAATCTAGTCCTTCGAGAGAAGATAGGTTAGGGTTCAAGGGAATTAACACATCATCCGAAACAAATGAGGAATTGCCCCTAGAGATAGGTATAGATTTCCGGGTGCTGTTAGCCGGATTTATCCAGGGAAACTCTAGAACGTTAATGCGTGGTTATTGATTAGATTCTCGGATAGACATATTTAGAGAATCGTGAATTAATCATAGGATTATTATGAGCCGAGACATTGGGTAATAGTTAACTAAGGAGTTTCCACCAAAGCAATAGGAGTCTAATAATTCGAGGAGTAACCCATATATATTGACGAGTGGATTCGGTTGTAGCATGTGCCTTAGTCATTTTATCATACGTGAGTTTTAATCTATAGCTCGTTTCCTCTTTTATCCTTCGTTTATTCAATCAATTCTTGCACGTGACTTTAATTGTCTTTCTTTTATTGTTAATCATAAACTAAAATACCTAGTCCTTGAGGTTCGACAACCCGGACTTTTAGTCCACTTATTACTACGCATGACTAGTATACTTGCTATCCAAGCACGTTAGGTATTAGCGTGTCATGTTTTTGGCGCCGTTGCCGGGGATTTGTTTATTTTTAGTTTTTGATTTTCGTTTACGTTTTCATAATTCTTAGTTTGTTGTTTACTTCCTACTTTTCTTTTATTTTTGTATTAGTCTAATTTTGTTTCTTGTGTTAATTGATAGGTTTGGTTTGTGGTGCATGACCTGCTCATCCAACGAGCCCCTATTCAATTTTGAGCCCGAGATAGAGCGTGTTCTTCGAGCTAGTAGATGAGCTCGAGAAATGGCCCACAATTTCAATCCTAATCCGAATGGGAACTTTCCCGACATGAATCTCCCAAAAAATAGAGAATGGTTGCAAAATATACTCCAAGCTATGCAACCGGCATCTCCACCACCTCTTCCATCGGCTTGTGGTAATCAACCACCCCGGCTACACACTACACCGAGACCCGTTATCTTCCCGGACTTTGCTACACCACATTAGAGCAGCCCCTCCTTATCGTATCATGAGGGTTGAAAGGCTAGAAAGATCACTCTCGGCTCCCCCTTGCCCTTCCATTGAAGAGGACCCTACCCTTGAGCTCAAACCGTTACCTTTACCTTTGAAACATGTGTTTTTAAATGATAATAAGACATTGCCCTTAATTGTCTCATTTTCTTTGACAGGGGAACAAGAGGAACAACTCATGGGGGTTTTGAGGGCCAACAAGAAAGCTTTCGGGTGGACAATTGCGGGCATTAAAGGCATTAGCCCGGCTATATGCATGCAAAAGATACTCATGGAGGACTCCGCCAATCCTACACGTCAACCACAAAGGAGGTCTAACCCACAAATGCAAGAGGTAGTCAAGAAAGAGGTTATTAAGTTACTCGACGCAGGTATAATCTACCCTATCTCTGATAGTGCATGGATAAGTCCTACTCATGCGGTTCCAAAGAAAGGGGGCATAACTGTGATTAAAAATGCAAACGATGAACTGATTCCTACACGTATGCTTACTGGGTGGCGAGTGTGCATAGATTATCGTAAGTTAAATGACGCCACCCATAAGGACCACTTTCCCCTCCCTTTTATTGACCAAATGCTAGAAAGATTAGCAGGGCACAATTTTTATTGTTATCTAGATGGATCCTCCGGCTATAACCAAATTGCCATAGACCTCGAGGACCAAGAGAAAACCACTTTCACTTGTCCCTATGACACATTTTCTTATAGAAGGATGCCATTTGGATTGTGCAATGCCCCGGCCACCTTTCAAAGGTGCATGATGGCAATTTTCCATGACATGGTTGAGGAGTTCCTTGAGATTTTTATGGACGATTTTTCTGTTTTTGAAACATCTTTTGATACATGTCTAGATCATTTGACTCGTGTTTTAAAACGTTGTGAGGAAACCAATCTTGTTTTAAATTGGGAGAAGTGCCATTTCATGGTCCGGGAAGGGATTGTGCTTGGTCACAAAGTCTCTCATAGAGGGATTGAAGTGGACCAAGCCAAGATTGAGGTCATTGAGCAGCTTCCCCCTCCTACCTCGGTTAAAGGCGTTAGGAGTTTCCTTGGGCATGCCGGTTTCTATAGGCGGTTTATCTTGAATTTTTCTAAAATTGCGAAAC
The DNA here is from genome assembly GCA_019426215.1 of Buddleja alternifolia. Classification (NCBI taxonomy): domain Eukaryota; kingdom Viridiplantae; phylum Streptophyta; class Magnoliopsida; order Lamiales; family Scrophulariaceae; genus Buddleja; species Buddleja alternifolia. Next base: position 20,823,827 of record CM033393.1, read on the forward strand.
CATTGTCTAACCTGCTTGTTAAAGATGCATCGTTTGATTTCGACTATACTTGTATGCAGGCATTCCTCATTTTGAAGGAGCGGTTGATTTTCGCTCCTATCATGGCACCTCCCGATTGGAGCTTGCCCTTCGAGTTGATGTGTGATGCAAGTGACACCGCGGTTGGTGCGGTACTTGGCCAATGAAAGGAAAAGGTATTTCAAACCATCTATTATGCTAGTAAGACTCCAAATGATGCACAAATGAATTATGCAACCATGGAAAAAGAGTTGCTAGCTATAGTATTTGCGTTTGACAAATTCCATGCCTATCTCGTTTTGAACAAAGTAATTGTGTACACCGATCACTCCGCACTAAAACACTTGCTTGCCAAAAAGGATGCTAAACCTAGACTTCTTAGGTGGATTCTACTACTTCAAGAATTTGACCTCAAAATCAAAGAGAAGAAAGGAGTAGAGAATGTAGTCGCCGATCATTTGTCTAGGATAGAGGCCCCTAGTCCCGAACACTTGCATGATACACCAATTAGAGAAGAGTTTCCCGATGAACACTTATTTGCTATATGTGATGACCCAACTCCTTAGTATGCAAATTTTGCTAATTATCTTGTCAAGGGAGTTCTTCCCCCGGATATTACTTTACATCAAAAGAAGAAATTCTTATTTGATGTGAAGCAATATTTGTGGGATGAACCATATCTATTTAAGATTTGTACAGATGGCCTCATTCGAAGATGTGTTCCCGAGGAGGAAATAGCATCGGTTTTAGTTCATTGCCATGACATGTCGGTAGGTGGCCATTTTGGGCCTTCTAAAACAGTGGCTAAGATGCTTCAATCAGGTTTCTTTTGGCCCACACTCTCTAAAGATGCATTTTTGTATGTCCGATCTTGTGATAGGTGTCAACGAACGGGTAATATCTCTAAAAGACATGAAATGCCCTTGAATAGCATGCTTGAGTGTGAATTATTTGATGTTTGGGGTATTGATTTCATGTGACCTTTTCCTAGTTCTTGTTACAATAAGTATATTCTCGTTGCGGTTGACTACGTCTCAAAATGGGTTGAAGCCGCAGCTTTGCCCACTAACGATGCTCGGGTGGTTACTCGATTTTTACGGAAAAGAATTTTCACTCGTTTTGAAACACCTAGAGCTATCGTTAGTGACGGGGGCATCCATTTTTGCAACAAGCAATTCGAACACTTATTGAACAAGTATGGGGCAAGGCATAAGATTTCAACTCCCTACCACCCTCAAACGAGTGGGCAAGTGGAGGTATCTAATAGGGAGATTAAACGCATTCTTGAAAAAACGGTCAATGCATCTAGGAAAGATTGGTCTCTAAAGCTAGATGACGCCTTCTGGGCTTATAGGACCGCGTTTAAAACTCCGATTGGCATGTCCCCGTATCGCCTCATTTTTGGTAAAGCATGTCACCTACCGGTTGAGCTTGAGCATCGTGCCTTTTGGGCTATTAAATTTCTAAATTTTGACTCTACACTTGTAGGTATAAATCGATTGCTCCAATTGCATGAGCTCGAGGAATGGCGCCACCTAGCTTATGAGAATGCCAAACTTTACAAAGAACGAACAAAAACGTGGCACGACAAGCACATCATTCCCCGCGAGTTTCATGAAGGAGAGAGAGTTCTGCTCTACAACTCTCGACTCCGACTCTTTCCCGGGAAGCTTAAGTCACGGTGGTCGGGACCATTCTTGATTTCCCATGTCTATCCATCGGGTGTCGTCGAGCTCACAACTGACAAAGGGCAAACGTTCATGATCAATGCTCAACGATTGAAACCGTATATCGGGACTGATGGACCAAGGGACAAAGTGTCCCTCATCCTCCGAGATGCTCCATAATTCTTCGTCACGAGACGAGCTAACGACTATAAACAAGCGCTTCTTGGGAGGCAACCCAAGCTCTCTTTCTTTTCTCATATTTTTGTGTTTCTTGTTTTAGTTTGTTTTGTTTTCTTATGTTTTGTTGTGTTAGTTTATGATTAAGCCTTTTTCTTTTCTTATTTTTCACAGGAAATGGACTTCAAATAGTCTGATGGACACGCCTAGACATCGTAAGGTCCACGCCTAGGCGCCGATTTCCAAGTTTTCAACATTCTCCACTGCATCCCGCGCCCAAGCGCGGTCTCGTCCATGCCTAAGCGCCGCACTACCCACGCCCGAGCGCCGCATATCCCACACCCAGGCGTGGACTGAAGTTAGACGGCCAAATTTTCATTCCAGCTTACGGAGCCTAGACACTGTCATACGTGCGTCTAGGCGCCGCTCAGGTATAAATTTCTTTTCAGTCAGATTTAGGTCAGAAAAAATCATCATCTCTCTCTCTACACTCATTTCCGACGCCTCCCACCACCGTTCCACCGTAAAACTGTTGGTTTCGACCAATTTTTGTCGAATATCATCGCCACTTCGCCGCCATTGACAGTCACGGTCGATTCTCTCGCGGTTTGGGGATCCATTTCCGTTGGCTTACAAGATTTTTCTTCACAAAATAATTGAATAACTTGGCCCTCCTATCATTTCCGCATATCTCAGCCGTGTGGGGCTATATTTTGGTTTCAGTATTCGCGATTTGTGTTGATTTGTGTTCGGATTTTAATGACTTGTGGTCGGAGTTGAGAGTGTTGGGATTGAACATTACAGATTTGGGCTTCTTGTTGTTTTTGTGAAAAATTTTGGGTGATTTCAGTGGGCCATTGTTGTATTCGGTTGTGATTGTGGCTTGGTTGTGGTAATTCGGGATTGGTTGAGGATATGGTGCTCAATTTACGCCGTTACGCTGCCCTTTTGTTGTCAGATTTGTTTGTTTCACTATGACTAAGACGGCTAAATCAAAGGGGAAGAAGAAGGTAGGGGAGGGGTCTTCTCACGCTTCCGAGCCCACTGTCGAAGCACCTCCGCTTGCCGACCAGTTCTTACTCCCGGATGTGGTAAAGATTTATCATGCCATTCAAGGTCGGGTTCTAATAAAAGAGAAGCCATTTGATATCCGAGGATGGGCGTCGATACAAGCCCTCATTGATTTCCACCATCTAGCATATTCCCGTGGACCACTTGAGCCTATTGGAGTCCCATTGGTTTAAGAGTTCTACAGTGTCGGGCCTTTTAGAGTATTGAGACTAGAGTGGGCAACTCTACGGTTATGGTTTACTTTCGAAATGTGACGGTAGATTTTGATGCTCGGGATACCCATTCCTCAGAAGTGCGAGTTTTGGGCCGCTCACAAACCCAACGGGACTTTCACTGTGCCCCTGGAAGAGATTCTTGAGGTGATTGCGATACCCGGCACGACATGGCCGGTCCGGGATGCCCACTTGCCCCATCGAGTTTTACTACCTGAGGCCGCTTTCTGGCTTGAATTTATCAGATTCAATCTCATTCCGAGCTGCAACCATTCTGAGGCGAATAGAGAGAGGTGTTTGCTCATTTTCTCCATTATGACTCGGAAGAAGATTGATTTTTCCGGGCTGATTCGTCGGACGCTACTTGGGCACATTAGGAAGTTGGGCATCGAGTTGACTTCTTTGATCTACCCTACAGAGCCAAAGAGAAAGCGTAGGGATTCTACTATCACAAAAAAGAACCCTATGATGTTTACCTCGCTGATTACAGCCCTCTGCTCGACCGCAAAGGTTAAGGTCTTCTCGACCGAGGGTACCGAGCAGGCAGGCATATCTTTCTCATTTTCTGAGGCCTTCACCTCTGCTCCCCCGACTTCCTCCACTAGGCCTGGCCTTCAGTATTCGTCTACTCGGAAGACTGGATCGAGTCATACATCCGCGCTTGAGATAAAAGCTTTGAGGGGGCACGATGGATCAGATGCGTGTACATTTTGATCAGCGGATGAGCCGATTCGAGGACATGATCCGCGCCAGCTGTGAGTACACCCGTCAGGTTGCCATGACTCAGGATGCTTATGTGGGACGTGGCCCCTTTGTGTATCCCTACCCTCCAGACTTTCCTCCCTACTCCGACCCCGCATCAGGTGGTGGGGGTGATGGTGATGATGATGAGTTGGACGTCTTGTTTGGCAATTAGACTTGTTTTGTGTCTATTTCCTGTCTTTATTGTTAGATTTTTGTTTTTGGTTTGTTATTTGTGGATGTTGTTTTAGACATGTTTAGTCTTTTATATATTCGATGCATGCTTGGTTTATTGTTGCTATATATTGTGTTGCATGTTGTGTTTCTTGAATATAGGCGATGCTTTCCCGTTTAGTATGACTAGCACATTTTCACTTTGTAGTGGATACCCGCATGTGAGGCTTTCTTTCACCCGAGTAGCTATTGCCAAACTTTGGACAGACTCTGATTGGACAACTCGGGTTTGTTTTTCAGCATCCCATTATGGTGACGTGTACTCTCCTCTTTTATTTTCGAACATTGGCGACAATGTTTGTTCCAAGTTTGGGGGGGGGGGGGTATAATCGATCCATTATTGTCATGATTATGTATGCTCTATATTATGTCCAAGGTTGGGGGGGGGGGGGGGGGGGAGACGGTTGTACCTCTACATGTGATAATGTGCACATTTTTAAGCATCTTAAAATTTTTGGTAGGATTGTAAACCCTTCAATTAATGCATTGAGATTGATTAAGTTAAATCAATGGCATGTTTATCTATCAATTTGGACTTAAATGAACTATACACATTGTTTCCTTGTTCAAGGGACCCTAAACAAGATTAGATTGTCTTTAAGATGAATCACATGCGCACATAAGTCGAAGGTAGAGGGATTGAGTGGGTAACCGTTTTGAAACACTTAAAGGCTTGATCCCGGAAATATCAACTTAGATGTTTCACATGTGTTATGAGTTGAGAATGTCTTTGTATGCTTAAAAAGAATAAAAGAGGTTGAACATTGGTATGACTGCAAAAGTCAGGCTTAATAGATATTGGGGGCGAAGAACACCATGCCTAGAATACTGTACTATTAAGTTAATTTGAGCTAAGCTCAAGCCAATGAAAGTGTAAAGGGAATAAGGACCTAGTTTGGTTTTGTGGCCTTTGGCACTCGAGTGATTAAGCCCTTAGGAGTGTCTCTACACTTAATACCCTAAAACCGTTCGGTTTGGGAGTTATTGGCTCGAAGCTCGTTACAAGGGTGTCATGGAAAGCCTAAGAGAATCGAACATTGCACATGGTCTAGCCTCTAATGTTTTGAGTTGAAAGTTGCATAAGTTAAAGCCCAAAGTGGATAAATTGATGAAATTTTAAGTGGCTATGAAGTTTTCTTCAATTCTCATGCCGTGTGACTAATCGAAAGTCGATAAGATATGGGATTAATGCTTGAAAAGTGGTAAGAATGCCACTCGATTATAATACCTTAGATTTATCTTACTACACCCTTAGGATGGTCTTTTTAAGGTTAAGGCGTAACATGAGCAAGTATGTGACGTGTATATATATGTAATTTTGAGCTTAAACAGATGAATTCATGCCATTGCTTTATTATTAATGATATTGATTTGCGCTGTTTGAGTGTGGTTGAAAATCCTTCGATTTTGTGGGTATATCGTATGCAAACCCTCACGAGACTATAACTCTTCCTTTGAGGTAACTCAAGGGTTCAACGGCTTGTTGCATTAGCTAAATGCAACCGTGTACTCCACGAAAGTGAGTTAGGTAGTTCTTCTTTTTGTTTCTCCCGTGTTTGATGATGTTTTTCCTATCCTATAGTTTATTGCTCGAGGTCAAGCAATTGATAAGTTTGGGGGGGTTGATAAGAGGCGTTCTTATGTGTTTTTAAGCCCGTGATTTGATGTTTTTGGATTTATTTGTTGCCTAAATCATGCCACATTTGCGTTAAATTAGGGTGTTAAGTGATTTCAGGTGATAAACGAGAGCACATGAAGAAAAGGGCGAAAAACGATGCACAACACAATTTCGAGCCTGTTGACCACGCCCAGGCGCCAGTATGACCACGACCGGGCGCCGAGCAAGAAGCAGCAAGTTCAGCATCCTGTTTCCCATGCCTAGGCACCGCCTTACCCGTGCCCAGGCGCCGTCTTGCCCGCATCCGAGAGCCGTTGTCGTCACGCCTGGGCGCCGCCAGACTTATCCCCCAAGAAAGATACTCCATGTAGGTCGCGCCTGGGCGCCGACGTAACAAGTTTTCAAATGTATAAAAGCCAGATTTCAGCAATGAAGAGGGGTTCGAAAATCTGGGGATTAAGGGCATTTTTCTGGGATTTTGAGCCACAAATTCATCAATCTTGGAGGGAGAAGAAGGGGGATTAAGCTAGAGATTGGAGTTTCAAGCTAGGATTCATCGTCAACCAAGCCTTAGGGAGTTTTACTTGCTTTCATTACATGTTTATGTTCATAATTATGTATATGATTGTTCTAGATCTTCTTGAGCTATTGATGATGAGCTAATTTTGTAGAACTAAGACCATGTGAAGGCCAAATTTATGAGTCAATATATATGAAGTGATTTTTTTGTATTAATTCTCCTATTGCTTTGTGTGTTAATTTTATGCTTTTATTCCAATCACGTGCTTGATCACCATATGCTTGCTCTCTTGCCTAATCTAGTCATTCGAGAGAAGATAGGTTAGGGTTCAAGGGAATTAACACATCATCCGAAACAAATGAGGAATTGCCCCTAGAGATAGGTAAAGATTTTCGGGTGCTGTTAGCTGGATTTATCCGGGAAAACTCTAGAACGTTAATCTGTGGTTATTGATTAGATTCTCGGATAGACATATTTAGAGAACCGTCAATTAATCATAGGATTATTATGAGCCGAGACATCGGGTAATAGTTAACTAAGGATTTTCCACCAAAGCAATAGAAGTCTAATAATTCGAGGAGTAACCCATATATATTGACGAGTAGATTCGGTTGTAGCATGTGCCTTAGTCATTTTATCATACGTGAGTTTTAATCTATAGCTCGTTTCCTCTTTTATCCTTCGTTTATTCAATCAATTCTTGCACGTTACTTTAATTGTCTTTCTTTTATTGTTAATCATAAACTAAAATACCTAGTCCTTGAAGTTCGACAACCCGGACTTTTAGTCCACTTATTACTACGCACGACTAGTATACTTGCTATCCAAGCACGTTAGGTATTAGCGTGTCAGTGAGGCCTAACGCCTACCTCTATTTAACCCCTATGTGTGGATATACATCTACCTAGAGGGATACAAATCTCAATATAAAGTACCCCCAAGTTGGTGGTTTTAAACAAGCTAGCAAGATGCTAGTGCTTTCAAAATGCTAGTGTCTTTCAAGTAAAGATGCTAGTAAGTGATGCTCAAGAGTAGCAAGATGCCAGAGGGGCTAACACTCTTGGCACTCATGAAATCCTACTAACAGCGCATAAAATGACTAAGTACCCTACTAGTGCTCATGAAACCAAGGGGTAGAAAACACCCCGCTAGAGCTCACGGACACGGGTATTATACGCTCTTTATCTCCTGGTAGCGGACTTACGAAATATGCAGCAAGATTTAAAAGGGAAAGAATGAGTCGAAGTAACGACGACCACGAGGAATGACCCAGAGGCAAGAAACCTCGAGGAGGATCCCCAAGACAACACGCCGTGGGGCCGAATGCCTCGCGTCACATAGCTGCGGGCCCGAGGGCCTCGCGACACTCAGCCACGGGGAACTGCCTCGTGGCACCAAGCCGCAAGGCCACCGGGGGTAGATACAAAGCACCTCTCTTATCACGTACGGGTGATACATCCGCCCACTACAAAAATTCCTTTCAAAGACAGGGAATATCCTGCCTAGTGAGTTAACAAATTTTAGTTAACATGGGATCATACCTGCTCCATGGGTGTTTCATAAGAAAACATCCAACGGGCATAAAAGATCATAGAAAATAGATCTACCATTACAATGAGGTACTTAATCACTTCACCTCGAAGCAAAATACCTTACCCATTCACAATAGAGGCTAAGGACTTTGCCCAGCTCAACCAACCGCGAGGCACCAAGTGCCTCGCGACCAGCAAGACCAATCGCGAGGCGCCAAGGTCGTCTCCTAGCACCATCTGTTTTATTCATTAAGCGACGCTCGCCACTCCATCGGATAAAAGCCAACGACCTTTATAAGAGTGCTCCTTGAGGACGGAGAGGTCATAGGTTAAATCAATAGGGGTAGAAGAGAAAGTTATCTCCCTGGCTAAATGGCACTACCTGAGCAGGATCATTTCTACTCCCGAGTATCCCACCCGAAAAACTCGGGTGTGGGGGGCATATGATGAGGGCCAAAAATGTCCAAGGGTATTTTAGTAATTTACCCATCCCCGAGGCGATCGAGGCGCCCACCATGGGTCAAAGCCCGCGGTGGAAGGATTGGCCAAGCCTAAAAAGGGCCGACAACCCATTAAACATAATAAGGTTATTCCTCTAGCCTAATAATAATATTAATTAAATCAAGCCTATTGGGCTTATGACAAGATAGGGCCCATAGCCCATAACCAACTCCTTATAAATACCTCAAAGAAGCTGGAGGTGGATCATTATCTGCTCTCCCCACCAAAAAGAGTGCTAGAGAGAAAGCAGGTGGCTATCATAGAGAATAATCCTAACACAGAACTACGAATTGACTTGATCTCACTAAAGTGGGTACGTAGGTAGCTCGCCTAGAGCGAGTGCATTCTATACATTCATCAACCACTAACCTGGTTTGTCGTGAGTTGGATCGGTTCCTTCACCCCACGTGGTCAATCACGTGACATTTACTATCTAACAAATTTTACCATCATCAGTATCTAATGCCCATCTTCTCATGATGTCATTCTAACACTGCCTGTGATAGTGGCTTGGTCAGTGGGCCAACAACGTTATTTGATGAATCTATTCTCTGTATGACGACATCGCCTCTTTCAACGATCTCTCTAATAATGCGAATCTTTTCTCAATGTGTTTGGATTTATTGTGAAACCTGGGTTTCGTGACCTGCGCGATGGCTCCATTGTTGTCACAGTAAAGTGGCAACGGGAGCTCCATGCTAGGAACCACTTGAAATTCAGCTACAAACGTTTTTATCCAAACAACCTCCTTGGCAACCTTTGAGGTAGCCACATACTCAGCTTCAGTGGTTGAATCAACAATTGTGTTTTGCTTAGAGCTTTTCCAAGTTACTGTTCCACCATTTAAAGCAAATACAAACCCCGAGGTGGATTTGCGGTCATCGACATATGACTGAAAGTTGGAGTCAGTATAACCTTCCACCTTTAGTTCCCTATCTCCATACGTCAAACACATATCCTTAGTTCTTCTCAAGTACTTAAGGATACACTTTACAACGATCCAATGCTTTTCTTCTAGGTTAGCTTAAAACCTAGTCACCACACTCACAACATAGGCATTGTCTGGTCTCGTGTACAACATAGCATACATAAGACTTCCTACAACAGATGCATGGGGGACTCTATTCATTCTCTTTCGATCATTCTTACTTTGAGGACTCATCGATTTAGAAATCTGGAGTCCATGTCTCATGGGCAAGAGGACTATCTTAGAATCTACCACTACGAATCTTTTCAAAACCTTTTCTAAATAGAGGGCTTGGGACAGACCTATCTTCCTATTTGCTCTATCCCTATACATGCGAATTCCAAGGATAAAGGTTGTTTCTCCTAAGTCTTTCATGGAGAACGTGCTTGAGAGCGATACTTTGATCGAAGTCAATAGGCCTATATCATTTCCTATCAGTAGAATGTAGTCTACATATTAGACTAGAAATGATATTTTACTCCCACTGCTTTCTTGTAAACGTATAGTTCATCTTCGTTCTTGATGAAGCCATAGTTCCGAACTTCCTTATCAAAACAAAGTTTCTAGCTCCGCGATGCTTGTTTAAGTCCATAAATTGATCTATTCAATTTACACATCTTATGAGAATCTTCATTGGACACGAAATCTTTGGGCTGTTCCATATAGATGTCCTCCTTGAGGAATCCATTCAAGAACGCGGTCTTCACATCCATTTTCTAGATTTCATTGTTTAGGTGTCTGGCTATTTCAAGCAAAATTCTGATGGATTTGATTAAGTCTACCGGAGAGAAGGTTTCCTCATAGTCAATGCCCTCATTTTGACTATATCCCTTCGCCACAAGCCTAGTTTTATAAGTATCCACTTTCCTATCCGAACCAATTTTTCTCTTGTAAATCCAGTTGCCATCTATTGGTGCAATGCCCCTAGGGCGGTCTACCAGAGTCCAGACTTGGCTCGAATACATCGAATCCATCTCTGTCTTCATAGTATGTTAGGTGTTATGCCCTCCATGCCATTGAGGAATTAGATTTAAGAAGGCGTTTGTTTATATTGTATGAACATTATTATTGATTAATAAAAGGCATTGAATTTCTTCTTATAAATCTAATTTTGGCATTTATTGTATTGAACAAATAGGTCCCTAAGATCAAGGTGTATTCACCACTTCTTATTTGATAAGTAGGAGCACTGGTGGAGTTAAGTGCTTGATCTTATAAAGACGGTTTACGAATTAAAGAATCTAAATTGGGCGTTTAGATTCGACTCGTATGACACTTGCTTTGATAAGAAAAGTGCTTAGTCTCACACTGATTGGATAGTGGGAGCTGGTGTCATGAATATGGTTAACAGAGTTAACATATTTGAATATGACTCGTTTTAATCCTATCACATAGGTTTTTACTCAGTGACAGTCAATGACGATGATTACCTTTATAATAGTATGAGTGAACTTTAGACCTGAGGAGTCATTTACATTGTGCTCGTACCGTTGAATAAGTTATTAGAGCAGTTACCCATTGGTGGGGGTCGACCTCGAAGTACGATTCAATTGGTGTGTTCGACAGTGAGAAATGGACTTCCAATAGGGAATTCACTATCTTGAAAGTAAACGAGAAGCAACCTGTGTTAGGTTAATGTCCTCAAATGCCACTAGAGGATTAGTAAATGTTAGGACATTATTAAATTGTAATTGTTTCGAATTCTACCAATAAAAGGCTATTAGTTGTTTACTATTATATTGTCTTTTATATATTGTAATCATCTATAAGTCCATGAACACAAGAGTTAACTCTTTACGACACTAGAGGAGTTAAATACTTGTGTACTAAAATAGTCTGCAAGTCAATGATTTTCAATTGGGCATTGAAAATCATGAAGACTTGTATGATATGAGTTTTGAAAAGAAAGGTGCCCGTTAATCACTAGGAAGTAGTGAAGAACTCACATCATAGGTGCACTGATGGATATAGTGGCACTCAGACATGACCTGCATCGATTCTGTCACATGGGTTTTCACTCTTTGACAGTCAATGACAGATTTGATTAAAGTGTAATAGGTGTGTCTGAACTTCAAACTTGAGGAATCGAGTTGAAGATATACTTGTGGCATTAGGTTCGTCATTAGAGTAGTTAGGCCCAATTCACCCCTTCGTGGGGTCAACCTAGAACTGCAACTTAATGGGCAAGTAGTAGTCCTAACTGATATCCGAGATAAGATTCGTTCCCTCGAAGGTGAACGAAGAATTATCCTATGCATTTATAAGTAAGTTAGATCTTAAAGTCTTTAGCCAAAGCATTCACTGATCTGAATTTATTGTAAAAATAGCATAGAGTCAAGTCAGTGAGTGTGACCAAAAACCATGACTCTCACTTGACCGGGATAATGAAACGAAATATTTATATTCACACAATATTTACAATTAGAAAGGTAAAAGTGATCTAATCATTTCATCTTATTTGGGTTAAAATATGGACCACTTGACTGGCTAGGTGGACCCATATTCAATGAAATCCTCCTATTGCCAAATATAGATGAACCTAAAGAGTTACGCTTAAAAAGGAAAAATCGATAGAAAAAAGGAATATTTCTTATTGTGATATTTTAAGTATTGGATACTTAAAATTAATTAAATAAAACTAATTATTTGAAGAAATAATTTAGTTCATTTATAGTTTGATTAATATGTTATTTCTTGGAGAAATAAAATTAACTAAATAGATTATCTATTATTTAATTAGATTAATTAATTGGATGAATTAATTAATTAATCGGACTAAGCTCAAATTGGTGCACCAAGTGGCACACTAAGGCCTACATAGGGCGGCCAATAGGTGTCTTTTATGGGCTAATTTGAGGCCAAGATATTAACTTAAGTGATATAAATATATCACATTAGTTAATACCTAGGGTAAGAAGTCATAATTTACTTAAGGCACAAGAAAATAAATCCTCTCTCTCTCTCACTCTCCTACCCGTCGGTCATCATCAAGAAAGAGAAGGAGTTTTTTCTCATCAAATTTTTCCGGCGAGACAATTTAGAGGCAGAACAATTGGACTGCTCAGGGCATCAAGTTTTCAACCGGATTAGTTTTGTGAAGAAGTTGAAGGATTCAAGCTCGTGAGTTTCTCCAACCACTCCGCTACAATGGGTAAAGTTTATTTTACCCTATCGTACATACAAACCCCGGGATTGATCTTGTTATGGGGAAATCCAAATTTTTTTTAAATTCCGTTTCCGCTGCGTTTGGTTATTTTTCCCCAACAGTGGTATCAGAGCCAAATCGCGGGGTTTGGCGTATGTAATTTATGTTTAAATATGTGATAAAGATGCATGATTTACTATTTTATCGATGCATGATTAAATATGTGGATTTCGCGTTATTTATGTTCTTGAGGATTTTGTTTATTTTATTTGTTAGAAATTAATAAATCATATTTTATGTAATTTTGATGTAATAAAATAATCACGAAAAGATGGGGATCGGAAATCCCCATCGACGGCAGCAAAAACCCGCCGCCGCGGTGGCGGTGGGAATAACCGGCGGTGTAAGCCGCTGGCTGCTGGACTGCACACGGTCAGACTGGGTCTGCCATGTGCAAGCCCAACAGCGTGCCCATTCACACGGACAATTGGGCTGTCGCATGCGAATGGGCCGCACAGCGGCGGCCCGTGCTGTTGTGCGAGCCCACCCGTGTTTTCCAACACACCGACCCGGGTTGACCTGTGGGTAACCCGGGTATATTATTAAATAAATATATTTATTTAGTTTTTGATTAAAATTGGATTTTAATGCAAAAATAAATAATTATTTATTTTTTAATATTCCAAATAATCTAATGTTAATTAAAGTTAGCCTTTGAATTGAATTGGATTCCTATTGTGAAATGAATTTTAATATACTTAGAGATTAATTTTTATTAAAATTAATGTTTATATAAAATTAATTGGAGTTCATTAAAATTGATTTTTTAAATGGAATCAAATAAATTTAATTTCCTCAAGAATATGAAAAACAATAATTGAAAAACAATATATGATATTCGTGTATTATGTGATATATATCATGTTTGACATGTTATGTGATGAGAGACATGATTCATGGACTTAGACTCGTTTTTAATTTTGTATTTCTTTTCGATGGGTTGTAAACGCCTTTTTGAGCCTAATTTTATTTTCTTTCTAGATAAATTTTGTATAGGTGGCTTATATTGAAATGTAATAATTAGAAATAGAATAGGCCCAAAGGAGAAATTCAAGTCGAGTCGAGGAGATACAAGAAGGAGCTTTGGAAGCTTTAGTGTAGTTTCTTTTTAGTTTGATTGAGACATTGGCTTGTTTCAATCTAGGAATAAAAGTCCATGATTCATGTGTTGTTAGCTTTCTAGGATTGCTAATTTTTATTATTTAATCCATGTTTGTATGTATGATATAAAATGGATTAATGTGCAAAGTGAGACCTAATAAATAATTTAAACTCTCCCACTTTGAAAATTATTAAGTTAGTAAAGGGTACTAGGTATCTTGTCCTCCACTGAACTTGGGAGGAATTAAAATAATATTTAATATATATATCGCGTCCCTAAGCAATGGGGGTTATATATTGAAATATATTTCAAAATTTTCCTAAGTGCATGAAATGCTGTTGGTCGAAACAAATTTCACCCCACATACCAACAAAAGGTTGCAAGGTGAAATTCAATTGTTAGACTAATAGATAGTCAGTGGGTTGAACTTAAATTATTCATAAATCAATAAGATCGTTAAAAGATTGAGATTTGATGTATAATGGACAAAGGGATTGAATCATCCATTTGATGGGCTGATGTTGGACATCACATTAATAGATTGATTAGGCCAAATACCAGCAAAAGGTTGCAACCTATTAATCTAGTCAAAGAAATCAATCACCACTATGAAGCCTTCCAACGATGACTTCCGAATTCCACAGTGGGAGTGTGGATTTTCGAAAAATGTAGTGGGAGCCAAGTTTATTTTGAAAGTCTCTAATTTAAACTTGGAACAACAATTACATTAGAATCTAATAAGTTTTTTTTTTTCCATTTCTACAGTTATTTGCTCATTTTCTCTCTCACTATGACTATCAACCCATTATCTGTATTACTTGAAAAGAACACTTTGACTGGTCCAAACATTGTGGATTGGCTCCGAAACTTGAGGATAGTCCTCAATATGGAGTCATTGGGGTATGTATTGGATACTGACATCCCAGCCGAAAAGTGGGTCAAAGACGATGCCTGGGTTCGTGGGTACATGTTGGGTTCAATGACAAATGAGTTGCAGAGGTCCCATGATAAAATGGTCTCGGCGAGGGCTATTTTGGCACACCTGGTGGAGCTTTATGGTGAGCACAGTTACATTGCTTGATATGAGATATCGAAAGAGCTCTTTGGAGCCTAGATGAAGGAAGGAGAAAAGGTTGGGGATCATGTTTTAAAATTGATTTCGAAAATTGAGAGGTTAGAAGCCATCAACTTCAAAATGGACCTACAACTACAAACTGATCTCATCTTGCAGTCACTTCCAGACTCCTTTTCCCAATTTGTGGTGAAATTCAACTGCAATGAGATAGAATGCAATTTAGCTGGGTTGATGAACAAGCTGAATACTGCATAATCTCAAATGAAGCCAAAGGGAAAAGAGGCCGCCTTGGTCACCACTTCTAACCCTAAAAACAACAACAACAAGAAGACTAAGAAAGCTACTAGCACTCCGGGTCCACAAGGTAAGATAGACAAAGGAAAGGGAAAAACACCAAAAGTGATGAAGAGGAAAGGACCAAAGGAAACGGATATGTGCCTTCACTGCGGTGAGCTAGACCACTGGAGGAGGGAATGTTCCAACTTTGGCAAAGGTGCACCGGGTATGGAACTTTTTGTTTTAGAAACCAATTGTTCTATAATTGTTTTTTCCACTTCGTGGATACTTGATTCTGGAGCTAGTGCTCACATTTGTGTAATGAATCAGGATCTGCAACGAAGTAGAAAGCTGGAGCTGTAAGGATCGGTATGCCCCCCTAAGAGATGTCGGCGCAACGGAAGAAATAAAGTATGTAAAACACATATATAATAGCATCCCAAGCTAGGGGGTCGAATTAATGCACAACAAAAACTAAAATACGAGTAAAAGGGTTTTAAACCGATTACAAGATTTGAGGTTTTATTAAAGTGAGGGTGTATAACCACAACACAAGGAAAACCACACCAAAACTTTGGCTCTCATTTTCGAACCTCACCTCAACATGGAGGGATTCGAATCGAACCACGAAAAGCTCCTAAAGAAAGAAGCCTCTACAAGGACACACCTCAAGCATGTTCATACCTTAAGCAAAAGATTGGCTAGATATATGCTTTAAGGAAATGGAGTCTATGTAGTGAAAGGTAGAAGACAAGAAGAGTTACTAGACAAATATCTATGGAAGATAATCTTCTATAACTAATCTTCAAGAAAAAGTTCTATGGAAGAAAGTCTTCAACAAGCACAAGAGAAGTAAGAAGAAAACTCTAGAGAGGAAGTACTAAGCTCAAAGTTTTCTTTCCTTTAAGTTTTCATCAAGAATAAAAGAAGAGCAAGAGACCCTCTTATAATGGCCTTAAATTTTGGCAATATAGGGTTAGAGAGAGGAGAAGACTTACTTCCACTTAATCAATTAATCTCATTAGTCAATTTTACTTTAATCCTAAACCGGATTAATATTCACATAGCAATTGAATTTAATGAGTAAGTGTGTAACCCCATTGTAGGTTCGTTCACGTACTAGTAGTAGGAACACAACCCCGTTGTGCCTATGCAATTTTCATTGCTAGATTTAATTAGTCCAAGTATTTTAATCCGACCAAGAATTAATCACCGATTAATTCATGGCTCCTACAAATCAAGGTTAGTACTAGTCACGCGCCATGAAAACCTAGCCACGAAAAATTATTAGGTGACCTTTCCGCATTACAATTTTTGCATAAGCAAAATCCTTCAATCAAATATCTCGATCGAATCTAGGACTTGGATGTCAGTCGAAATCCCAATAACTCGATTCTATGTATATCGATCTAAGTGATATTGACCAATTTATCAATCAAGCGAGGAAACACTGCGCCTCCTTATTGATACGACTCCGGTCGGAGGTTCCCATGGTCAATACACTGTGAAGTACATAGGATATGCGCCGATGCTAATGATCAGTGACGTATTCTCTCTTGGCACTCACGTGCCTCCGTACATAACCAAACTGGACCCAATATGCCCCACTTTATGACTCGCCTGGAATCATGTGACAAATCTAAGCACAGTGGGCGATGCGTGAGATGACCAATGGTGCCTCAAGTCATGAGGGCCAATCTTATGCCTACGTAACCAAGGAGATTCCGAATTCGACATTGACTCCAATAAGGACTCTCGGTGGGGTTGTTCAGTTTACTTGATCCCAATGAGAACCCACATACATGCACTGATGTACACCATATCGGTATCCATGGAATAGGATACACTCTCCAAGAGTGTGAACTATACGTGCAAGTCTTTACGAGTCATTGATATGTTACGATCGGTATGCCCCCACAAGCGATGCCGGCGCAACGGAAGAAATAAAGTATATAAAACACATATATATCGGCATCCCAAGCTAGGGGGTCAAAGTAATGCACAACAAAAACAAATACGAGTAAAGGGGTTTTAAACCGATTACAAGATTTGGGGTTTTATTAAAGTGAGGGTGTAAAACCACAACACAAGGAAAACCACACCAAAAACTTTGGCTCTCATTTTCGAATCCTCACCTCAACATGGAGGGTTCGAATCAAACCACCATAAACTCCTAAAGAAAGAAGCCTCTACAAGGACACACCTCAAGTAAGTTCATACCTTAAGCAAAAGATTGGCTAGATATATGCTCTAATGAAATGGAGTCTATGTAGTGAAAGGTGGAAGACAAGAAGAGTTACTAAAAGAAATATCTATGGAAGATAATCTTTTACAACTAATCTTCAAGAAGAAGTTGTATAGAAGAAAATCTTCAAGAATCACAAGAGAAGCTAGAAAAATCTAGAGATGAAGAACTAAGCTCTAAGCTTTTTTTTCTTTTTAAGTTTTCATCAAGTTTTAAATGAGAGCAAGAACACCTCTTTTTATAGCCACCAATTTTCGGCCATATGGTGTTAGGTGGAGTAGAAGACTTGTTTTTCTTCACCTACCACCTCATTCTCACCTACCATTCCATTCTCAACTACCACCACATGTGTAAGAGAATATTTTTCATTTTCTTCTTTATTTAAAAAACATTACAAGTCAAACTTTGACTAGCTTTGAATTTCACTCTTGTGACTTCATTTAATTAAGTACAACTTAATTAAAATGACTCCCAAGTTTTCCAAGACTTGTTAATTAAATAATCTTCATGATTAATTAATAGTAAAATTAGTAGCATAAATATATTCCCAGATAATAATAATTTCCGTTAATGATTAATCTCCAAGATTAATTAATAGAAAAATTATTTTCCCAAGCTTACTAATTAAAATGTCTTCCACTTAATTAATTAATCTCATTAATCAATTTCACTTTAATCCTAAACCGGATTAATATTCACATAGCAATTGAACTTTCTTGAGTAAGTGTGTAACCCCATTGTAGGTTCGTTCATGTACTAGTAGTAGGAACACAACCCAGTTGTGCCTTTGCAATTTTCATTGCTAGATTTAATTACTCCAAGTATTTTAATCCGACCAAGAATTAATTACCGATTAATTCATGGTTCCTACAAATCAAGGTTAGTACTAGCCACGCGCCAAGAAGACCTAGCCATGAACGATTATTAGGTGACCTTTCCGCATTACGATTTTCGCATAAGTAAAATCCTTCCATCAAATATCCCGATCGAATCTAGGACTTGGATGTCAGTCGAAATCCCAGTAACTCGATTCTATGTATATCGATCTAAGTGACATTGACCAATTTATCAATCAAGTGAGGAAACACTGCTCCTCCTTATTGATACTACTCCGGCCGGAAGTTCCCATGGTCAATACACTGTGAAGTACATAGGATATGCGCCGATGCTAATGATCAGTGACGGATTCTTTCTTGGCACTCACGCGCCTCCGTACATAACCAGATTGGACCCAATATGCCCCACTTTATGACTCACCTGGAATCGTGTGACAAATCTAAGTACAGTGGGCGATGCACGAGACGACCAATGGTGCCTCAAGTCATGAGGACCAATCTTATGCCTACGTAACCGAGGAGATTTCAAATTCGACATTGACTCCAATATGGAATCTCGGCGGGGTTGTTCAGTTTACTCGATCCCAACGAGAACCCACATACATGCACTGATGTACACCGTATCAATATCCATGGAATAGGATACACTCTCCAAGAGTGTGCATTGTACGTGCAAGTCTTTACGAGTCATTGATATCCCTATCTCAATGATTCTATGACTTGGAACATTTTTAAGAGCACAACCTTAGAGACGTATTCCATGATTGGCATCCCCGATACCAAACACATCTCATAGCTTAAGAGTGATCTAGGGGACTTTATCTAATTGCATATAATGATAAGATGAAGAATATGCCTTTTATTAAATAACTTGACAAGATACTATATAAGACTGTTTAAAGAGTCGGCTACTACGCCTAACAAATGGCACGTCGGGAACCTAACTCTTTCAATCCCCCACTTGCCCTAGAGCCAATTGCCCATGTATTTCAGGCCCATCTTCTCAAGATGTCCCTCCAATACTCTTTGGCCCAAGGGTTTGGTAAAGGGGTCTGCTATGTTATTTGCCGAGTCCACACGTTCCACTTAAATGTCGCCTCTACGAACGATCTCTCTGATCAGATGGTATCGCCTTTCTATATGTTTGGACCTCTGATGAGACCTTGGCTCTTTTGAATGTGCAATAGCCCCATTGTTATCACTGTACAATCGTACGGGATCAACAACAGATGGAACAACACCCAACTCATGGATGAAGTTCCTTATCCAAACAGCTTCTTTTGCAGCCGCCCAGGCTGCAATGTACTCAGCCTCTGTGGTGGAGTCAGCAATAGTTTCCTGTTTAGAACACTTCTAGCTGACCGCTCCACCATTGAGTACAAAGACAAATCCCGAGATAGATTTGAAATCTTTCACATCAGATTGGAAGCTAGAATCTGTATAGCCTTCCAATTTTAATTCTCCTCCACCGTAGACCAGGAAGGCATCCTTAATTCTTCTTAAGTACTTAAGGACTGCCTTTACGGCTTTCCAGTGCTCTTCGCCTGGATTGGCTTGGTATCGGCTTATTGCACTAAGTGCATAAGCCACATCAGGCCGTGTACATAGCATAGCATACATAATACTCCCTATTGCAGAGGCATATGGTATGTGAGACATCTTTTCCTTTTCCTCCGGTGTCTGAGGGGACATAGATTTGGAAAGAGAAATACCATGTCTCATAGGCACCAGTCCTCTCTTGGACTGATCCATTTTGAATCTCTTCAAAACTCTATCTATGTACGCAGATTGGGAGAGTCCCAGCATTCTACTGGATCTATCTCGATGAATCTTCATTCCGAGAATGTAGGATGCCTCTCCCATATCCTTCATTGAGAATTGTGTGGATAACCACGTTTTCGTTTCTTGCAACATTCCTATGTTGTTTCCAAACAATAGAATGTCATCAACGTAAAGCACCAAAAATGTTATCGCGCTCCCACTAGCCCTTTTGTACACACATGCTTCATCAGCATTTTGAAGAAAACCATATGTTTGTACAGTATCATCAAAACACTTGTTCCAGCTTCGG
Source organism: Buddleja alternifolia (assembly GCA_019426215.1). Taxonomy (NCBI): domain Eukaryota; kingdom Viridiplantae; phylum Streptophyta; class Magnoliopsida; order Lamiales; family Scrophulariaceae; genus Buddleja; species Buddleja alternifolia. The sequence continues at coordinate 20,843,895 of CM033393.1, forward strand.
GAAGCCTGTTTGAGTCCATAAATGGATCTCTGAAGTATGCACACCTTGTGCTCACTTCCTATGGATGCGAAGCCCTCGGGCTGCTCCATGTAAAGCTCTTCCTCTATTTTACCATTGAGGAAAGCAGTCTTCACATCCATCTGCCATATTTCATAGTCTAAATATGCAGCTATGGCTAGAAGTATCCGAATGGATTTGACCATAGCCACTGGTGAAAAGGTTTCATCATAGTCAATTCCTTGCCTCTGAGTGTAACCTTTCGCCACGAGACGTGCCTCGTAGGTGACTACTTCTCCTTCTGCTCTAAGCTTTCGCTTATAGATCCACTTGCAGCCTACGAGTTTAGACCCGTCAGGTGGATCCACCAAGGTCCAAACCTTGTTGGAGTGCATGGAGTCCATCTCGGATTGCATGGCTTCTAACCATTTTCCCGAATCGACGTCCAACGTTGCTTCCCCATATGTCCTTGGATCAGGGGAATTACCATCCTCGTTGCTATCAAGCAAGAAACCATACCTCTCAGGTTGTTTTGGGATCCTTTCGGATCTTCGAGGATGTTGTGTACTTGCTACTACTTCTGGTTGTGCATCTGTGGTATCAAGTGAACCCTTTTGTGGTTCTTGAGTTTCCTCAAGTTCTGCAACCTCGCCATTTCTATCCAATAGAAATTCCTTCTCTAAGAAGGTAGCGTTCCTTGAAACAAACACTTTATGTTCCGATGGGTTGTAGAAATAATATCCATAGGATTGTTAGAATAGTGCCCTGCGAGCCAATCCTAGATAGGCTTTCTTTATCTATTCTTGTAATAAACAATTTCGTTTTACATTATATATTAATAAAAGGCATTTATTCATCTTATGTTTATATTGTTATAACTATATGATGAAGTCCCTAGAATTCACACATAGCTATGGGGCTTGATATCTCATTGGATGGATATCATAAAACAAGTTTCTAAGGCTGTGATTTCTAAATACTGTCCAAGTCATAGAATTATCAAGATGGGACATTGATAATTCGGATAGACTTGCGCCTATGATGCACACTCTTAATTAGAGAATGTCTCGTTTTATAGACATTAGTGTAGTTGACACAAATGCACATACGTGGGTGCTTGTTGAGAACAAATTCACTGATTACCCTGACTGAAACTTCCTAAATTGGAATTATTTCTATATATGTCGAATTAGGAGTTTCTTAATCACGATAGTGCAAGATTAATTCTTTGACTTGAGTCATCACAGTAATCTTGTATATTGACTTACTGCACTTTGACTCCTGTGCCAGTTCTTTTACAAGGACACATATGGACTGGTGATTGGGTGTAGTGACTCGTATATGGAGGTTGGTGTTGACAACAAAGGATCCATCACTTGTCTAGATGAACAAGTGAATTTCCTATATAATTCTAAGTGATTTGACTGAGTCAGTCCTTGGCCAAGGCAAGTAAGTAATTAATTAAGAAATGAGTTTCTTGAATTAATTAATCACTAGTCAAACACACTTGAATTATTAAGATTGAATTTATAAAGATCTCGACCAATAAGATTCCTCGATCCTTAATTCAATTGGGAAATTAGTTGATGGAAGAATCTCACTTGCATGGAATGCGCGATTGGAAAGGTTCACTTTGAATCGCCTACATCTAGGTCTTCAAGATAAGTAGCTAGAAACTTTTCTTTGATTTATGGGTATCTTATATTTAATGGAGATTAAATAATAAGATGGTTAATTAAAAGTGTTTAATTAATCAAGACAATTTAATTGTCCAAATTAAATCATAAAGGTTATGAACCCATTACTAGTATGTTGGTGAACCTAAAGGGTCACACACAATACTCGGACAAATCCATTTCTTAATTAAGGAAATTTAATTCAAAGTAGTTGAGTTAATATATTAATTAATTAGATTAATTAATTAAGACTTTTATTTATTCAAGTGTTGGATAAATAAATTAATTAAGTTGATAAGATCAATTTAATTAAGCTTAAGTCTAGAAAGCATTTAATTTAATTAGAAGTGACTTTTATTAATCTAGTATGGTGGATTAATTATTAAAAGACTATTTTATTAAGTCTTGGTCGAAAATTTGGTGGAGGAAAATAATTAAAGAGTTTAATTAATTTTCTTCTAGAAGGAAATAAGATTTCTTGGAGAGAAAGGAAACTAATTAAAATAGAAGAGTTCTATTTAGAAATTAATTAGTCTTCTATTTCTACATGGAAAAGGATTAATGTATAAGAGTTCTACATGGAAAAGAATTGCAAGAACCTAGTCCTATATATAGGACATGTAGAGAACGAAAAAAAAAAAGATGACTTTTGAAGCCAAAATTTTTGTTCCTCTTGCATAGAAAAATCGTTTCTTTTTCCTCTCTCTCATATAGTGTTCTTGAGTTCTTGATTATTCATCAAGATCTTGAATTCAAGAATTCTTCCAAAATACTTAGAGAAGTAATTTTTGCTTTCACCTTAATCCCATACACTATTCCTTAGAGTTAGAATAAACGTTTATAGATCAACCTAGCTAAAGATTATAAACGAGTGGGTATCCGGGGTGTGGATCAACTTTAGAGGAGAAACACTTGGGTCTCTGAAGTGAATCAAGAATCCGATCAAAGACGTTTTTGGTGGAGGAATTCGAAATCTTCATCAAAGGGAAAAACGAAAGAGTTGATTCAAGGAACGAGAAGCAAGCTAGGGAGCTTACGTTAAGGAAGAAGAAACTCTTCGATTTTTACGAAAAATCGAATAAGGTAAGATCTTCTTTATTAAAACTTTAAATAACAAATCAAAGATGCGCAAGCCTATGATACGTGATAAGCCCGTAGGATTAATAAACTCGCATGTTTAAATCCTAGAAACTAAAATTTTAATTTTCCGCTGTGCTTAGTCGGGCTACATGTATATTTCCCAACAGTGGTATCAGAGCCAAAGGCTCGCGCATCGTGCATGATCCGTTTTATTTTAATCGTTGCATGTGATGTACGTTTAAAATTATTAAATTGATGAATTTTATTGATTTGGGGATTTTCATTAAAAACTATTTATTTTCAGCTTTTAAGGGATGTTTAAATCTGAAGAATAATTTTATGTAATGAGATTACATTGAATCGAATAAGTGTACGTGTGTTGTTGGTGTATGCAAGTATTTGGGAGTTGAAAGTTGAGCGTCAATTCCGAATTGCACTAAACTAATCCGCCGCACGAGTGTCAACTGGGAGTTGAGAGTTTTGCAATGTATTAATTGCACCCTCACGTAAGATGCTGCATGAGTGAAAAAGGGATTAAGAATCCCAATTGTGTACGGCTGGCTGCATGTATGTGTTAGAGATACACATGGGATCTAGTTTATGTTAAATTCATAAAAGTAGATCATGCAATTCAGATTTGCATGCTTTACGAATCCAAGTGGCGGTGGAGTTAGCATTCCAATTGGATTTGGAGTCCAATATCATGACATGGACATACATATGTATTGACATACACATAGCAAGGAAACCGTCCAACTTGTTTCGGAAAGCGTTTTTCTAAAAATTTTAATTTTATTTAAAAGGAGTTTTAAATTGTTTACTTTTGGAAAAATCAAATTTTATTGAGAAACCCCAAATTGATTTAATTTATGAGAATATTTGGTAAATTAAGAATTTACATATGCTTTCATGAGTTGATATGCATGATGGAATTTTGAGGCCATTAGGATTGTAAAAGCATGTTTATTTTCCGTTATCTATATTATTCGCCTTGCCGGCATTCGATCCTTGATGGCTCTAGATATGATCGATTTAAATATGGCCTAAAATATCCATGTTATATTTTATGTATGAGATGCATGATTTTATGTATGTGATGCATGATTTTATAATATGCATGATTTATGTATGAGATGCATGATTCTATGTATAAGATGCATGTTTGTATAAGATACATATTGTTTTTTAAGATTATGCTTATCTTTTATATTTCCTTTCATGTATTGTTGGGCATGTTTAGGATAGAGACTTAGATAAGATAATCGAAGTGATGAGACCTTTTCATAATATACTAAAATCCCTTACTTATTAGATAAGTTTATAAAATCTTAATGATTTTAATTTTAAGTTAATATGGGATAAAATTAAACGGGGTTTAATATTCCATGCCTACCATCAAAAGTAATAGCATGTCGGTGCTACTTATGTAGATTAGTCGACCATTGCAAGTGGGACTTTCTATAATGAGAAAGCCGTGATTATTACTAAGCATAGAGATGCACATGGGTGATTTATCCTCTAAGTTGACCATTGCAAGTGGAACTTTTTGGGTAGGTCATTTACATGTAGGTTTGATGGGTCTAACTTAACATAGGAGTAACATGGGGGCGCATAAAATTGAGGTCCATGTAAAACATGAGGTAAAATAATTGAGGGTTACATAGGGATGTAATTGATAAGTGTTGTCTACCTTTTTAATTATTATGTATGTGTCCATAAAATTGGGGTATGTAATAATTAAATCGGACTTCAAACTCACTAAAAAAAAAATTGTTTTTCTCGAATTCTTTAATGAGGGTTATTGAATTTGAATTAAATAGTGGGAGGTAATTTATGATTAAAAGACTTTAAAATCATATCTACACATAATGTATTAAACATCTTCTTAAACTCCATTTCGCTTTAATTTGTAGATAACTAGATATCTAAGATAGCTAAGAACCCGCTTTCCACAATTCTCGACACAAATAAACTCACTGGACCCAACTATTCTGATTGGCTTAGAAACCTTAAGATAGTGCTCAACTCTGAGAATAGAGCCTATGTCTTGACTGATGCACCCCTCTCGACTCTACCCGAGGATGCTGAGGAGGAGGAAATCGAAACCCATAAGAGATGGTTAAACGATGACCTCCAAGCAAGGTGCACGATGCTTGCATCAATGTCGAATGAGTTGCAAAAGCAACACGAAAATATGGCAAGTGCTGCTGATATTTTCAAACACTTACAAGAGTTGTATGGTGAAAAGTCTAGGAGGGAAAGGTACTTAGTGTCTAAAGAGCTTTTTAGAGCTCGTATGACTGAGGGGTCAAATGTCCAAGAACATGTGCTTAAGATGATTGGGCTCATTGAGAAGCTCGCAAGTCTTGACATTTTTCTAGACAATGAACTCTCAGTGGACTTAGTACTTCAATCCTTGCCTAGCACATTCGATCAATTTGTGGTCAACTTTAACATGAACAGTCTGGAGGCGACCTTGCCTGACTTGTTAAGCATGTTAAGGACTGCAGAAGCCACCATCAAGAAGGACAAGCCAGTCCTACTTGTGAGTTCTGCCCATTCTAAGGCTAAAAGGCCAAAGAAAGGGAAAGGGAAAAGTTCCCAAAAGAACAAGAAGCTAAAAGCTAAAGGTGGGGTCAAGAAGGTTAAAGCTGATAAAGATAAGGGTGATTGTTTCCATTGCGGTAAACCAGGGCATTGGAAGAGGAACTGCAAGGAGTACCTTGCGACCCTAAGTGAGACCAAGGGTATGTTTTATGTTGAAGTTAACTTATCTGTTAACGATACTTCTTGGGTATTAGATACCGGTTGTGCATCACATCTTTGCAATAATTTGCAGGCAATGACAAGAAGTAGGATGCTAGGAAAGGATGAGATCGTTCTGAGACTTGGCAATGGAGCAAAAGTTGCTGCCACAGCGATAGGAACGGTCAACCTGGCATTAGGCGACGACATTAGAATAGTTTTAAATAATTGTCTTTATGTTTCTAGTATAATAAAGAACATTATCTCCATCCCTGTTTTAGATGGAGAGGGTTTTGAGTTTTTAATAAAACATGGAAAGTGTTCCATTATTAAAAATTGTTCTTTACTTTTTACTAGTACTTTGACGAATTGTTTATACACTGTTCAACCAATTAATTCCGTCTTTCACATTCAACATAGTAACAAAAGAAAACAAGATAACTTAAACAGTACACTAATGTGGCATGCTAGACTAGGACATATTTCCAAAGAAAGAATGCACAAATTGGCAAAGGAAGGTGTACTCGACCTTAAGGAAGAGGAAACCATGCCTGCTTGTGAATCTTGTCTTAAAGGAAAAATGACCAAGTCACCATTTGTAGGACAAGTGGAACGTGCCACCCATCTTTGGATTTGATCCATTCGGATGTTTGTGGTCCTTTTAGTATAAGTACTAAAGGAAGGTGTACTTACTTCATTACTTTTACCGATGATTATTCACGGTACGGATATGTGTACCTTATGAAGCACAAATCTGAAGCTTTTGAAAAGTTCAAAGAGTTTAGGAATGAAGTAGAAAAACAACTAAGTCGTAATATTAAGACTCTTCGATCTGATCGGGGAGGAGAATACTTAAGTGACGAATTCCTTAGTTATCTTAAAGAGAATGGGATTCTCTCTCAGTGGACTCCGCCTGGAACACCACAATTGAATGGGGTGTCTGAGCGAAGGAATAGGACTTTATTGGATATGGTCCGTTCCATGATGAGTTTCACTGAAGTTCCTCCATCTTTCTGGGGTTATGCCTTAGAAACTGCGGCATATCTATTAAATAGATTGCCTTCCAAATCAGTGCCCAAAACGCCTTATGAGTTATGGCGTGGTAAACCGGCCTCATACAAATATCTTCGAGTATGGGGATGTTCAGCCTATGTGAAAAGGCTAGTGGGAGATAAGTTAGAGTCTAAGTCTAGCTTATGTAAATTTGTGGGGTACCCTAAAGAAACTGCGGGGTACTACTTCTATGATCCATCGGAACAAAAGGTGTTTGTTTCAAGGAATGCCATCTTCTTAGAGAAGGAGTTTCTATTAGATAGAAAGGGCGAGATCATAGAACTTGAAGAAGTTCAAGAACCACAAATTATCTCACAAACTTTGGAAACACAAACACAAGAAAACACTGAAATATCTAACACACAACCTCCGAGAAGATCCGAAAGGATCCGAGGGCCACCTGAGAGGTACGGTCTATTACTAGAAAGTAATAAGGAGGAGCTTCAAGTGGATGAAGATCCAAGAAGCTACAACGAAGCAATATGTGATATTGATTCTGGGAAGTGGCAAAGTGCCATGGAATCTGAAATGGACTCCATGTACTCCAACAAGGTATGGACCTTGGTAGATCCACCAGAGGGTATAGTACCCATTGGTTGTAAGTGGATCTATAAGCGAAAGCTTGGAGCAAATGGAGAGGTAGTGACCTATAAAGCTAGGCTAGTGGCAAAAGGTTACACTCAAAGAGAGGGTATCGACTATGAAGAAACCTTTTCGCCAGTAGCAATGCTTAAATCCATTAGGATTTTGCTTGCAATAGCTGCTCATTATGATTATGAAATATGGCAGATGGATGTGAAAACCGCCTTCCTCAATGGAAACATAGAGGAAGAGATTTACATGAAACAACCAGAAGGTTTCATATCTAGTGGGAGTGAGCAAAAAGTTTGCAAACTCCAAAAGTCCATTTATGGACTAAAGCAAGCATCCCGAAGTTGGAACATCTGTTTTGATGAAACTATAAGGATGTATGGTTTCATTAAAAACGAAGATGAACCATGTGTGTACAAGAAAGTCAGTGGGAGTGCAGTGACATTCTTAGTACTTTATGTTGATGATATTCTACTCATTGGGAATGATGTAGGAATGATGCAATCGACTAAAGTATGGTTATCCACCAAATTCTCCATGAAAGACTTTGGAGATGCATCCTACATCTTAGGAATCAAAATCTATAGAGATAGATCAAGAAAGATGATAGGATTGTCTCAGTCAATGTACATAGACAAAATGCTAAAAAGGTTTAGTATGGAGGAATCAAAGAAAGGATTCTTGCCTATGAGTCATGGGATCCGGTATTCTCGATCCATGTGTCCTTCGACATCCCAAGAACGAGATAGGATGGCTCGCGTACCATATGCTTCTGCCATAGGAAGTATTATGTATGCAATGTTATGTACAAGGCCTGATGTGGCTCATGCATTAAGTGTAGTGAGTCGTTTTCAGTCCGACCCAGGTGAGTTGCATTGGGTAGCCGTGAAAACAATCCTCAAGTACTTGAGAAGGACTAAGGATTTGTTTTTGATATACGGCGGTGGAGAATTGAAACTAGAAGGGTTCACTGACTCTAGTTTCCAATCTGAGGTGGATGATTTGAAATCAATGTCGGGATTTGTATTCACCCTCAATGGTGGAGCAGTAAGTTGGAAGAGTTCCAAACAGAAAACTACTGCGGATTCCACAACCGAGGCTGAATACATAGCTGCATCTGATGCAGCAAAGGAAGCTGTTTGGATTAGGAACTTCATCCAAGGGTTGGGTGCAGTCCCTAGCATTGTCGATCCAGTACCTTTGTATTGTGACAATAATGGCGCCATTGCTCAAGCAAAGGAGCCGAGGTCTCATCAAAGATCCAAACACATAGAAAGGCGATACCATCTGATCCGAGAGATTGTTGGTAGAGGCGACATACGTGTGGAAAGAGTCGTCACAACGGAGAACATAGCGGATCCACTAACTAAGCCCTTGTCTCGTAACGTATTAGAAAGACATCTTGAGAAGATGGGTCTTAGATACCAAGGAGATTGGCTCTAGTGCAAGTGGGAGATTGTTAGAATAGTGCCCTGCGAGCCAATCCTAGATAGGCTTTCTTTATCTATTCTTGTAATAAACAATTTCGTTTTACATTATATATTAATAAAAGGCATTTATTCATCTTATGTTTATATTGTTATAACTGTATGATGAAGTCCCTAGAATTCACACATAGCTATGGGGCTTGATATCTCATTGGATGGATATCATAAAACAAGTCTCTAAGGCTGTGATTTCTAAATACTGTCCAAGTCATAGAATTATCAAGATGGGACATTGATAATTCGGATAGACTTGCGCCTATGATGCACACTCTTAATTAGAGAATGTCTCGTTTTATAGACATTAGTGTAGTTGACACAAATGCACATACGCGGGTGCTTGTTGAGAACAAGTTCACTGATTACCCTGACTGAAACTTCCTAAATTGGAATTATTTCTATATATGTCGAATTAGGAGTTTCTTAATCACGATAGTGCAAGATTAATTCTTTGACTTGAGTCATCACAGTAATCTTGTATATTGACTTACTGCACTTTGACTCCTGTGCCAGTTCTTTTACAAGGACACATATGGACTGGTGATTGGGTGTAGTGACTCGTATATGGAGGTTGGTGTTGACAACAAAGGATCCATCACTTGTCTAGATGAACAAGTGAATTTCCTATATAATTCTAAGTGATTTGACTGAGTCAGTCCTTGGCCAAGGCAAGTAAGTAATTAATTAAGAAATGAGTTTCTTGAATTAATTAATCACTAGTCAAACACACTTGAATTATTAAGATTGAATTTATAAGGATCTCGACCAATAAGATTCCTCGATCCTTAATTCAATTGGGAAATTAGTTGATGGAAGAATCTCACTTGCATGGAATGCGCGATTGGAAAGGTTCACTTTGAATCGCCTACATCTAGGTCTTCAAGATAAGTAGCTAGAAACTTTTCTTTGATTTATGGGTATCTTATATTTAATGGAGATTAAATAATAAGATGGTTAATTAAAAGTGTTTAATTAATCGAGACAATTTAATTGTCCAAATTAAATCATAAAGGTTATGAACCCATTACTAGTATGTTGGTGAACCTAAAGGGTCACACACAATACTCGGACAAATCCATTTCTTAATTAAGGAAATTTAATTCAAAGTAGTTGAGTTAATATATTAATTAATTAGATTAATTAATTAAGACTTTTATTTATTCAAGTGTTGGATAAATAAATTAATTAAGTTGATAAGATCAATTTAATTAAGCTTAAGTCTAGAAAGCATTTAATTTAATTAGAAGTGACTTTTATTAATCTAGTATGGTGGATTAATTATTAAAAGACTATTTTATTAAGTCTTGGTCGAAAATTTGGTGGAGGAAAATAATTAAAGAGTTTAATTAATTTTCTTCTAGAAGGAAATAAGATTTCTTGGAGAGAAAGGAAACTAATTAAAATAGAAGAGTTCTATTTAGAAATTAATTAGTCTTCTATTTCTACATGGAAAAGGATTAATGTATAAGAGTTCTACATGGAAAAGAATTGCAAGAACCTAGTCCTATATATAGGACATGTAGAGAACGAAAAAATAAAGATGACTTTTGAAGCCAAAATTTTTGTTCCTCTTGCATAGAAAAATCGTTTCTTTTTCCTCTCTCTCATATAGTGTTCTTGAGTTCTTGATTATTCATCAAGATCTTGAATTCAAGAATTCTTCCAAAATACTTAGAGAAGTAATTTTTGCTTTCACCTTAATCCCATACACTATTCCTTAGAGTTAGAATAAACGTTTATAGATCAACCTAGCTAAAGATTATAAACGAGTGGGTATCCGGGGTGTGGATCAACTTTAGAGGAGAAACACTTGGGTCTCTGAAGTGAATCAAGAATCCGATCAAAGACGTTTTTGGTGGAGGAATTCGAAATCTTCATCAAAGGGAAAAACGAAAGAGTTGATTCAAGGAACGAGAAGCAAGCTAGGGAGCTTACGTTAAGGAAGAAGAAACTCTTCGATTTTTACGAAAAATCGAATAAGGTAAGATCTTCTTTATTAAAGCTTTAAATAACAAATCAAAGATGCGCAAGCCTATGATACGTGATAAGCCCGTAGGATTAATAAACTCGCATGTTTAAATCCTAGAAACTAAAATTTTAATTTTCCGCTGTGCTTAGTCGGGCTACATGTATATTTCCCAACAAGGATTCCTTTGGATATCCCAAAAACTTACATAAGGAGGATCTTGCATCCAACTTATCGCCCACTAGTTGCTTGACATAAGCCGAGCAACCCCATACCCTTAGGTATTTATAAGTGGGTGGTTTACCAAAACACATTTCATATGGCACCTTGGAGACACTCTTTGACGGTACTCTATTTAATAGATGCGTCGCAGATTCTAGGGCATATCCCCAGAAGGAAAGAGGAAGTCCAGTGAAACTTGTCATGGATCGAACCATGTCCATCAAGGTCCGATTCCTTCGCTCGCTTACCCCATTAAGTTGGGGAGTACCGGACGAAGTCCACTGAGAGACAATCCCATTGTCTTTTAGATAATCGAGGAATTCACGGGACAAGTATTCTCCCCCTCGATCCAATCGAAGAGCTTTGATACTTCTTCCCGTTTGCTTCTCTACTTCATGTCTAAACTCCTTGAACCTCTCAAAGGCTTCAGACTTATATCTCATAAGATACACGTAACCATACCTCGAAAAGTCGTCGGTGAAGGTTATGAGGTAAGAATGGTTCCCTTTAGTGCTTACATTAAGCGGACCACATACATCCGTATGGACCAAGTCCAAAAGGTTAATAGCTCGCTCCATTTGCCCGGCAAATGGTTACTTGGTCATCTTACCCTTTAGACAAGATTCACAAGTTGGCATATCTAGCATTTCCCGAAGGTCAAGCTTATCCGCCATCTTATGAATCCTATCCTTAGAGATATGGCCTAGTCTAGCATGCCACAAGTATGTATCATTTTGATTATCTGACTTTCTCTTACTAGTATGTTCCCATTTACCATAATTGAAGCACGCATCATGATCGGTACCCTTAGCCCTTTTTTACACCACCTTTGCCTTTCAACTGATTTTTCTTGTTGTTCTTCTTCTTCCCCTTATTCTTATTGGCCTTATGACCCTTAGAATGGGATGAGGAACCAATAAGCAGTACCGGCTTATCTTTCTTGATGGTGGCATCTGCACTCTTCAACATGTTCAACAACTCGAGTAATGAAGCCTCAAGTTGATTCATGTTGTAGTTGATGACAAACTGGTCAAACGTCTTCGGAAGGGACTAAAGCACGAGGTCAACAGAAAGCTCGGTCTCAAGTTTTACGCAAAGATCAGAAAGCTTATTAATAAGGCTAATCATGCGTAAAACGTGATCATCGACCGATGGTCCCTCGTGCAGGCGAGCGAGAAATAGCTCTTTAGAGATTGCGAATCTCTCCCTCCTAGTTCGAGTGCCATAGAGCTCCTCAAGACTTTTGATAATATCTTTAGAGATGGGTCATGTGCTCAAATTGTTTTTGAAGCTCATTAGTCATTGAAGCCATCATGATACATCTCACTTGGATATTATCATCAGTCCACTTATCAAAAGCGGCACGTTCATCATGAGTGCTTGTGCGAGTTACGCGAGGCAAAGGCATATCTAATACGCTATCCTTGCGCTCACTTTGAAGCACAATTTTAAGGTTTCGATACCAATCAGCGTTTGGAACTGATAAGTCTATTGGAATCTAGGATTGTTGAAAGTGGATTTTTGACCATTTTGTAAACTACAAAATAAATCGCGAGGCAAAATAATTAGCATTCAATATGTAATTTTGTCCACATATAATTCGGTCTTTAATCATACGCGTCTCCCACTATTTTATCAAATTCCATAACCCTCTTATATGGATATTCGAGGAGATATGCGGGTCTCCCTAGTGGGCTCGAGATCCATAAGCGACTCTTCATATGCCCCGAGAACACGAGCCCATATGATAAATCCGTATGGTAGGCTTACCGGCCTTCTATATCGACATATAGTTCTCAAGATATTTTGCCTCGTCTTTCCCATATACCCCGAGAACACGAGCCCATATGGTAGTAAACGTTAAGTCAATCCCATCAAATATTCATGGTCAATCGATCGGACTAGTGTGCCCCACGACTCATGGACGACACCTAGACAAATCGATCCCACGAGCATCCCTATGCTTAGTGGTGGTCATAGCCTAATCCACTTGACACCACCCCACGACTCATGGACGGCGGGCCAAGCTTCATGGCATTTCACATGCCACCACTTATGATGGAAGGCGTGGACAATAGAACCTCGTTCAATTTCCACATAAACTTAATATTTCTTGGATTTACTTGAAACAAATCAAGCGAGGGGTTTCAACATGCAAGGTCTCATCAAGATAAGCATTATCTTTAATTATGTGATCATGCAATCCAAGTAGCATATAAGAAAACATAATATAAGACATCCACAAAGTGGTAAACAAATATGGATGATTGTGGGTCCCTAAGCGATCCACCCGAGCCACCGGTGAATCTAAGGCAATCTAGGGTACTAAATTAAAATAGGCCCTATCTATTACATAAGCTTCCACCGGCATACATAATCTTCAATAATGGTCCATCATCTTCGTCTCCATCTTCAATTACAATAAAATGAAAAAGAAAGTGCGAAAATAAAATATACAACCAAATCGAAATAGAGGCCAATAAGAATTACAACCCAATTGAATAATCTAAGGCTCGACCCACAATCCATCCATTATGCAAATCAATCATCAAGCATATGAAGATGACATGCAAAGCATTAGTTAATCATAAGCCCATCACATAGTTGAAACAATCATAACTTTGGGATATATACGTTTTGAGGAAAAACCGAGTTTTTCTAGTTTTCAAAAATTCCAAACTTTTAAATAACTCAAAAACGCGTGGAAGTTGATTCCAAAATCAAGAAATGGGCCAAAGGTAGGAGTCCTTGAAGGCCCGGGTCGTGTGTACCACACCACGTCAAGATGGTCCAACCATCAAGCACATGGTGTGCATACGCACACCCGTGTACGCTGCCCGGCAACGCACCGTGCGCCGCCGAGCAGCGCACACACTGTCCAGCAGCTGCTGGACAGTTTCTCGACCATGGTCGAGACCACCAAGGGGTGGAATTGGCCATGGTCAGCCCCGTCTTGACCCCCACCAAGTTTCCTTTGACGGTTGGCAATGATTCGCGATATTGAGTCCTACTAAATGAGCACATCCTTATGCGCACAAAGCCTTCGGCCGGGTGTACACAAAGTCTCGTAGCTTGGGTTCAATATCAACGGTCCTCGCCCGGGTTTCGACCTTCCCTTTTAGTGTCTCTTAATTTTCAATCGTTTCAAAAAAAAAACAAAATCTCCAAGATTTTAAGAAAAACGATGACAAATCCCAAGCTACTATTAAATCAACAAATGTAACATATAGATTTAAGCAACCGGTTAAAATACTACATGAAACGGAAAGCAAAAACATGCAAAGTTTTTAATGTGCATAACCCGGGCTCTGATACCCCTGTTACGATCGGTATGCCCCACAAGCGATGCCGGCGCAACAGAAGAAATAAAGTATATAAAACACATATATATATCGGCATCCCAAGCTAGGGGGTCAAAGTAATGCACAACAAAAACAAATACGAGTAAAGGGGTTTTAAACCGATTACAAGATTTGGGGTTTTATTAAAGTGAGGGTGTAAAACCACAATACAAGGAAAACCACACCAAAAACTTTGGCTCTCATTTTTGAATCCTCACCTCAACATGGAGGGGTTCGAATCAAACCACCATAAACTCCTAAAGAAAGAAGCCTCTACAAGGACACACCTCAAGTAAGTTCATACCTTAAGCAAAAGATTGGCTAGATATATGCTCTAAGGAAATGGAGTCTATGTAGTGAAAGGTGGAAGACAAGAAGAGTTACTAAAAGAAATATCTATGGAAGATAATCTTTTACAACTAATCTTCAAGAAGAAGTTCTATAGAAGAAAGTCTTCAAGTATCACAAGAGAAGCTAGAAAAATCTAGAGATGAAGAACTAAGCTCTAAGCTTTTTTTTCTTTTTAAGTTTTCATCAAGTTTTAAATGAGAGCAAGAACACCTCCTTTTATAGCCACCAATTTTCGGCCATATGGTGTTAGGTGGAGTAGAAGACTTGTTTTTCTTCACCTACCACCTCATTCTCACCTACCATTCCATTCCCAACTACCACCACATGTGTAAGAGAATATTTTTCATTTTCTTCTTCATTTAAAAAACATTACAAGTCAAACTTTGACTAGCTTTGAATTTCACTCTTGTGACATCATTTAATTAAGTCCAACTTAATTAAAATGACTCCCAAGTCTTCCAAGACTTGTTAATTAAATAATCTTCATGATTCATTAATAGTAAAATTAGTAGCTTAAATATATTCACGGATAATAATAATTTCCGTTAATGATTAATCTCCAAGATTAATTAATAAAAAAATTATTTTCCCAAGCCTACTAATTAAAATGTATTCCACTTAATTAATTAATCTCATTAATCAATTTCACTTTAATCCTAAACCGGATTAATATTCACAAAGCAATTGAACTTTCTTGAGTAAGTGTGAACCCCATTGTAGGTTCGTTCATGTACTAGTAGTAGGAACACAACCCCGTTGTGCCTTTGCAATTTTCATTGCTAGATTTAATTACTCCAAGTATTTTAATCCGACCAAGAATTAATTACCGATTAATTCATGGTTCCTACAAATCAAGGTTAGTACTAGCCACGCGCCAAGAAGACCTAGCCATGAACGATTATTAGGTGACCTTTCCGCATTACGATTTTCGCATAAGTAAAATCCTTCCATCAAATATCCCGATCGAATCTAGGACTTGGATGTCAGTCGAAATCCCAGTAACTCGATTCTATGTATATCGATCTAAGTGACATTGACCAATTTATCAATCAAGTGAGGAAACATTGCTCCTCCTTATTGATACTACTCCGGCCGGAAGTTCCCATGATCAATACACTGTGAAGTACATAGGATATGCGCCGATGCTAATGATCAGTGACGAATTCTTTCTTGGCACTCACGCGCCTCCGTACATAACCAGATTGGACCCAATATGCCCCACTTTATGACTCACCTGGAATCGTGTGACAAATCTAAGTATAGTGGGCGATGCACGAGACGACCAATGGTGCCTCAAGTCATGAGGACCAATCTTATGCCTACGTAACCGAGGAGATTCCAAATTCGACATTGACTCCAATATGGAATCTCGGCGGGGTTGTTCAGTTTACTCGATCCCAACGAGAACCCACATACATGCACTGATGTACACCGTATCAATATCCATGGAATAGGATACACTCTCCAAGAGTGTGCATTGTACGTGCAAGTCTTTATGAGTCATTGATATCCCTATCTCAATGATTCTATGACTTGGAACATTTTTAAGACCACAACCTTAGAGACGTATTCCATGATTGGCATCCCCGATACCAAACACATCTCATAGCTTAAGAGTGATCTAGGGGACTTTATCTAATTGCATATAATGATAAGATAAAGAAGAATATGCCTTTTATTAAATAACTTGACAAGATACAATATAAGACTATTTAAAGAGTCGGCTACTACGCTTAACAAATGGCACGTCGGGCACCTAACTCTTTCATGATATCCCTATCTCAATGATTCTATGACTTGGAACATCTTTAAGACCACAACCTTAGAGACGTATTCCATGATTGGCATCCCCGATACCAAACACATCTCATAGCTTAAGAGTGATCCAGGGGACTTTATCTAATTGCATAGAATGATAAGATAAAGAAGAATATGCCTTTTATTAAATAACTTGACAAAATACAATATAAGACTGTTTAAAGAGTCAGCTACTACGCCCTACACATGGAGCGTCGGGAACCTAACTCTTACAATCTCCCAGTTTCCCTAGAGCCAATTGCCCTTGCATTTCAGGCCCATCTTCTCAAGATGGCCCTCCAATACTCTTTGGCCTAAGGGTTTGGTAAAGGGGTCTGCTGTGTTGTTTGCCCAGTCCACACGTTCCACTTGAACGTCGCCTCTACGAATGATCTCTCTAATCAAATGGTATCGCCTTTCTATGTGTTTCGACCTTTGATGAGATCTTGGCTCTTTTGACTGTGCAATAGCCCCATTGTTATCACATTACAAACGTACGAAATCAACAATAGATGGAACAACACCCAACTCTTGGATGAAGTTCCTCATCCAAACAACTTCTTTTGTAGCTGCCCAGGCTGCAATGTACTCAGCCTCTGTGGTGGAGTCAGCAATAGTTTCCTATTTTGAACACTTCCAGCCGACCGCTCCACCATTGAGTACAAAGACAAATCCCGAGATAGATTTGAAATCATCCACATCAGATTGGAAGCTAGAATCTGTATAGCCTTCCAATTTCAATTCTCCTCCACCATAGACTAGAAAGGCATCCTTAGTTCTTCTCAAGTACTTAAGGACAGCCTTTACGACTTTCCATTGCTCTTCATCTGGATTGGCTTGATATCGGCTTGTTGCACTAAGTGCATAAGCCACATCAGGCCGTGTACATAGCATAACATACATAATGCTCCTTATAGCAAAGGCATATGGTATGTGAAACATCTTTTTCTTTTCCTCCGGTGTCTGAGGGGACATAGACTTGGAAAGAGAAATACCATATCTCATAGGCAGCAGTCCTCTCTTGGGCTGATCCATTTTGAATCTCTTCAAAACTCTATCTATGTACGCAGATTGGGAGAGTCCCAACATTCTACTCGATCTATCTCGATGAATCATCATCCCGAGAACGTAGGATGCCTCTCCCAAATCCTTCATGGAGAATTGTGTGGATAACCACGCTTTAGTTTCTTGTAACATTCCTATATTGTTTCCAAACAATAGAATGTTGTCAACGTAAAGCACCAAAAATGTTATCGCGCTCCCACTAGCCTTTTTGTACACACAAGCTTCATCAGCATTTTGAACAAAACCATATATTTGTACAGTATCATCAAAACTCTTGTTCCAGCTTCGGGAAGCCTGTTTGAGTCCATAAATGGATCTCTGAAGTTTGCACACCTTGTGCTCACTTCATATGGATGCAAAGCCCTCGGGCTACTCCATGTAAAGCTCGTCCTCAATTTCACCATTGAGGAAAACAATCTTCACATTCATCCGCCATATCTCATAGTCTAAATATGCACCTATGGTTAGAAGTATCCAGATGGATTTGACCATCTCCACTGGTGAATAGGTTTCATCATAGTCAATTCCTTGCCTCTGAGTGTAACCTTTCGCCACGAGACGTGCCTTACAGGTGACCACCTCTCCATCAGCTCCAAGATTTCACTTATAGATCCACTTGCAGTCTACGAGTTTAGACCCATTAGATAGATCCACCAAGGTCCAAACCTTGTTGGAGTGCATGGAATCCATCTCGGATTGGATGGCTTCTAACCATTTACCGGATTGACGTCCAACGTCGCTTCCCCATATGTCCTTGGATCAAGGGAATTACCATCCTCATTGTTGTCAAGCAAGAAACCATACCTCTTAGGTTGTTTCGGGATCCTTTCGGATCTTCGAGGACGTTGTGTACTTGCTACTACTTCTGGTTATGCATATGTGGTATCAGGTGAACCCTTTTGTGGTTCTTGAGTTTCCTCAAGTTCTACACCTCACCATTTCTATCCAATAGAACTCCTTCTCTAAGAAGGTAGCGTTCCTTGAACAAACACTTTATGTTCCGAAGGGTTGTAGAAATAATATTCATAGGATTCCTTATGGCCCTTGGAACGGGATGAGGAACCAATAAGCAGTATCGACTTATCTTTCTTAATGGTGGCATCTGCACTCTTCAACATGTTCAGCAACTCAGTTAATGAAGCCTCAAGTTGATTCATGCTGTAGTTGATGACAAACTGGTCAAACGACTTCGGAAGGGACACACGAGGTCAACATAAAGCTCGGTCTCAAGTTTTACGCTAAGATCGGAAAGCTTATTAATAAAACTGATCATATGTAAAACATGATCATTGACCGATGATCCCTCGTGCAAGCCAGCACGAGATAGCTCTTTAGAGATTGCGAATCTGTCCTTCCTAGTTCGAGTGCCATAGAGCTCCTTGAGACTCTTGATAATATCCTTAGAGATGGTCACGTGCTCAAATTTCTTTTAAAGCTCATTAGTCATTGAATCCATCATGATACATCTCATTTGGATATTATCATCGGTCCACTTATCAAAAGCGGCACGTTCATCATCAGTGCTTGTGCGAGTGACATGAGGCAAAGGCGCATCAAATACGCTATCCTTGCGCTCACTTTGAAGCACAATCTTAAGGTTTTGTACCAATCGGCGTAGTTGGGACCGACAAGTCTATTGGAATATAGGATTGTTGGAAGTGGATTTTTGGCCATTTTGTTAACTACATAATAAATAGCGAGGCAAAACAATTTGCATTCAATATGTAATCTTGTCTACATATAATTTGGTCTTTAATCACACGTGTTTTCCACTATTTTATCGAATTCCATAACCCTCTTATATGGATATTCAAGGAGATATGTGGGTCTCCCTAGTGGGATTGAGATCCATAAGCGACTCTCCATATGCCCCGAGAACACTAGCCCATATGATAAATCCATATGGTAGGCTTACCGGCCTTCTATATCAACATATAGTTCTCAAGATATTTTGCCTCGTCTTTCCCATATACCCCGAGAACACGAGCCCATATGGTAGTAAACGTTAAGTCAAGACCATCAAATATTCATGGTCAATCGACCGGACTAGTGTGCCCCATGACTCATGGACGACACCTAGACAAATCGATCCCACGAGCATCTCTATGCTTAACGGTGGTCATAGCCTAATCCACTTGACGCCACCCCACGACTCATGAACGGCGGGCTAAGCTTCATGGCATTTCACATGCCACCACTTATGATTGAAGGTGTGGAAAATAGAACCGCGTTCAATTTTCACATAAACTTAATATTTCTTGGATTTACGTGAAACAAATCAAGCAAGGGGTTTCAACATGCAAGGTCTCATCAAGATTAGGATTATCTTTAATTATATGATCATGTAATCCAAGTAGCATATAAGAAAAACATAATACAAGATATCCACAAAGCGGTAAACAAATATGGATGATTGTGGGTCCCTAAGCGATCCACCCGAGCCACCGGTGAATCTAAGGCAATCTAGGGTACTAAATTAAAATAGGCCTTATCTATTACATAAGCTTCCAACGGCATACATAATCTTCAATAATGGTCCATCATCCTCGTCTCCATCTTTAATTAAAATCTAATGAAAAAGAAAGTGCGAAAATAAAATATACAACCAAATCGAAATAGAGGCAAATAATAATTACAACCCAATTTAATAATCTAAGGCTCGACCCACAATCCATCCATAATGCAAATCAACCATCAAGCATATGAAGATGACGTGCAAAGCATTAATTAATCATAAGCCCATCACATAGTTGAAACAATAATAACTTTGGGATTTATACGTTTTGAGGAAAAACCGAGTTTTTCCAGTTTCAAAAATTCCAAACTTTTAAATAACTCAAAAACGCGTGGAAGTTGATTCCAAAATCAAGAAATGGGCCAAAGGTAAGAGTCCTTGAACACCCGGGTCGTGTGTACCACACCACGTCGAGATGGTCCAACCATCAAGGACGTGATGTGCATACGCACACCCCTTGTACGCTGCCCAGCAACGCAACGTGCCCCGCCGAGCAGCGCACACACTGTCCACCAGCTGCTGGACAGTTTCTCGACCACGGTCGAGACCACCAAGGAGTGGAATCTGCCATGGTCAACCCCGTCTTGACCCCCGCCAAGTTTCCTTCGACGGTTGGCAACGATTTGCGATACTGAGCCCTACTAAAGGAGCCCACCCTTATGCGCACAAAGCCTTCGGCCGGGTGTGCACAAAGTCTTGTAGCTTGGGTTTAATATCAACGATCCTTGCCCGGGTTTCGACCTTCCCTTTTAGGGTCTCTTAATTTTCAATCGTTTCAAAAAAAAAAAACAAAATCTCCAAGATTTTAAGAAAAACGATGACAAATCCCAAGCTATTATTAAATCAACAAATGTAACATATATAGATTTAAGCAACCGGTTAAAATACTACATGAAACCGAAAGCAATAAACACACAAAGGTTTTGTGGTGCATAACCCGGGCTCTGATACCACTGTAAGGATCGGTATGCCCCCACAAGAGATGTTGGCGCAACGGAAGAAATAAAGTATGTAAAACACATATATAATAGCCTCCCAAGCTAGGGGGTCGAAGTAATGCACAACAAAAACTAAAATACGAGTAAAAGATTTTTAAATCGATTACAAGATTTGGGATTTTATTAAAGTGAGGGTGTATAACCACAACACAAGGAAAACCACGCCAAAAACTTTGGCTCTCATTTTTGAACCTCACCTCAACAAGGAGGGATTCGAATCAAACCACCAAAAAATCCTAAAGAAAGAAGCCTCTACAAGGACACACCTCAAGCAAGTTCATACTTTAAGCAAAAGATTGGCTAGATATATGCTTTGAGGAAATGGAGTCTATGTAGTGAAAGGTGGAAGACAAGAAGAGTTACTAGAAGAAATATCCATGGAAGATAATCTTCTATAACTAATCTTTAAGAAGAAGTTCTATGGAAGAAAGTCTTCAAGAAGCACAAGAGAAGCTAGAAGAAAACTCTAGAGAGGAAGTACTAAGCTCAAAGCTTTTTTTCCTTTAAGTTTTCATCAAGAATGAAAAAAGAGCGAGAAACCCTCTTATAATGGCCTCAAATTTTGGCCATATAGGGTTACAGAGAGAAGAAGACCTGTTTCTCCTCATTTTGGCAACTCCTATCTACCACCCCATGTGTAAGAAAAGTAGTTTCCATTTTCTTCTTCTTTCCAAAAATATCACTATCAACTTTGACTAGCTTTGAATTTGAATCTTGTGACTTCATTTAATTAAGGGAAAATTGCATAAGACCCCCCTGTGATATGCGAAACCTGTGCCAAACTCCCCTGTGTTAATTTTTTTGCGAATCACCCCCTTGTGTTATTTTTTATTCTGCATATTCCCCCTTTTTCGATTTTTTTTTGGTATTTTTTCCATCATAAATGTTCTAGATCCAATCCAAATTAAATTATTTAACTATTATAAACATGTTTGGGGCAAAAATGCATTTAGATTGACATTTATGATGAAAGAAAACATAAAAAAAAAACCAAAAAAGGGGGAATATGCAGAATAAAAAATAACACAAGGAGGTGATTCGCAAAAAAATTTAACACAGGGAGTTTGGCGCAGGTTTCGCAAATCACAGGGGGGTCTTATGCAATTTTCCCTTTAATTAAATCCAACTTAATTAAAATGGCTCTCAAGTCTTCCAAGACTTGTTAATTAAATATTCCTCATGATTAATTAATAGTACAATTAGTAGCTTACATAAATTCCCGGATAATATTAATTTGTGTTAATGATTAATCTCCAAGATTAATTAATAGAACAATTATTTTCCGAAGCCCACTAATTAAAATGTCTTTCACTTAATCAATTAATCTCATTAATCAATTTCACTTTAATCCTAAACCGGATTAATATTCACATAGCAATTGAACTTTCTTAAGTGTGTAACCCCATTGTAGGTTCGTTCATGTACTAGTAGTAGGAACACAACCCCATTGTGCCTTTGCAATTTTCATTGCTAGATTTAATTACTCCAAGTATTTTAATCCGATCAAGAATTAATTACTGATTAATTCATGGCTCCTACAAATCAAGGTTAGTAGTAGCCACGCGCCAAGAAGACATAGCCACGAACAATTATTAGGTGACCTTTCCGCATTACTATTTTCGCATAAGTAAAATACTTTCATCAAATATCCCGATCGAATGTAGGACTTGGATATCAGTCGAAATCCCAGTAACTCCGTTCTATGTATATCGATCTAAGTGATATTGACCAATTTATCAATCAAGCGAGGACACACTACGCCTCCTTATTGATACGACTCCGGCCGGAGGTTCTCATGGTCAATTCACTGTGAAGTACATAGGATATGCGCCGATACTAATGATCAGTGACAGATTCTTTCTTGGCACTCACGCGCCTCCGTACATAACCAGACTGGACCCAATATGCCCCACTTTATGACTTGACTGGAATCATATAACAAATCTAAGCACAGTGGGCGATGCACGAGACGACCAATGGTGCCTCGAGTCATGAGGACCAATCTTATGCCTACGTCACCGAGGAGATTCCAAATTTGACATTGACTCCAATATGAAATCTCGGCGGGGTTGTTCAGTTTACTCGATCCCAACGAGAACCCACGTACATGCACTGATGTACACCGTATTGGTATCCATGAAATAGGATACACTCTCCAAGACTGTGCATTATACGTGCAAGTCTTTACGAGTCATTGATATCCCTATCTCAATGATTCTATGACTTGGAACATCTTTAAGACCACAACCTTAGAGACGTATTCCATGATTAGCATCCCCGATACCAAACACATCTCATAGCTTAAGATTGATCTAAGGGACTTTATCTAATTGCATAGAATGATAAGATAAAGAAGAATATGCCTTTGATTAAATAACTTGAAAAAAATACAATATAAGACTGTTTAAAGAGTCGGCTCCTTACAAATGGCGCGTCGGGCACCTAACTCTTTCAGGAGCATGGAGAGGAGCTGATCAGTGTTGGCAGCGGGCAGAGTGTCGCAACTTCTCGCATTGGATCAACTTCTTTATGTTTATCATCTGGACATGTTTTAAGTTTAGAGGATGTTTTGGTTTTGCCCAATGGGCTTAAGAACATTATTTCAATTCCTATGTTGGTTAGGAATAATTATATTTGCAATTTTATTGATAGTACTTGCAGCATTTTATTTAATGATAATATTTTTGGCACTGCTACTTTAGTCAATGGCCTCTATTATTTAAACATGCAAAATGAATGTGTTGTAAATGTTATCTCAAAGAAGCAGGGTAGGCAAAGTACTAACCTAAGCTTAAGTGGCATCTAAGACTAGGCCATGCTAGAGAGCGAAAGATACACAAGATAGAGAAACATGGGTTGATTGACCCATTGGGATCGGATCCCTATCCGACTTGTGAATCTTACATCATAGGCAAAATGGTTAGATCTCTCTTCACAGGGACTTTTGAAAGAGCCACTGAAGTATTAGGACTTATGCACACCGACGTTTGCGGACTATTTGGAGAAATAGCTCATGGAGGCTTTCACTATTTCATTACTTTCACTGATGACCATTCAAGGTATGGTTTTGTGTATCTAATGAAATATAAGTCTGAATCATTTGATAAGTTCAAAGAATTTAAGGCTTTGGTGGAAAAACAAACTAGTCATCATATAAAGACATTGCGATCGGATCGTGGAGGTGAATATATGAGTGACAAGTTTGATCAATTCCTAAAAGAACATGGGATAATATTGCAACTCATAACATCAACAAATCCACAACTGAATGGTGTTGCAAAGCATAGGATCGAACGTTTTTAGATATGGTTCACTCTATGCTTAGCTATACTGATTTACTCATCTTCTTGTGGGGACATGCACTCCTTACGGCCGTTCATATCTTGAATAGATGTCCTTCCAAATCCGTTCCTAAGACTCCATATGAAATATGGAGAAATAGGAGACCAAACCTTAAGTACATTAGGGTTTGGGAATGCCCTGCCTACATTAAAAAGACAAAGGCAAAGAAATTGGAAGCAACGTCCCTTAAAGGAAGTTTCATCAATTTTCCAAAGGATTCTATGGGATACCTATTCTACATGTAAGATGATCAAATGATCATTGTTGTACTGCAAGCGCACTTTCTAGAAGATGAATTCATTCAAGAAGGTGGTGCAGGTAGAAAGATTGTTCTCAATGAACAAGATGAAACACCCAGGGAGACGACTATTTAAGAAACACACACCGAACCTGACGAAACAAAGCCAACATTGCGAAGATCTGGTAGAGTACCACATCAACCTGATAGGTACTATGGGTACCTGCTACAAGAAGAAATGGGTGTCCACACTATAGCAGTGGGAGTTCATAGGGACGACCCTTCTACTTATGATCAAGCAATGATGGACACCGACTTTGCAAAGTGGCGAGAAGCTATGCAAGCAGAGATAGACTCGATGCATTCCAACTAGGTCTGGACTCTGGTAGATCGTCCTGATGGCATTGTACCTATAGGGTATAAGTGGATCTACAAGAGAAAGATAGCCTCGGATGGAAAAGTTGACTCACACAAGGCAAGACTTATAGCAAAAGGTTATAGTCAAAAGGAAGGAATTGACTACCAAGAGACCTTATGACCTGTGGCAATGATCAAATCTATTCGAATTCTGCTTGCAATAGCTGCACACTTGGACTATGAGATATGACAGATGGATGTAAATATGGCTTTCCTAAATGGATTCCTCAAAGAGGATATCTATATGGAGCAGCCTAAAGGCTTTGTATCTGGGTCTGATATTCATAAGGTGTGCAAACTTAAGAGATCCATTTATGGACTTACGCAAGCCTCTAGGAGTTGGAATCTACGTTTTAACGAAGCAATCAAAGGATTTGACTTTGTCAAAAATGAAGATGAACCATGTGTTTACAAGTTTAGTGGGAGTAAAATCACTTTCCTTGTCTTATATATGGATGACATTCTACTCATAGGAAATGATGTAGGAATGCTCACATCAGTTAAAATTTGGCTTTCAAATACATTCTCCATGAAAGACTTGGGAGAAGCGACCTATATTCTAGGGATTCGTATCTACAGAGATAGAACAAATAGAATGATAGGACTTTCCAAGGCCCTTTACTTAGAGAAAGTCCTAAAGAGATTTAGGATGGAAGACTCTAAGAAAGGTTTCTTGCCTATGAGACACGGGGTGAACCTTTCAAAGTCTATGTCTCCTCGAAGTGAGAAAGATAGGAAAGAAATGAGTACGGCGCCCTACGCTTCTGTAGTGGGTCATCTGATGTACGCCATGTTATGCACACGACCAGACATGGCTTACGTAGTAAGCGTGGTAAGTCATTTTCAGGCTAACCAGGGAAGAGAATAAAGGACTACTGTAAAAAATATCCTCAAGTATTTGAAGAGAACTAAGGATATGGTCTTAACATATGGACATGGAGATTTTAAGGTGGATGGATACACTGACTCAGATTATCAATCTGATGTAGATGATCGTAAATCCATTTCAGGGTTTATATTCACGCTCAATGGTGGAGCAGTGACTTTGAAATGTTCCAAGCAAAGCACAAACGCTGATTCCACCACTAAGGCAGAATACATAGTAGCTTCAGAGGCTGCTAAAGAGGGTGTTTGGACTAGGAAGTTTCTTGGAGAACTCCAAGTGGTCCCTAGTGTGGAGATGCCATTGCCACTTTATTGTGACAATAACGGGGATATTGCACAAGCAAAGGAACCAAGGTCTCACAACAAATCCAAGCACATAGAAAGAAGATATCACATAATGAGGGAAATCGTTGGAAGAGGCTAGATAGCTGTTCAGACAGCAAATTCAGCAGACAACGTCGTTGACCCATTGACCAAGCCTTTGACACAGGCAGTGCTGGATCGACATCTTGAAAGATGGGTATTAGATACCATAGTGATTAGCATTGAGTACAAGTGGGAGATTGTTAGGTTAATTTCCTCAAATGCCACTAGAGGATTAGTAAATTTTAGGACATTATTAATTTGTAATTGTTTCGAATTCTATCAATAAAAGGCTATTAGTTGTTTACTATTATATGGGATTTATATATTGTAATCATCTATAAGTCCATAAACACAAGAGTTAACTCTCTAAGGCAATAGAGGAGTTTGATACTTGTGTACTAAAATAGGCTGCAAGTCAATGATTTTCAATTGGGCATTGGAAATCATGAAGACTTGTATGATATGAGTTTTGACGAGAAAGGTGTCCGTCAATCACTAGGGAATAGTGAAGAACTCACATCATAGGTGCATTGATGGAGATAGTGACACTCAGACATGACTCACATCGATTTTGTCACTTGGGTTTTCAGTCTTTGACAGTCAATGACAGAATTGATTAAAGTGTAATAGGTGTGTCTGAACTTCAGACTTGAGGAATTGAGTTGAAGATATACTTGTTGCATTAGGTTCGTCATTGGAGTAGTTAGGCCCAATTCACCTATTTGTGGAGGCAACCTCGAACTACAACCTAATGGGCAAGTAGTAGTCTTAACTGATATCCAAGATGGAATTCGTTCCCTCAAAGGTGAACGAGGAATTATCCTGTGCATTTATAAGTAAGTTAGATCTTAAAGTCTTTGGCCAAAGCATTCACTGATCTAAACTTATTGTAAATATAGCATAGAGTCAAGTCAGTGATTTTGACCAAAAACCATGACTCTCACTTGATCGGGATAAGGAAACGAAAAGTTTATATTCACACGGTATTTACAATCTGAAAGGTAAAAATGATCTAATCATTTCATCTTATTTGGGTTAAAATATGGGCTACTTGACTAGCTAGGTGGGACCCATATTCAATGGAATCCTTTCATTGCCAAATATAGATGAACCTAAAGAGTCACGCTTAAAAAGGAAAAATCGATAGAAAAATGTAATATTTCTTGTGGTGATATTTGAAGTATTAGATACTTAAAATTAATTAAATGAAATTAATTATTCAAAGAAATAATTTAGTTCATTTATAGTTTAATTAAATATTATTTCTTGGAGAAATAAAATTAATTGAATAGATTATCTATTATTTAATTAGATTAATTAATTAGATTGAATTAATTAATTAAATAATGGATTGGACTAAGCTCAAATTAGTGCACCAAGTGGCACACCAAGGCCTACATGGGCGGCCAATAGGCGCCTTTTATGGGCTAATTTGAGCCCAATGTATTAACTTAAGCGATATAAATATATCACATTAGTTAATACCTAGGGTAAGTGTTAGGAATTTCATGTTAGATGTTTTGATGATGACAATTAGGACTTTGTGTTAGACCCCAAAATATGTAAGTTTGATTTTAGTAGAAAATTTGTATAAGCTTTGAAGCGTTAGTTTTGTAATAGGCTCATTAGGCTTTGTTTTATTTTACTTTAGATTGTTAGGCTAAGTAGTCTTAAGCTGAGCGTCTGATAATTTCTGAGTGAGTTTATCAGTGGTAAAGTTCGAAGACCCAAGCGCCTGATTTCTGAAAGAAGATAAAAGTCTCCAAGCGTCCAATTGACCAGCTACATCAAGCGTTTCCTTATGAGACAGAAGTAATTTCACCTGAATTTATTTCTAAGTCCAGAAGGAGTTTAATGCAAATATTCTCAAAGCATTAAGTACCAACGGGTATTTAATTCAAATACATTAAATGCTGATAAGAGCATTAAATGTGATAAGCACTTTCAGACGTACGGAGAAGCCACCCTATTGGACTGTCAACTATCTCAGACTGCAGCACCAACTTTTGTGCAGCAGATTTTCAGGAAAAAGGACAAAAGTTGTTCACTCGCGGAAGTGAGAGACACGCGCCTGTGCATGGGTCAAACGGACACTTTCTCCAAGAATGCCTATAAATAGGACTTCAACGACAAGCCAAATACAACAATTAATCTTCAAGTCGAATTGCTGTTGCATTGAAGTCTCATTTCTTAAACTCTCAGAAAAGCCAGAATTTTCAAGAAAACATTCCCTCTGCTTTTCTTCAATCCTGAGACAGTCAACAAATATCTCAAACATTCTTTTCGAAGAAACCACTTTCCTATTGAGATATTTCCAAGTTGTTTGAACTTCATCAAAATCAAACAAACCGTTTTAGAAAAACCCATCCAAGCCTCGCGATCTGTGTGAAGTCGAAGTTGGATACTTGCATCATTTCTGGGTGAAAGAAGCAAGGAGATTGAAGTGATTTGGAGCAGAAATATGTGTGATTAAGAAGCTCAAGTCATCGACATCTATCTCTCCCTATTGTGTAGAAGATTCTGTGTGATTTTTTGAGAATCACTTTAGTGGATTGCCTCCAAGTGTTCAAGGAGAAGAAGGACGTAGTTGGGATTACATCACCCAACGAACCTTACAAATATTGTGTTATTTACTTTTCAGTCAATTCTTTCATATCATATCATTGCATAAATTGAGTAAGTAAAATACAATCAAACGCTAAGCAACTAAGAAACTTCTGGTGACGCTAAAGCTTTCAAAAGAAGACTAGAAAAATCATTCCACTGTGCTAACACTGATTAAAGAACTGAACGCTTAAACCCACTCGGTTAAAGTATTCAAATCTTGAAGTCTAAGTTAACTCTCTAAAAACAGTCTTCATCAGACGCTTAACCTAAGCGTCTATATTTCTAAGTAAACGCTCAGTCAAGCGTTCACATTTCAAGCGTCCAAAACCATTTTAATACGAAACCTTTTTGAAGTCGAAAAAGACTTCAGGGTCTATTCAACCCCCCCGCCTTATAGACCCTTTCGTATGCCACTTGGGACCAACAGTAAGAAGTCATACTTTACTTAAGCCACAAGAAAAGAAATCCTCTCCCTCTCAATGTCCTAGTCGTCGATCATCACCAAGAAAGAGGAGGATTTTTTTCTCATCAAGTTTTTCCGGCGAGACAATTTAGAGGCAGAACAATTGGACTACTCGGATCATCAAGTTTTCAGCCAAATTAATTTTGCGAAGAAGTTGAAGGATTCAAACTCGTGAGTTTCTCCAACCACTTCACTACAACGGGTAAAGTTTATTTTACCCTATCGTATATACATCTGATAAAACCCCGGGATTGATCCTGTTATGGGGAAATCCAAAAAAAATTTAAATTCCGTTTCCGCTGTATTTGGTTATTTTCCCCCCAACAACCTGTACGTCATAGGTGTTGTGCAATTAAAGTCTTTGGCCAAAGCATTAATGACTGATTTATATTGGATATGAAAGGTAGTTTAGTAATTTTATATCAGTATGATTATAAGATACAGTATCAAGTTGTATGAGTTTGACGTTCCATGACTCTTACTTGATCGGGTTGCGTCAGTGAAGAGTTTATACTCATATGGTATTTATAACACAAAGATTCATGATGAAATATTCATCTCGTACTTGATTGAATTTTGGTATAGCTTCACAGGATGGCTTGGTGATAACTATATCCTTGGAATCCTCCAAATGCCAATCAAGACGAGTCTAGAGAGTCGCGCTATGTAAAGATGATATAATAAAGGAGTTTTACTGTTTAAAGGGTATTTTGGTAATTTCACTTGGAGTGGAAATTGTCAAAAGGGATATGTATTGATTATAATAAATAGGGATATGTATTGATTATAATAAATATCTTTAGTTATTGTAATTAAATTATTTTTATTCAATGAATATTAATAGTATGGTATTATTAATTTAGAATTCATAAAGTACTATTAATAAAAAGAGATTAGTATTTAATTCATTACCAATTGGATTGTTGGGTTTATGCCATCGATGCCAACGAGGATCTAGAGAATAGGGCACTAGTTTATAATGTACAACATATTAATTTATATAAAGGCATTAGTGAGTTGTTCATATAATTCTTAATGGCATCTGTAAGTTTTCAATGAACAACTAGTCCATGTGTGTCAAGGCAAACCTTTGCACTCCTTATAGTAGTTAAGGAGATGGGCACTGGAAGGGTTTGATACTTCATCAATTAAATGGTTCGCAAGTTGGAGAATCTCAATTGGGCATTGGGATTCGTATGAACTTGTATGACACATGCTCTGACAAAGGAGTGCCAGTCGAACACTATGGGATAGTGGGAGTTTGTGTCATAGATACATTGATGGGATTATTGTATTCAAACACGACTCATAGTAATCCGATCACATGGGTTTTTACTCAGTGACTGTCAATGATTAGATTACTGATTATGAAGGGATACGTGAGCCTTAGACCTGAGGAGTTACAGTCACAGTGTGCTTGTGACGTTGGATTCTGTCATCAGAGTAGTTAAGCCCAATTCATCCGTTCGTGGGGCCGACCTCGAAGTGCATTCCAATGGGCAAGTAGCATGTGAGGTGATTGCCAATAGGGAATTCACTATCTCGAAAGTAGACAAGAAGTGTCCTATACGATCAGAGGTAAGTGAGATTGGAAGTCTCTGGCCAGAGCTAACGAACTAACACGTGTTTAGTAATCTCATATTACTATGATTATTTGCATAGCATTGAGTCAGTGAAGCGCTTATACTCATACGTATTCATAATCTAGAGATTCGTAATGACATAGTCATTTCATACTCGATTGGGCTACGATGTGGAGCCACAGTGCTGGCTAGGTATCACCCACATCCTTTGACATCCTCCCATTGCCAATCGAGACGAACTTAAAGAGTCGTGCTATAGGAATAGACGGGGAAATCCATTGTTGTATTTGGAGGACGTTTTGGTAATTTGTCCTTAGGAAGGACGAATTAATTAATTGGATGAATTAATTTAATTAGTTGTTTAATTGGATTAAACATGATATTATATTGATTATGTTGACTAGACAAACTATGATGTTAATTAATTAGACTATTAATTTAATCTGTATATTTAATTGGATTAAATATTAGAGGGTTAAATTAATTGGGCTAAGCTGACTAAGTCAACATAGCCCAATAGAAGTCCAATTGGGCGTTAATAGGCGTGTGTTTGGTGGGCTTAAGTTGGAGGATTTATTTAATCCTCCACGACAAGCCCTAGAGACATGAGAATTCATAATTCAGTTCCTCCGCCAGAAATACAACACACAGAAAATAGATTCTCTTCCACTCTCTCTCATCTAGCCGTCCCGTAGAAAAGAGATGGAGATTTTCGGAGTTAATTTCGACTCGTGATGATCTAGAGACAGGACATGTGGACCGTTGAACGAAGATTCGCTAGGATTGATTGAATACACGAAAAGGTAAGTTTTCGTATTCATCTTTTTAATTAAAATCAACGAACAAAATAAATTGATCTTGGCTTTGGAAATCCGGATATGATTTTCAATTTCTGCTGTGCATGAATGGATTGGACTGGGAATATTAATTAAATATTTAACACTGGTTTTGGACTTAGAAAAAGCCCAGTACACCTATCCCTAGGTCTCAGTTCGGCCGCACTCTCGTCTCGTTAGTCAAGGAGTAGTCTTTTATTTAAACACTAGGTGTTTAACTAAAATCATAACTCAAGTCAGTTTTTCATCTTAGAGAGTGAAAAATAGTAAAACACAAAATCCTTTTCCTCCACATAAACCCTAAGGCGCCCAACCCAGTTTGAGATAGAGGAGGTCGAGCTTCAAGAGTTGAAGATCATCTTTCGTGTGATAATCTAGAGGAAGGAACGATCTGTTGCTTCTCAACAAAAGGCTAGGCTTTTGGATTTTATCGAAAAGGTAATTAGATTACAACCTTTTCTTGATATTGATTTTGTACCACGAAATTATCAAAAAACATGAATTGAATCTGTTCTATGTGAATCGGAGAAAAAAAATTTGTCCGCTGGTTCGATTCACAACAGTGGTATTAGAGCCAAATTCATGGTTTTTGATAATTTCTTCGTGCCTACATGCATTTATGTTATTTGATGAATATGAATGCATGATATGAATATTTATATGTTAGACGAATATAAATATGAGTTTTTATATTTTTCGTATTGTATGCAAAAACGTAAAAATTGGGTGTTATGATTTAATTTTTACATGTTTAAACTATTGGGTTATTGATGATTAAATTATTCGATTGAAAAAGGTGAGGCGAGACCATGGTGGGATTGCCAAAAAATTGCCTCCGGTACGCCGAACGGCGGTGGCACGGCAAGGTCGTGCCATGCACGCACAGCGCGGCTTGACCGTGCTGCACGACACAGCCAGTAGCTCGGCCTGTGTGGCTGTGCTGTGCACAGCATAGCGCCGTGCATATGTGTGTGTGCGACTGAACGCACGGCGCTGTGCTATGCAAAGTGCAGCCGCACAGGCTGACCTACTGGCCACGTCGCATGTGCATATGTGTGTGTGCGACGGCTGGCGCTGCCAGCTAGACGGGTCAGGCCTGAACCTTGGAAAACAAATCCTACAAGTTTAAAATTAATTTTTTAAATTGGGGCTTGGCCCGTTTAGTCTAATAGATGTATTTAGAACCTAATGGATGATTTTGAAAGTAAAATTGGGCTTAAGCCCTATTAGCTGACTCTGAGGCAACTAAAGAGGCTGTTTGGATAAGGAAGTTCATAGAAGAACTTCAAGTGGTTCCTAGCATAAAGCTCTCGTTGCCACTTTATTGTGACAACACTGGAGCAATAGCGCAAGCAAAGGAACCTAGGTCTCACAACAAGTTTAAACACATCGAGGGGAGATATCACATCACAAGAGAGATCGTTGCACGAGGAGAAATATCTGTTCAAAAAATAGCCTCAGCTGACAATGTCGCTGATCCATTGACCAAGCCATTGGCACAGGCGGTGTTATAAAAACATCTCAAAGGAATGGGTATTAACTGAATCTCCCTTATGTGTTTAGTAGTTAGAAGCCTTTCTACCTCGACTTGTATTATCTTATCCTTCTCTGGTCTAAAGTGTCGCCTCTTTTGTTTTACTGGCTTAGTTGTTGGGAACACGTTGAGGCAGTGGGTGGCTATTACTGGATCTATGCCTACCAGGTCTTCAGCTAACTAAGCAAAAATATCTACATATTCCCATAGTAGATGAGTCAGGCGGGCTGGAAGCTTGGGCTTGAGTTGTGAGCCTGTCCGAGCTACCTTAGAAGAATCATCTGGCATGAACCCAACGGTGAGCAATTCTTCCACAAGCTTGGCTTTAGGTTACAAACTCCTTTCCTCCTTCTTTGATAGCTATAACTTCCTTATGCTCATCACTGGGATTTCCTTTCTGATCTATCTCTGTGTTGGTCTTTTCACACTTGTCTTGATGGACTCTACATAACACTTCCGAGACACATGTTGGTCTCCTCTAATCTCTCCTAGTCACTCTCGTACAGGGAACTTCATCTTCATATGCTAGGTTGAGATGATTGCTTTGAAAGTGTTCAAGGTTGGTCATCCTAGTATGGCATTATAAGTTGGGGGGGTATCCAGAACTAGGAACTTGATCAAATTGGTCTTCTTCCATGGTGACTCTCCTAATGAGAGGGGCAATTGTACTTGACCCATTGGACGAATCACATCTCCAGTGAATCTAAAGAGTGTCGTGTCCACAAATTCCATTTTGATATCTCCTTGGTCCAGCTGCTTAAGGGCCGCGTGGAATAGTAAGTTTGCTGAGCTTCCGCTGTCTATGAACACCCGAAAGATATCATAATTCGCGATGGTAGCTGTGATAACCAAAGCATCATGATAAGGGTGGTGGAGCTGATGACAGTCAGCTAAACCAAACTGGATAAGAGGCATCGTGTCAACAACTGCTATCTCTTCAGCTATCTCCAAATTGGCTAGGTCTTGGAGGGGCTGGACATGAGCTCACCTGGGTCTATGGGAATCTCCATCAGTGGGCCATCCAGCTATCATGTGCATGACCTTGCGCAAATTACTGGATCCTCCAGACTTCTCATTATTTCTCAGCTTACTCTTGAGGTTCTCTTGAGGGCGCACTTCTACAGTAGCCCTATAGCTATGCGAGTAGGGGTTTCTTTCGAAAAATCTCGTACTCTTCTCTCGGTCTCGACATATAAGCTCCTGTAAGTGCCATCTTTCAACTTAGCTGCTCTATTTCATTCAACAGGTTCTTACATAAATTAGTATCATGGCCATAGTCCTTATGGAACCAACAATACTTATCAGATTTAAGGTTGATTGGCATAAGGTCGATCTCCGGGCCGCCTAAGAAGATTCTTGTGTTCCACTGCCATGAGCGTCGGGGCAGATGTGACCTTCAGAGGCGTATATTGGCCTTTCTTACCTTTACTTTTATGTGCGACATAGGGTCTCCTAGATTACTGCCCTGCTTCCTTCTTTTCCTTATTCGTCTTGTTGATTTTAGCATCCTTCATCCTCGCAGCTTACTCCATATTTACATATTTCTCTGCTCTAGCTAGCAGGCTATCAAAATTAGTAGTTGGCTTCTTAGATAGAGGCCGAAAGAAATCTCCATCATTTAATCCTTAAGCAAAAGCATTGGCCAGCACTTTAGCACTTGCGGAGGGGAACTCGAGAGTAGCGGCATTGAGTCTTCATATATACTCCTTGAGTGTTTCAATGGCTCCTTGGTGCATGCTGAATAGACTCATAGAGGTCATTTGATACTTCTTGTTGCTTACGAATTGATGTAAGAACATCAAACTGGATTCTTCAAAAGAATTGATGGAATTTGGTGCTGGCTAGTTAAGCCATTGTTGCGCAGCTCTAGTTAGCATTGTCAAGAAAACTCAACACTTAAGTCCAACAGTATACTGATAAAGTAGTGCATAGTTCTCAAATTTTCCCAAGTGTTCCATATGATCAGATGACCCATCATATTCCACGATATTAGGAGCGCAAAAATTATGTGGTAGCTCCTCTACTAACATCTAGGGGCAGAAGGGAAAACCCCAAGACAAGAGTGGCAGGCTTCCTCAGAGGCGTTGCCTCATTTCTCTCATTTTTTCTCGCAGGCTTTCAAATCTTTCTATCATCTCTATCTGAGATATCCCTACCAGTCCTTGATTCTGAGAACTTCATCCGAGGCGGTTATCTCTCCTCTCCGCAGCGTTCATGCCCACAACATTCTGATGAGTACCCTTTCGTGGCAGGGATTGGAGAGTTATCGTCGATCTCGCGTGCCTGGGGTGCTGTTAGCGGTGGCATAGTTGTAGGTGTTTGCGAAGGGAATGACATTCCGAGCATCGCTGGTGGGAATGCCGGCGTGACAACTCCCGACATGTAAGCCATAACTGTTGTATGCGGAGGGGAAAGTCCACTTGAGACAATTGATGGAAACATAGGCAGGCCAGCTCCCAACACGTATGCCGTCACCCGAGGGTTGGTATCCTGAAAGGCCGAAGTTACGGCAGTGGTGAAGATGCGTCCCCATTGATCAGCTGGCTAGGGTCTGTTTCCCGGCGGTGTCATGTTTGGCCAGACGCCAGGGAACACCGGACGCATGTACGCTAGCTGAGGAGCATTCCCTCATAGCATATAGCCCGAGGAGGTGCCACCAGGTGCAACAAGCGTGGGATCCTGCCTTCTTCCTTCTCCCTGATACTCCTCGCCATTGACAGGCCCATTTTCTTGTACCCGCAATGTAGGTTTGGTAATTCCTTGCGACGGGGGTGCTTTAGGCTCGAGAATGGTGAAGGTCGCCGATGCCATGTGTGCTTCTATGGCGGCTAGGTTCAGACCTCTCCTCTCTTAACATCGCACGTACACTAAGGGACGTGGTCCACTCATCATTCCTTGTAAAGTCGGAGGTATTGGTGGTAGCGAGACCTCCATAGGTGGTGGGGCAGTGGCGTTCGGGCCGATGGCAAAGCTCGAGCCGGCGGCGGCATTTAGACCGATGGTGGTTTGGCCCAGTGACAATGTTCGGTCCGACCGAAGACGAGGAAATAGGGATCGAACTCAGCGTCGATTCCAACAACGGCGTAGCAACATCCTCTTCCATCGATTGCACAAGAACTTGTTGGTTTCTTTCAAAAGTATCCATTGAAACTCAAGTCTTTCACTTAAATTTGCCCACAGATAGCGCCACTTGATGCAGTTCAAAATTTACACCATGAAAACGTATAAATTAAAATACAAGTTATACTCTAAATTTTCTATGAAATAATATAATAAGATAGATAATGAGAACTTGAATTCACCAGATAAATAAAAGAATAAACTTCTATTGGCTTTTCTTGAGAGAGAATACAAATTACTTAGTCAAAATTGTAGAGTGAATGTAAAGAAAACAAAAAATGACTCCAAATCCTATGAATAAGGCCTAATTGCCGATTTCTCTCTCTCTCCTTTAGTGTGTGTGGGCGTTTTTGAGTAGTGGGGTGGGGGGTGGGGAAGGGGGGTATTGAGATCATATCCCCCATTTTAGGGGATAATGAATGGACTTTGACTTGGTCCACCCTTATCCTCTCGTCAGCTGTCTTTCTTGGGTCTTCCTTATATCTACTAGCTATCCACCTTGCTTAGGCCTTGGATTCCTCTTGATGGGCTTTGCTCTTGGTCTCTGTCCAATTGTTCGTCCGGCCCAATTAATTTGCAAACCTCGGACCCCAATTTGTACATAAGTCCACATAGTAAATATGATATTTATGACCGTATCAGAGGTTATATTAATTTTCAATATTCAAAAAAAAAATTCCCCTATTTACCATGGTGCAAATGAGCAACACACATCATATCATTTACGAGTTCGATAAAATCATATAGGTGTTTGATATACATGGCAAGATGATTAGTCTTATGGCACTGATCAAAAGTAGGTTTTTTTTATTTCCAAAACAATACTTGAGAAAAAACGTAATTGTATTTGGTATTATTTTCACAAAAAAAAAATTAAAATATATTCTTCAATGTTTATTTAGAAGGAATTATTAACTTCACCTTTAAAGTTAATAAGAATACTATCTGGTACATTAAGAGGCATTATAATCAATGTAGTTAATTTAAAAAGAATGTAAAGTGCTTTAAACAAAATGTGTAGCGCCTTTATCAACTCCCTTTTAGATGACCTTCTTTCTTTCTTTTTCTAAAAGAATAGTTAATTTCTCGGTGAGCACAAAATTTGTCAATTGTTCCTCCCATTTTGCTCGGGCATTAGGAGAATTGCTCTGGGATCTTTTTAGAAAGGAAGCGATACGCTCTGGAATTGTCAACAGCCGAAATATATACCAACTTATTATTTATATTTTGGTTACAAATACATATCATGGTTGCTTATTTTTTTCTTTCCAATTAAATCAGATTTCTTACATGTGATACCACTATCATTCTATTAGATTACGAACAAAAAATATACAATTTCATTCATATTTAAATTGAAATCTATATTTATTATGTTCCCTTTTCAATAGCCTGCATGTGTGCCAGCCTACAAAGCACGGACACTACGAAAATTATTCACGGACGGTGTCGTGCGCGTGTCGGACACGACCCTCCTTCGACACTTGTCAGACACTTCTAATCCGTGTCCATGGTAAATAAAAATAAAAATAAAAATTCGGACACCGTGTCGGACACGATCAGATGCGTGTCTAACACTGTGAGGATACGGATATGTCACTTTTTATAAGATACTAAAACTTTGGGGGGTCATATTGTAAATAAAACTTACCAATTTTCTAAATCTAATAAAAACTTACCAATTTTTTATAAGACACGAATTTGAACAATGGAGTATTTAGTTTTATTATATCATGTTTATTATTATATTTAGTTTATTTTTATATTTTTATTTTGTATTTGTTATTGATAAGTAGTTGAATTATTTGCAATATACATAGTTTTATGAACAAACAAATAAAATATAAATTTATATATAATATATATAATAAAAAAATTGGACAGCCGTGTCGAAACTGTGTCGTGTCCTATATTTTTCTAAAAATGTCGTTTTTCATGTCCGTGTCGTGTCGTATCCATGCCGTCATGTCCGTGTTGTTGCATCATAGGTGACAGCTATATTTTTCTTATTGAAAATTTTCCAATATGCTTCAACTTTGAATACCGCTTACGCTTTTAACAAAGCAACATTAAATACTGGTTACTCGACCATTGAACCAACCCACGAGGTCAACTTCAGCTAAATTAGAATAATACAATACTACTCATCTAATAGATATTGTTTAATTGAAGGTAAGTTGGAGGCCATCCCATTATCACATTCTCCGCCAGCATATGTTTCAACACCGTACCCCCCCCCCCCCCCCCCCCCCCCCCCCCCCCCCCCCCCCCCCCCCCCCCCCACACACACCAAAATTAAATAAACAAACAAAAACAATAAAGAAAAAAGATAAATACAATCTCTTATACAACAAAAGGTTTATAGACAATCTCTGTATTATGACTCAAAAAACACTCAAAATCCATATGTATTAGGCTCATTTCAATAGTAAGTGTTAAATATATTAAGTATCTTTATATAGATTTAGGATAACTTTGTATCTTTTTTATGTTTATCTTTTACTTTATTTATAGTTTAGGATTTCTTGTCTATTGTATCTATATATATGTTATTCATCAATAAAAGTTCCCATGGGATTTTCTATAATCTAATATTGTATCAGAGTCATGGTATCTCAATCCTTAGCTTCCGTCACCCGCCGATCCCCGTCCGGCGTCTCTTTATTCATCTATCTATCTCTTCCCCTATTCACTTTATCTACTCAATTAATCTTCAACTAATTGTTGAAAATTCAGCAACAGCGCACCATATGCAACCATCACCGGTGCAAGTTCAACAATGAACCATTTCTCGGCTCCCTTTCATCTCTTTAAATCTAAAAATAATTTCTCTTCTCTATACTCTTACATGACCGAAAGCATCTTCTCTCTCAATGTCACAGCTGCAACTCTTTATCAAAAGTGGCCCATGTGAATATGCCTCTTACGTTTGGCCTCCTCTTTCCTTGCCTTCGTTGCCGATTCCTTATCCAGTGCCGTTGGCCGTCCGATTGCAGCCATCACCGGCAAATCTCTTTCCACCGTCACCGCTGCAACTCTTTCTTTTGGTGCACACGTGAATTTGCACAAGAAGCAATTCACGATTTTAATTAATTCCTCTCATGGTCTTATTTACCCTCTTCCCACCTTAACCCTCACATAATGAGCCCACAACGTCAAAATTGTGATATTTTAAGAATTATCCATCCTCCTGCAGCTTACATAGAACAGAGCTATGCATATCAAATAAAGCAAAAAGTAAACGAAGGTAAATTATGCTATCCGTTGAGTTGAGTTGAGCTGAGCTCAAATTATAGAAATTGCAGTGTGACTGACAGCAAACGGCGTCGTTAATAATAATAATAATAATAATAATAAGACAAAAGGTGGCAATTATTGATTTGTGGATCCCAACTTAACAGCTAGACTACATCCGGATAAAGAAAAATATGGGGCTGGCCAGCAAATCTTAACTAAAATGCAATCAATCAGAATCAAATTACACAAAATGAAATGAACCATCAACCACCATTATCATCATCTAACAGGACAGTCATCAACAGATAATACATATATATATATATATATATATCTACTAATAAATGTAGATCCAATCACTACTCACTCCCCTTGTTTCTATAAAATTCTGCTCATTAAAATAAATAAATAAAATCGAACAGCAGTTCATTTCAATTACTTTTACCTAGGCTGCTTCTTTTTCACGCCAAGTTAAAGTATGAAAAAATAATTTTGCCTGTCTACATGCATGTGGAAACTTTAGTTGTTACTAATTTTTTTCTCTGTAACTGTATAATTCCATAGTCATCTTCTTCCATTTTTTTTTACTTTTCATTATAACTCGAATATTCCTAGCTGGATTTCGTTTTTTGTAAGTATATGAATTAGTCAGTATATATATATATATATATATATATATATATATATATCTATTTCTTTAATTTTTAGTTTTCTACAAATGGGCGATGTTATTCACACTATAAAATGAACCTTCCCCACTAGATAGTCTGTCTCAGAATATGTACGTTCCAATATTAAGACTAAACGAAATTAATGAGAAAAATACAGAGGTTTCATGCTATAAAATGTAGTGAACCAAGTAAAAAAATGTAGCGAACCAAGTAAACTTATTATAGCATTTAAAATAACAGTAACAGTGGTAAATACATCTTTCTTTCTCATTTGGGTTCGAGTCTGCTGTACTTAAATTGTACACCCGTGGTTCGAAAAATGCAGGTGGTAAAAAAAGCAAATGGAAGATAATTCAAAAATCAAAAAAAAAAAAAAAACATGAATCTACAATTTGTGAAGAAAGGATCAGGGCCATATCTGAACAGAAACTTTCTTTGCTGAGACTTGCTAATTTGGAATAAACAACACTTCTTTTCCAACCAATCGTCGCTGAATCTACCGTTAAATGGGTAAGAATCTCCTGTTACATGAATAAGAAAGCATGTGAGGCTTACCCACATTAAATTCATTAATTTGATGGTAACTTAAACATGGCCAAAGGGTTTCTAGCCATAGCAGATGACCAGAGCCTAATGTAAGAGTTAAGAACCGTATCTATGCGAAACTGGCAAGTCCCAGCACTGCTTTTAGTCTGCTACGGGTAAAACGTAAAGACAAATAGACAAATTGGTCATCATGATGAGAAATGTCTTTACCCAAGAAGTTTCGTTTGATTTTGCGACTCTCGAAACTGCTACACATTAGGCTGTCGCATAGTTGACACTGTTGCGTTTGCGTTTGTTGGATCTCGAAAAGAAGCATAACTGAGCCCAAGATTTCTTTTTCTTGATCGGCTGCGACTTGGCTTCCCTCTGCGCAGCAAGATCCGCCATGTATTGAACAACAGCCTGAGGTATCAAAAAAAAAGGAAATCTTATTTAAGCCCTGTTTGCAAAAAGCAGGTTTGAGCTTCTTGCTGAATATAATCTGTTTTATGTTGTTCGGTTTCACGCTCGGCTGCTTCTCTAGTAAAACACTGAAAATAATCAAAAAGTAAAAACATGTCTAAAGATACTTCTACCAAGTTCTTCTATT
Organism: Buddleja alternifolia; assembly: GCA_019426215.1. Classification (NCBI taxonomy): domain Eukaryota; kingdom Viridiplantae; phylum Streptophyta; class Magnoliopsida; order Lamiales; family Scrophulariaceae; genus Buddleja; species Buddleja alternifolia. The sequence goes on from CM033393.1 coordinate 20,885,210, forward strand.
TCCTCTGCTTTTCAGCAGGTTTCGCAAACACACCTAAGTTCAGCTTTTTGGAACTTTTACAACTTTTTTTTTTTAATACAGCACCTCTTAAGAACACAAATTTTTCAGCATAGGCTTAGGAATAATGTAGACATGGGAACAAAGAGTAAAAGAGAAAGAAATAGTAGCAATTATAGAGTCAAGATCACCTGAGGGCCTCTCTCAATTACGTTTCTCGGGGGCACTACAAGAGGATTTCCTTCCACATTTAACCTACGGAGCTGAGTTAACATTCTGAAAGAGTCCGGAAGGGCTCTTATCTGATTATTGCTCATATCCAACTCCTCTAGCATTTCAAGATTTCCAATGGACCTTGGCAGAGATTGCAAGTCTGCAAAATTGTTGCTTATATTCATCTTCACAAGTGTTGTAGCAAAGCACAAGCTTTCAGGGACAGACTCAAGCTCATTGAAACTGATATCGAGCTCCTTTAAGCTTGTCAAGGACGCCATAGTGGTGGGCAATTGTTTAATGTTATTGTAACGCACCGTAAGAATCTCCAGAGATTCAATTCTTCCCACCGCTTCTGGCAGTGCTTTGAGCCGGTTATAATCTGCGCGAAGCTCCTTGAGTGAAGTACATCGACTAATCGTGTGAGGGATTTCCTCAATATCATTAGTTTCAACATTCAATTTCTTGAGACTGACAAGTGATCCAACAGTTTCAGGAAGCACAGAAAGCCCGTTAGAGCTCAAATCAAGATCTTGAAGGTGAACTAACGTAGCAATAGTAGGAGGAAGTGATTTTAATTGATTTCCCCTGAGATCAAGAGTAATCAAGTCAAGCAAATCGCCAATGGATTCTGGCAAATCAGTTATCCTGTTTCCATGTAAATCCAATGTCTGTAATGAGGAAAGTCCTCCTATAGCATCCGGTAACACTACAATCCTATTTTCTGACAAATCCAAAGTGATCAAACTCGAGAGCTTCCTTATCGAATCGGGAAGCCATTCAATTTGTTCTGATAATTTGGCCCGGAGATTAAGCTCTCGACTACCTTTCTTTGCCGACACTTGAATTAGACTAGCCAGTTTTATTAAACTCAATTTCTCACCATCTTGTCCAGCTACAAAACAAAACCAATTGCTTCAATCGATTATTCAAGAGCACACATAACATCACAATACAAAATAAACAAACATTGAATGAATCAAACCAAAAAAATAAATATGATGTCAAAAACAAACAAACTCACTCACACACTCACTCACCTGAAAAAGAAGAAGAAGAAGCAGCACTAACTGGTTTAAGTGTTGGATCTAAGATCTGAGGCACAGCTGCGAAACTATCTCCGGATCGAATACCGCCACCACCATGAAAGGCAGTCTTATGCTGCTTCTTAACATAGGTATCGTCCTTTGAAAACAAAGCCTCAGAAGAAGCCTTAACAATCTCCTCCTCCTTAGAGTATGAAGATGTGGTCGCCGTCGTGATTGTAGAACTGTTGTTGGAGGAGGAGGAGGAGCCAGGCAAGCATTTGGAAGCTCTTTGAATCAAATCGTCGAACACCAAATGAACATTCTCGAGATCCAACAGTTTCAAAGCCTCCTCCTTCTGTTGCTTGCTCTGGAAATGGATAATATTCCTCTGAATCTCTTTCAATATCTTGAACAATTCTTCAGGAACATCCTTCCCCTTCCTCTGCTTACCAATCCCTTCCAATCTCAACTCATCCTCTCTTTCCACATTACGGATCAATGTTTTCGCTGCTTCTATTTCATCCATACCAGGCCGGGCCGGCAAACACCTGTGGAGTCTCATTATCTCTTCTACCACCTCGTCCGTCGTCATCCCCCCACACACCCACCCACTTTTCTTCAACTTCTTTTTCCCCCAATTTCTCAATCAACAAATAAATACCAATCTATCTACAGAAATTGGGTTGCCTATTCATATTCGATAACCAAGGATTTCTGATTTGATTTGCTCTCTTTTTGTGTACACTGTACGTATAATATTGATAATAATAATAAGCAAAATAAAAAAGAGGGTCCAATTTCGCTTATTCAAAACACAAGGATAATACTCATTACTAATTTTCTCTTCGTTTTCAAAGCTTTCTAGAACCATCAATTTTCATTTTCTTTCATCTTGGAAACCTGAATATTCAACGATGACTCTGCTATTTTTATATTGAGACATTGCAATTTGCACCTTTCTGTTCGAAAATAATAAATATTATCCAACAATTTTGAAATGCCAAAAAGAAGCATTGATAATATATTTAGTAATAAAATAAAATAACAAGTCGGTAAGCACACTCAATTAATGTGAAAAAAACATAAAAAAAGTGATTAGTAGACTTTTTAACCCTTGATTGATTGGTGAAAATTTATAAAATCATTATATAATCTACTCTCCACTTCTCCCCTATATATTTATATATAAACTGTAGGCTCACCAATTCAGTTATAATCTCTATTATAATTTATCTTTTAAAACAAAAAATAAAATAAAAATCAACCTTACCCCTACCCCACCCCGGCATCGCCACTCGTCACAACTACTGTTGACCCCATTGTTGTTGTCACCACCAACACCATGGTCAGCATCGCCACCACCTTCATCACCACTACCACCAACCTCACACGGGTCATTCTATGCTGGATCGAGACCATTAGTCTCGGTCCAGTTTTGGCCATTGGATCCCCAATAGGGGGGTGGGGTCATTTAGTAAATTAATCACCCCCTTCCCCCGCCGCTATTGTTTATCCAATGGCCAAAACTGGTCTCGGTCCAATATAGAATTTCACAACCTCACACCGCCGGTCACCACCACAACCATTTTTGTGTGTCACCACTAAACAGTTGCTTTTGAAAAATTCGAATTCGCACCCCCCGAACCACGTCTCCCGGTGCAGCCACGTCCACCTTTCCTCTTGCAATGAAAAGAGGGAAACTCAATGCTCAATTCCATACATTTGTTGAGATGTTCAAGTAACTTCGCATTAATATCCCTTTTGCAGATGCTATACTCCAAAAGCCAAGTGTGTGAAATTTCTTAAGAAGATCCTCCCCAACAAAAGGAAGCTAGAGGAGTTTGCAACTGTGTTACTTACAGAAGATGCTCGACGATTAATCAAAATAAACTTCCACCTAAGCTTAAGGATCAAGGGAGTTTTGCGATTCTTGTCAAATCGGTTCTCTCAATTTTTCTAAAGTTCTATATGATTTGGGAGCAAGCATTAACTTTATTTCATTCTCAGTTTTCAGGAAACTAGAACATGGAGAGCCAAAGCCCACCACCATCTCCCTCCAATTAGCTGATCGATCCATCAAGTATCTGAGAGGTATTGTAGAGGATGTCATAGTGAAAGTTGATAAATTCATCTTTCTGGTGGATTTTATCGTCTTAGACATGGAGGAAGACATGGAGATGCCTATCATACTAGGTCGATCTTTCCTAACTATAGCCGAAGTAGTGATCGATGTCGAGCGTGGTAGCACCTTACCCCTACCCCACCACACCACCCCTATCGCCTCCATTGCCACTCGCCACTACTACCATCGACCTTGTTGTTGTCGCCACCGGCCAACTGATAGAGTAGATGCCCGACGCGCCATTTTCTGTGTAATAGACTCAATGAGACAATCTTATCTTTATGAATAAAGTTGATTTTTATTATTGGCATTCTTTGTTCTTAAGATATTATTATATGCTTAGAACGAAGTCCCTTGAATCACACATGACTATGGGATATCGTCGGACATCGGGAATCACGATGATGGAATATGTCTCGAAGGTTGTGATTCTTAAAAGGTTCCATGTTCGGGATGAGTCTAGTAAGATGAGGGATATTGACAAAAGACTCAATGGACTTGCTTGTGCACATGGTTCTTAGAGAACATGCCTCATTCCATAGGCATAGATGTTGCACGGGGGTTCTCATTTGGATAATGAGTGAACTGAACACCCCGCCAGGAAATTCATAAAATGGTTATCCTGATTGAATATGGAATTTCCTATAATCACGTAGGCATGAGAGTAATCCTTAGGACCTGAGGTTCCATTGTGACTTTGAGCATAGCATACTATACTTTGACTTATCTCATAATTCCATTGCGAGTTGTCATATGGGATATCTTGGGTATAGTATAGTTATGTGTCAAGGTACATGAGAGATCAAGATTGGATCCATCACTGACATACCAAATCAGATATTTCCTATGTGTTGCTTAAACGAATCGATTCAAGGAATCTTTGGCCAAAGTAGGGCAATCCAAAGAGGCGGAGTGTTTCCTCGTTTGGATTGCATGAATCGATATCATGCAATGAAGGAGACATAGTGATTGGGTCATAAGAATTTGGAATAAGCCATTACTTGAGATACCAATCCAGGAAATTTGATGGAGGGATCTCACTTATATGAGGATCGTGGTTATGATTGGTTAAGTATCTTTTTATCGTTTGTATCTAGGTCTTCGGGGCCCGTTGCTAGATAGTAACCTCAATTTGTAAGTAACATGATATATTTTTTGTAAATGATACATGGTCGGATTAAATCAAGGAAAATTTAATCTAGTACTTTCTAAATATAGAAAGGTACAATGACACTTTTGGAAAGTGTACTTACCACTAGAATATGAATGAGCCTAAGGGGTCACAAACTAACTCTTGACGTTCCTGCTTAAAAGATATGATTAATCAACTTTGGAAGTTGAGGTGAAATTAAGAAAGTCTAGTACTTACCTAAAGAGGAATATTAATTAATTGGTTGGAGATCAATTAATTGGACTATTTAATTAATCAAGTAAGATTAATTAATTAATGGACTAATTAGAGTCCAAGGGTTTAATTTAATTAGTAGAGGAAGTCGAAAAATAAATAAAACTAAAGAAATAATTGGGCAATAATAATTAATGTTGGACTTTAATTATTATAGAATATTTAATTAAATGGTTGGACTATTTAATTAAATAAGGAGTCAAAAATTAAATCAAGTTGGATAAAAATTTTGGATTCCAAGGCATAAAAAGGGCGAAGTGGCGGACGCTTACATGGGGGAGTATTTAATTCCTCTCCAAGTCTTGATCAAGTTGAAATCAGGGAGATATTTTAGGAGATAAAATACGGAACAAGTTAGCTTGCAAGCTAAGTTCCTTGATTTTAGGAAACTCCTTAATTGAATTTGATTAAGAGAAGATGAAAGTCAAATTTTGGAGATTTTATCTCTTCTTGACTTCTAATCAAATTAAACCTAGGAGTATCTCTATAAATATGTGTGTTAAGAAAAATACACACACACACTTTCTTTTTGCAAGCAAATTTTCGTCCACCCCTAGAAGAAAAGTAGAGAAATTTTGTCTTCTTATTTTCAAGCCAAAATAGCTCCTCACCTAATTATTTCAAGACAAGGTTTTGCTCATGTGTTGAGATTAACCTTTCACTAGTATTCCTACCTTTATATAGAGAAGATTAGTTTAAAGACTAAAATAATTATATAGGCTAGCACCAATATATAATTATTGGGAACTATAATAGAGGTGTGGATACATCTTAGAAGCGAGACAATTGGAGCGCTTGAAGATACAAGAAACAAATCAAGCCCAAAATTTTGGAGGAGGCGACGGCCTCACTGTAGATTCGTTCAAGGGAGTATTTGTTCTGGTTGAAAAACTCAGAAACTTGTACGAGGGAAAAAGCGCGAAAGGTGTTTCGCGTAGATTAGTTTTTCTTCGTATAATTGGTTTGATTAGACCGGCCATAATCCTGTTTCGGGATAGTTATGTTAAAAATATTAAATTCCGCTGTGCTAACCTACCCTAGGGATTAACCAACTCAACAGTGGTATCAGAGCCTGGTTAGTTTAATCGAACTAATTTATGTGATTTATTAAGCTTTATTTATTTTTCGTGTGAATAAATTGGAAGCATGCTTAAATCAAGATGCCTTGAGTTATTATAAATTGAAGTTTGTTTGGAATTTAATTGTATAAAAAACTTAGAATTTTTTATGACAAATTTGGTTTCGCGAAAAAATTATGTATTTGGGTGGATAATGAGTTTTTTGGATTTGAAAAACATCGGTGGTGAGAAGTAGCAAAATGGACGAACCGAATGGTTTGAAAGTGGAGTAACAACCCGGCCCGAGGTGGGATAGTAAAATTTGAGAGAAATACCTGTTGTCTAACCCGAATTGACTGGATAAATCGGGCTGAAACACACGCAGTTTCGCGCCTGCGCGTGTTCAGCACGGGCTGATTCGGGCCGCCAAAGCCCGACCCAGTTTTTTGGCGTAATTAAAATTTTTATATTTTAATATTTCTGGAAATTGTATTTTTGGAAATTAAAATTAGTTTTGAGAATTTATAATTTTGGAAATTATTGTTTTTCCTTGAAAAATAATTTTTGTGAAAAATCCAAATTATTCCAAATAAATTGCAATTTATTTTGAACAAGAGGTAGGTAAATTCTAGATATCGCATACTATGTGGCTTGGCATAATTTTATGTGATAGGATGAACTACGAGCCTAGTCTAATTTTTGGTTTTCTTTTTATGTAATTTCAAAGGGTTGTAAAAATAGTCGGTTTGGCTTTTATTTTTTCTGTCATTAAATTAGTAGAATGTAATTAGATTATAGTCTATGTAACTGAAGACGAAGAGAAAAGATGAAGGCCAATCGAAGACTATGTATGCAGTGGCGATCCATTGTAATCATTATGTTATTTTTATTTCCTAGAAGTCCAGCCCACTTTGGCTTAGTGGGTTGATTACGTTAGAGCTCGAGGTGGTTCATCCTAATTTACCACTTTGTGGATGTTTATTTTTCTGCTATTTATATGTGATGTGTATGGAATACATGCATAAGATAGAAAACTAAACAAGATAATTATAATTTGATGAGACCAATATTTTATGCAATTCCCTCCTTAAAAATATTAGGCCTATGTGGAATTGAAATTTGATTTCTTTTCCATGCCTTCCATCATAAGTGGCAACATGTGAAATGCTGTTGAGGCTAGGTGAATCACTTATATAATTGGCGATAAACTTAGTCGAGATAGGCTGTGATTGTCACTAAGCATAGATATGCTCTGTGGGATCTAATCACTCATTGTACACTCATATAATTGGGGCAATGAACTGAGAGGATTGACCATGGAATATTTGATGGACTTAGCCTAACATTAATGTAGCATATTGGACACCATATAATTGGGCCATATGTAAAAGACGAGGTAAACCTATCTTGAGAACCATCCAACGAGGTGGAAGGTCGGGGGAGGCTACTATTTAAATGGATCAATCACACTTATATAATTGAGGTGATTTGATTAATTTAAACAGATCTCAAACCCACTAAGGAAAATTAATTTTTCCTCTAAAATCCATCCAGAGGGTGGTGGATTTTAGACAAATAGTGGGAGACTTGTACAATTAAAGACCAAATTGTATAAAGACTTTATTTAGAATGCATGCTAATATATCTGCCTCGAAACCTTTGTAGATCACTAAATAGAAATGTCTAAGAATCCATTTTATACTATTCTTGAAACCAACAAGTTAACCGGGCCTAATTATGCTGACTGGCTGAGAAACCTGAAAATTGTCCTTCAATCAGAAAATAGGGAGTACATCCTGACGGCTGAACAACCGGGAATAACTCCCGAGAGCACTGATGAAGATAGGGAGTACGCTAAGCTGTGGTCTGAGGACAATATCCAAGTGCGATGTCTCATTATGACTTTAATGTCTAATGAATTACAAAAGCAACATGAAAAGATGACACTTGCAAAGAATATTGTTACTCACCTAGAAGAGCTGTATGAAACTAGGATTAGGAAGGAGAGATATGCTCTCTCCAAAGAGTTATTTGGGCAAAGATGGCCGAGGGGTCGGGCATCGGGGACCACGTCCTCAAGATGATCCGTTTGATCAATAAGTTGAGTGACTTGGACGTGGAACTCGATGGTGAATTATGTGTCGATCTGGTGCTACAATCTCTTCATAGGTCGTATGACCAATTTGTCTTCAACTTCAACATGAACAACTTGAATGCCTCACTCAATGAGTTGTTAAAGATGTTGATAACTGCTGAAAGTACCATTAAGAAAGAAAAATCTATGCTACTTGTGAGTTCTTCATCGAAATCCAAGAAAGGAAAGAAGAACAAGAACAAGACCAAATGGCTTAAAGGTACTGGTGGTGTGAAGAGACAAAGAAGGGTAATAAGCCTAAGTCGGATGATTGCTTCAACTGTGGGAAACCTGGGCACTGAAAGAAGGACTATAAGGAGCCACCAAAGGCTCAAGGTATGTTCTTTGTTGAAATTAACATTAGTGTTAACACTGCTTCTTGGATACTTAACACTGGGTGTGGTATTCATCTTTGCAATGATATGCAGGGGATGGTAAGAAACAAGGTGCTAAGTAAAGAAGAGATGACCCTAAGGATGGGAAATGGAGCAATGGTTGCTGCCAAGGCCATAGGGACCATCCACTTAGCTTTGAGGAGTAGGATTTTGATTTTAAATTCCGTCTATTTTGTACCCGAGATAATAAAAAATATCATATTCATTTCGGTTTTGGATGGAGAAGGATATCATTTGGAGATTCATAATAAAAGTTTTTTTTTTTTTATGATTCTAATCTTATTATAGAGTCAAAATTGCAAGATGGTCTTATATAATTTCCCCAACTTATTCTACTCTCAACATTCAATAAAGTAACAAAAGAAAATTAGATAATTCCATAAGTACATCAACTTGGCACGCTAGGCTAGGTCATTGTTGGGTTTCGTTTGAAAAAGCATAAACCCAACGGAAGAAATTTCAAAAATTAAAAAACGAAAACCCAATTGGTACTCTAATTCGCATAATTGAATCTAAAAGCGTATAACGAATAAAACTTACTCGTTAATATGAATATGATAATGGAGAAAAACTTCTTCTTCTCCAAACTCGAAATATTGAAGCTTCCAAATCTTCAATCCTTTGGTTTGATTCTTCAAACTTGAACTTGATCCGAACAATGAAAATACGCCGTCTCTAAATCGTCACACACGAATCAACAAATGAAAAATCCCCTTTCTTCTTTCTCTATGGTTGACAGCTAGGTATAGAGGAGAGGAGGAATATTTTTCTTTCTTTTGAGAGTTATGAGAGTTGTGTATTCTTCTTCCTTGTTCTAAGTCAAAGAGTCCTTATATAACTCATGACTTATTGAACAAATCAAAACAAAAGAGCCCTAATATGTGGCCTCTCAAAGATGCCACATTGAGGCCTAGTAGGCCTCCAATTGGACTCCTTATTTAGCCCTAATATGTGACCCTTTAGGTTCGTTTCGTTTGGCAATGAGAGGAAACCAAAGGAAGTGGGTAACACTAAGCCAGTCACGTGGCCCACTTTGTAACCCAAATGAAAACGAATGATAGGATCATTCCGAAACCTTCCAATCGTAAATACCGTATATGTATAAACCCTTTGTTCACGTTCCTCAATCAAGTTAGAGTCATGGTTATGTCAAACTCACTGGACTTGACCATATGTATAAATCATAATAAATACGAGATCATTGAGATCGATTTAGTGCCAAGCACAATCGTCTTATTTGCTTTGGTCAAAGACTTTGATCTCTATTTATCTATAATTACATAGGGCACATACTCATTCACTTATGAGAGAACAAATCCCATATTAGATATCTGCTAAGATTACCACTTGCCCATCAAGTCCGCATTTCGAGGTTGACCCCACCAAAGGGTGAATTGGGTCTAACTACTCTAGTGAAAGACTTGACGTCACAAGTGCATCTTCAGCCTGATACTTCAGGTCAAAGGTTCACATATACCTATTACGCATAATCAGTTTCGTCATTGACAGTCACAGAGTGAAAACCCATGTGACAGAACCGATGCGAGTTGATATATGTTATTTTTACACTAGTTTTCCCCCGTTTATCGACTTAGTTTTGATTGTTTCCTTGATAAGTTGATCACATATGATGCTTTGACCCTTGTTTTCTCATATTTTATAGAATAACATAACATTTAGAGGAAAAGAACAAGGATTGAAGGTAAATCATGCATAAAGATACAAATTGTCTATGCAATGCTAGAGTTTATGGAATAGATTTCTCTACCCATGTCCAAATTACACACTTCATATACAAATGGAAAGATAAGAGGCAAAGGTACATTTCTTATGTTGAAGACAAAGATCAGATATGTAAGGAAGGAGGTGAAAGCGTCATCGGAAGAGACGTCTTACGATGGAGTTTTCTCATTCAGTGACTTGTGAGACGATTTTGTCATCTTTAACATTTGATTTAGGCCCCAGTGTCTTCTTGAGAGTTGTAGATATTTGTTTTAGGATTCTACAACATCTTGAATCAGTGTATTCCGACATCGGTAGAGAAAGTTATGCGAAGTTCACCAAAACTGGCTGGAGCAGCAGGGGACGAACGCCGAGGCGTTCATCCACGAACGCCGCGGCGTTCACATGCAGTAGCCAACGCCATGGTGTTCAACAAGCGAACGCCGTGGCGTTCGAGGCAGCGGGTTGGTCTATAAATACCCCTTTTAGCCATTTTTTACCCTAACTCACCTTGGATAGCAGCTGCCACACGAAAATAGAGAGAGAGAGAGCTTGGGAGAGAAGATTGAAGGTCAAAACATGGAGAATTCAACAAGGAATCCACATGTCTACAAGAATTAGGGAGTTTTTACATCTTTATTTCTTGAATTTGTTCAAACCTCTTATGGCTTGTATGATTTATAATTGCACTTTTGACATGAATATGAGCTAAACTTGTTTGATTGAGACCATGGATAGGCCATTTATGTTATTTTGATTGTTGATTTGTTGGTGTTTATTGGATTAATTTTGGTTTTAGCTATGTATTCAATATTTGATCTCAATGCTACATTTGCTTGATCACCAAGTGTTTAATAAAATGCCTAGGTTAGAGATCGAGAGATAATAACCTAGGGAAGATATAAACATTGAATACCCTATAGTTAAACCGACTAGAGATAAACTCGGTTTCTTTAGGTGGCTTTCCATTCACGTGGGGAATTCCTAGATCTTAAATGCATCCTCGTTAATCGGGTTTTCATATAGAGATATATAGGAAATCGTTACCAAGGGTAGGGTTGCTATGCCAAGAGATTGGGTGGTACGTACGTTAGGGAATTTCGCCTTAGCTAAATCAATCTAATAATCCAATAAAACCTAAATCACAATCGAAATGCATAATTGGTTGAACCATGTGCCTTGATCGCTTCTCTCTATTGTTTCCTCCCTTTATTTGGTGTGACGTTGCCTTAGTTTATTTTCTAGTATTTATTAATTAGTTAATCAACCTTTCTATCGACCGATTTAACTTAGAATTGAGTAATATAGTAGTCTTGGTACTTAGATTATAGTTGTCCCTGCGGATACGATAACCCCGGACTTAGAAATCCACTTTACTACTTACGCGACCTAGTTCTCTTGCTAGGATTTTGTCATGTCACGAGTCGTGTTCGAACATATCAGTTCCACTGATGTGTCTACAATCTTAATCTCCTATCATCCCATGATACCAGACAAGCACTCCCATGTCGGAGCTAAGATTGTACAAGTATTCAAAGTCTTTATTTGTCCATTAAAGACTTTATATTACTTGCGAACTTATTTTAGTAATTAAGATTGATCTCTCCAGTGCCAGTCTTCCTATCCCATAGGAAGTAGAGGGATCGCATTGAAAACATGGACAAAACGTTTTACACAACTTATAGATGCAGACAAGAATTATGTGAAAACTCAATAATGTCTTTTATTTAAGAAGAGTTTAAGTTCAATACAAGATATATGCCCTATACATTCTATCCTCTATGGCATCTGAGGGCATAATCCTAACAGTCATATCTCTAAAAAGGATACGCATATTGGCAAACCAACTTGGTCTTGGAGATCTAGATGAAATGTCAACTTGCGAATCATGTCTTAAGGGAAATATGACCAAGACTCCATTCACTGGATTGATGGTGAGTGCAAGTGGAGTTTTGGACTTGGTCCATACTGATGTATGTGGGCCACTTAGCATAAGTGCTAGAGGTGGTTTTAGCTACTTCATAACATTTACCGATGACTGCTCACTGTATGGTTATGTGTACCTTATGAGGTACAAGTCTGAATCCTTTGAGAGATTCAAGGAGTTCAGATATGAAGTAGAGAAACAAATTGGTAGAAGCATCAAGACTCTTCGATCGGATCGAGGAGGTGAATACTTATCCAATGAGTTTCTGGATTATCTAAAAGAGAATGGAATTCTCTCACAGTGGACTCCGCCCGACACTCCTCAATTAAATGGGGTAGCTGAGCGAAGGAATCAAACTTTGTTAAACATGGTTCGATCCATGATGAGTCGCACTAGACTTCCTTCTTCAATGTGGGGCTATTATTTTATGACTGCAACCTATCTGTCAAATAGGGCGCCATCTAAGAGTGTGCCTAAGGTTCCATATGAAATGTGGTATAGTAAGATACCTTCATATAGACACTTAAAGGTGTGGGGATGTGCTTCTTATGTCAAGCAGCAAGTGGGAGACAAACTGGACCCAAGGCCCACTTTGTGTAAGTTTGTGGGGGTATCCAAAAGACTCTTTTGGATACTATTTCTACAATCCCTTGGAACAAACAGTAATTGTTTCAAGGAATGCAACTTTCTTGGAGAAAGATTTTCCATTAGATGGGAATAATAAGATTGTAGAACTTGAGGAGACTTAAGGCACTGAGAGACCTCAAGAGCCACAAACGAGCTCACCTGATACCACAACAGAGGCATTTCATAAAGAACAAGCCAAAAGCACACCACCTCTGAGGAGATCCGAAAGGATTCCAAGGGTACCTGATAGATGGGTAGGCTATTTGCAAGAAAGCAAATCAGAGGATTCCCTTTTGGATGTTGATCCAAAGTGTTATAGGGAAGCGATGTTAGACATTGATTCGGGAAGATGGCTAGAAGCCATGAAATCCGAGATGGACTCCATGCACTCTATCAAGGTTTGGACCTTGGTAGACCCTCCAAATGGGATAAAACCCATAGGCTGCAAGTGGGTTTATAAGCGAAAGCTTGGAGCTGATGGAAAGGTGGCGACCTATAAGGCAAGCCTAGTGGTGAAAGGGTTTACTCAAAGACAAAGCATTGATTATGAGAAAACCTTCTCGCCAGTGGCAATGCTGAAATCCATAAGGATACTTCTAGCCATATCTGTACATTTCGACTACGAGATTTAGCAGATGGATGTTAAAACTGCATTCCTCAATGGAGAGATTGAGGAGAAAATATATATGCGGTAGCCAGAGGGTTTTACATCCAAGGAGAGTGAACACAAAGTTTGTAAACTCCAGAGGTCCATATATGGACTAAAACAAGCTTCCCGAAGCTGGAATAAACGTTTTGATAATGTCCTACAAGAATATGGATATATTCAAAACGTTGATGAGCCATGTGTGTACAAGAAGTCTAGTGGGAGGTCGGTTACTTTTCTAGTACTTTATGTTGATGATATCCTATTGATTGGAAACGATGTAGGGATGATGCAATCAACAAAAGTATGGTTGTCAAATCAATTCTCCATGAAGGATATGGGAGAAGCTTCCTATGTACTTGGTATGAAGATATATCGAGGAAGAACGAGTAGGATGCTGGGACTGTCCCAATCTTTGTACATAGATCGAATGCTAAAGAGATTTAGCATGGAAGAATTGAAGAGGGGATTCTTGCCTATGAGACATGGAATCACTATTTCCAAGTCTATGTCCCCTACGACTGAGGTGGAAGAGAGAGGATGTCTCACATACCTTATGCATCCGCCATTGGAAGCATTATGTATGCTTTGATATATACAAGGCTTGATGTAGCCTATGCACTTTGTGTGTGTAGCCGCTATTAGGAAAATCCTGGTAAGGAACACTGGACAGCCATTAAAACAATCCTCAAGTATCTTAAGAGAACTAAGGAGTTGTTTTTAGTATACGGAGGAGGAGAAATGGAATTAGAGTGTTACACATACTCTAGTTTCCAAACTGATATTGGTGACTCAATATCGATTTCTGGTTTCGTTTTTCTGCTTAATGGTGGAGTAGTGAGTTGGAAGAGTTCCAAGCAATCAACTACTGCTGATTTAACCACCGAAGCATAATACATTGCTGCCTCAGAGGTGGCAAAGGAAGCTGTTTGGATGAGGAACTTCATCCAAGAATTGGGTGTCGTTCCATCTATTGTTAACTCTGTACCAGTGTATTGTGATAACAATGGGGCTATTACGCAAGCAAAGGAGCCAAGGTCTCATCAGAAATCCAAGCACATACAAAGGCGATACAATTTGATCAGGGAGATCATTGAGAGAGGTGACGTTCGAGTGGAGCGTGTAGACTCGCCAGATAATGTAGCAGATCCACTAACCAAACCCCTTAGTTAAAACTATAATAATGTCCCTTAGTTCATTTTCGTTACAAGCCATGCATAAAGTTTTCAAACTTCTTTCAAGGTCGTGGGTAGACTCAAAGGTCTATTTTGTACTCTACTCACACGCCTCTATCACATCAAACTGGCGGGTACTCAAATTTTTTAAAAATGACGGTTCAGAGATAGCCCGTATTTGTGTACGTGTCAGTGTACAAACATGCGCCCGCCAGTTTGATGTGATAGAGGCGTGTGAGTAGAGTACAAAATAGACCTTTGAGTCTACCCACGACCTTGAAAGAAGTTTGAAAACTTTATGCATGGCTTGTAACGAAAATGAACCAAGGGACAATGTCGATAATAAGGGTCATAATATGCATGGCAATAAGGGGGAAGAGAAGAAGAAAGGAGAAAAGCGGAAAACGTCCAGTTCAAAAGTTGAAGATCCTCCGTCTCCTAAGCGTCAAGTGCCTCCTTCTCAGTCTGCGCTTAATCTCCCGTCTTGGATAACTGCTCTGAAACAAAGTTCATCCGGAGCGCCCAGTAATACGCTAAGGGAACCTCCTAGAGCGTTATATCCAATCCTACCAATTCCTACAAGAGCACTGCTTGAACAGTTTGACATTCCTCTTCAGAGAACATCCATTTCAGAACCTACAGATCCACAGATCTTAGCTGAAGAAAGGAAGATGACTGATTTTAGCCAAGCTTTTCGAATCTGCCTAAGGTACATTGGTATCGACCCAACTGACTGGGATAATCATTTTACAATATTAAAGAAGAGACAACAAGAAGAAAACAAGCTTATCATCAACAAAGATCATGAAGCAATGATGATCTTGGAAGACAATCTGACTGAAGCTATCCGAGCTGAAATGCCCAAGCGATACAGAGTTAGACCAAGTCATTAAAGCTTTCTGATTTTACATTATCTATATTCTTGTCTCTTATATCTTTAAATATTCAGCTGTAAAAATGCTTGTAATTCTCGATAAATATGAAATGCATTTTTCTCTTGCTGAAACATCTCGTTGAAGCGTAACTAACTTTAACTAACGTCTACTGATCAAAGCTAACTTTTACTTTTGGCTGTCTAACTCTTGAACTATAAAAGAGTAAGTATTGCCATCATCAAAAAGGGGGAAATTGTTAGGAATTTCATGTTAGAAGTTTTGATGATGACAATTAAGTTTTTGTTAGACCCCAAAAAGTTGTAAGTTTATTTTCGTAGAAAACTTGTATAGGCTTTGAAGCGTTAGACTTGTAATAGATTTATTAGGCTTTGTTATCTTACTTTAGAGTGTTAGGCAAAATAGTCTTAGGCTGAGCGTCTGATGATTTCTGAGTGAGTTTATCAGTGGTAAAGTTCGAAGACTCAAGCGCCTGATCTCAGAAGATAGATACAGTCTCCAAGCGTCCACTTTGGCCAGCTATATCAAGCGTTACCTTATGGGACAGAAGTGATTTCACCTGAATTTACTTCTAAGTCCAGAAGGAGTTTAATGCAAATATTCTCAAAGCATTAAATACCAACGGGTATTAATTTCAAATGCATTAAATGTTGATAAGAGCATTTAATATGATAAGTAATGTCAGACGTACGGAGAAGCCACCCTATTGGACTGTCAACTATCTCAGACTGCAGCACCAACTTTCGTGCAGCAGATTTTCAGGAAAAAGGACAAAAGCTGTTCACTCGCGAAAGTGAGAGACACGCGCCAGTGCATGTGTCAAACGGACACTTTCTCCAAGAATACCTATAAATAGGACTTCAACAACAAACAAAAATATGCAAGAACAATTTTATCAAGCCAAATTGCTGTTGCATTAAAATCTCATTCCTTAAACTCTCAGAAAAGCCAGAAAATTCAAGAAACATCCTACTTGCTTTTCTTATATTCCTGAGACAGTCAACAAATATCTCAAACATTCTTTTTGAAGAAACCAGATTCCTACTGAGATATTACCAAGTTGTTTGAACTTCATCAAAATCAAACAAACCTTTTAGAAAATCCCATCCAAGCCTCGCGATCTGTGTGAAGTCGAAGTTGGATACTTGCATCATTTCTGGGTGAAAGAAGCAAGAGGGTTGAAGTGATTTGAAGCAGAAATCTGTGTGATCAAGGAGCTCAAGTCATCGACATCCATCTCTCCCTAATTTGTAGAAGATTCTGTGTGATTCTTTGAGAATCATTTGAGTGGATTGCCTCCAAGTGCAAAGGAGAAGAAGGACGTAGTTGGGATTACACCACCCAACGAACTTTACAAATATTGTGTTATTTACTTTTCAGTCATTTCATTCATCTATCATATCATTGCATAAGTAAAACACAATCAAAAGCTAAGCAACTAAGAAACATCTTGTGACGCTAAAACTTTCAAAGAGAAGACTCCAAAATCATTCCGCTGTGCTAACCCTGATTAAAAGAACTGAACGCTTAACCTACAAGGTCAAAGTATTCAATTCCTGAAGTCTAAGTTAACTTTATAAAACAGTCTTCATTAGACGCTTCACAAAGTCTCAAATATCTTATGTGAACGCTAAAGTGAAGCGTTAGACACTTCAAGCGCCTATCATTTCAAGCGTCCAAATACGTTTAATACGAAATCTTTTTGAAGTCGAAAAAGACTTAAGGGTCTATTCAACCCCCCCCTTCTAGACCCTTTCGTATGCCACTTGGGACCAACAAGGTGTTTGATGGACATCTAGGAAAGATGGGCCTCAAATACGTGGGCAATTGGCTGTGGGAAATCGATAGAATAGATGCCCGATGCACCAATTTTGGGCGCCAATTTCTGTGTAATATACTCTATGAGACAATCTTTTCTTTATGAATAAAGTCGATTTTTATTATTGGCATTCTTTATTCTTAAAATATTATTATATGCTTAGAACAAAGTCCCTTGAATCACACATGGCTATGGGATATCGTAAGACATCGGGAATGACGATGATGGAATATGTCTCCAAGATCATGATTCTTAAAAGGTTCCAAGTCCGAGATGAGTCTGTCAATATGAGGGATATTGACAAAAGACTCAAAGGACTTTCTTGTGCACATGGTTCTTAGAGAACATGCCTCGTTCCATAGGCATAGATGTTGCACGGGGGTTCTCATTTGGATAATGAGTGAACTGAACACCCCGCCAGGAAATTACTAAAATGGTTATCCTGATCGAATATGGAATTTCCTATAATCACGTAGGCATGAGAGTAATTCTTAGGACATGAGGCTCCATTGTGACTTTGAGCATAGCATACTATACTCTGACTTATCTCATGATTCCATTGCGAGTCGTCATATGGGATATCTTGGGTATAGTATAGTTATGTGTCAAGGTACATGAGAGATCAAGATGGAATCCATCACTGACATAGCAAATCAGATATTTCCTATGTGTTTCTTAAACGAATCGATTCAAGGAATCTTTGGCCAAAGTAGGGCAATCCAAAGAAGCGGAGTGTTTCCTGGTTTGGATTGCATGAATATATATCATGCAATGAAGGAAACATAGTGAATGGGTCGTAAGAGTTTTAACTAAGCCATTACTTGAGATACTAATCCAGGAAATTTGACGGAGGGATTTTACTTATGCGAGGATCGTGGTTATGATAGGTTAAGTATCTTTTTATCGTTTGTGTCTAGGTCTTCGGGGCCCGTTGCTAGACAGTAACCTCGATTTGCAAGTACCATGATATATTTTTGGTAAATGATACATGGTCGGATTATTTCTAGGAAGATTAAATCTAGTACTTTCTAAATATAGAAAGGTACAATGACACTTTTGGAAAGTGTACTTACTACTAGAACATGAACGAGCCTAAGGGGTCACATACTAACTACTGACGTTCCTGCTTAAAAGATATGATTAATCAACTTTGAAAGTTGAGGTAAAATTAAGAAAGTCTAGTACTTACCTAAAGAGGAATATTAATTACTTGGTTGGAGATCAATTAATTGGACTATTTAATTAATCAAGTGAGATTAATTAATTAATGGACTAATTAGAGTCCAAGGGTTTTATTTAATTAGTAGATGAAGTCGAAAATTAAATAAAATTAAAGAAATAATTGGGCAATAGTAATTAAGGTTGGACTTTAATTATTATAGAATATTTAGTTAAATGGTTGGACTATTTAATTAAATAAGGAGTCAAAAATTAAATCAAGTTGGATAAAAATTTTGGATTCCAAGGCATAAAAAGGGCGAGGTGGTGGACACTTACATGTGGGAGGATTTAATTTCTTTCCAAGTATTGATCAAGTTGGAATCAGGGAGATATTTTAGGAGATAAAATAGGGAACAAGTTAGCTTGCAAGCTAAGTTCCTTGTTTTTAGAAAACTCTTTAATTGGATTTGATTAAGAGAAGATGAAAGTCAAATCTGGGAGATTTTTTCTGTTCTTGACTTCTAATTAAATTAAACCTAGGAGTATCTCTATAAATATGTGTGTTATGAAAAGCACACACACTTTATTTTTGCAAGCAAATTTTCGTCCACCCCTAGAAGAAAAATAGAGAAATTTTGTCTTCTTATTTTCAAGCCAAAATCGCCCCTTACTTAATTATTTCAAGACAAGGTTTTGCTCACGTGTTGAGATTAACCTTTCACTAATATTCCTACCTTTATATAGAGAAGCTTAGTTTAAAGATTAAAATATATAGGCTAGCACCAAGATACAATTATTGGGAACTATAACGGAGGTATGGATACATCTTAGGGGCGAGACAATTGGATCGCTTGAAGATACAAGGAACAAATCAAGCTCGAAATTTTGGAGAAGGCGACGGCCTCACTGTAGATTCGTTCAAGGGAGTATTTGTTCGGGTTGAAAAGATCAGAATTTTGTACTAGGGAAAAAGCGCGAAAGGTATTTCGCGTAGATTAGTTTTTCTTCGTATTATTGGTTTGATTAAACTAGGGATAATCCTGTTTTGGGATAGTTATGTTAAAATTTTTAAATTCCCCTGTGCTAACCTACCCTGGGATTAACTAACCCAACACCAACACCATTGTCAGCACTACCACCACCTTCGTCACCAAAACGACTACTACCAACCTCACGCCGCTGCTCGCCACCACAACCATTGTCGTGTCATACCATTGGGCACGTACACCACTGTCAGCGCTTCCTCTAGAGTCGCGAGCACCAACGCCACCATCACTAGTTCCACCTGCCGACACCATCATTATTAGTGTCACCGCTGCTGGGGATGCACACCAGCACCGCCAGCGCCCACCGCTGGCGATGATGGAGAATCCCAATCCTGGGCAAGGAACATTGGATAGCTGTGAATAGGTATACTAACTCAGATTTTCAGTCTGATGTAGATGACCGAAAATCCACCTCAGGATTTGTATTCAATCTCAATAGTGGGGCGGTGACTTGGAAGAGTTCCAAGCATAGTATAATCGCTGATTCCACCACCAAGGCTGAATACTTGGTTACGAAAGAGGCTGTTTGGCCAAGGAAATTCCTTGGAGAACTTCAGGAGGTTCCTAATGTGGAGCTCCCATTGACTCTTTATTTTAACAACAATAGAGCTCTAGCGCATGCAAAGGAACCAAGGTCTCACAACAAGTCCAAACACATAGAGACGTAATGTCACATCATTAGAGAGATTGTTGGTAGAGGAGAAATAGTTGTGCAGAAAATAGCCTCTGCAGACAACGCTACTAACCCTCTGACCAAGCCGTTGTCATAGAGGATAGATTGTATACGACATATTAATTGTATTTGATCATTTAATTATTAATAAAAGGCATTTATGTTGTTATCTTATTGGCACTTGTAAGATAATAAACAACTCAAGTCCATGAAATCAAGGCGAATCTTCTATTCCCTGTGTTAAGGAGATATGCACTAGAAGAGTTCAGTACTTGATGTCTAACTCATTCGCAAGTCATAGAGAGTTTTGACTGGACTTCAAAGCTAGATAAGACTTGTATGACATAAGCTTTAACATGGAAGTGCCAATCCAAAACTATGGGTTAATTGAAGCTTGTATCATAGAAACATCAACGAGACTGGTGAGTTTGAACACGACTCACATCAGTTCTGTCATATGGGTTTAACTGTATGACAATCAATGATAGAAAAGATTAATTGAGATAGGTGCTAGTTGTTGGTCTCAAGTGGCATATGAAAAGGGTTTAGAAGAGGGGGGGGGGGGGGTTGAATAGACCCTGAAGTTTTTTTCGACTTTTAAAAAATTTCATGCTACTTAAATGTTTTAAATGCTTTGAAATCAATGTCAGGTTAATGTCCTCAAATGCTGCTAGAGGATTAGTAAATGATAGGACATTATCAATTTGTAATTATTTTTAATCAATCAATAAAAGGCTATTAGTTGTTTACTTTTATATTGGCATTTATTTATTGTAATCATCTATGAGTCCATGAACACAAGAGTTAACTCTCTAAGACACTAGAGGAGTTTGATACTTGTGTACTAAAATAGTGTGCAAGTCAATGATTTTCAATTGGGCATTGGAAATCATGAAGACTTGTATGATATGAGTTTTGACCAGAAAGGTGTCCGTCAATCACTATGAAGTAGTGAAGAACTCATATCATAGGTGCACTGATGGAGATAATGGCACTCAGACATGACTCGCATCGATTCTGTCACATGGGTTTTCAGTCTTTGACAGTCAATGACAAAATTGATTAAGTTGAATAGATGTGTCTGAACTTTAGACTTGAGGAATCGAGTTGAAAATATACTTGTGACATTAGGTTCGTCATCAGAGTAGTTAGGCCCAATTCCCTCGTTGGTGGGGGTCAACCTCGAAATGTAACCTAATGGGCAAGTAGTAGTCTTAACTAATATCCAAGATAGGATTCGTTCCCTTGTAGGTAAATGAGGAATTATCTTATGAATTTATAAGTAAGTTAGATCTTAAAGTCTTTGGTCAAAGCATCATTTCATCTTATTTGGGTTAAAATATGGACCACTTGACTGGCTAGGTGGGACCCATATTCAATAAAATCCTCCTATTGCCAAATATAGATGAACCTAAAGAGTTATGCTTAAAAAGAAAAAAATGATAGAAAAATGAAATATTTCTTGTGGTGATATTTTAAGTATTGGATACTTCAAATTAATTAAATGGAATTAATTATTTGAGGAAATAAGTTAATTAATTTATAGTTTAATTAATATATTATTTTTTGGAGAAATAAAATTAATTAAACATATTATCTATTATTTAATTAGATTAATTAATTGGATTGAATTAATTAATTAAATAGTAGATTATACCAAGCTCAAATTGGTGCACCAAGAGGCACACCAAAGCCCAAGAGGGGCGGCCACTAGGCGCCTTTATGGGCTTAATTTGAGCCAAAGGTAATAACTTAAGTGATATAAATATATCACATTAGTCAATACCTAGGTCATAAGTTGTAATTCACTAAGCCACAAGAAATAGAATTCCTCTCCCTCTCTCTCTACCCGTTGGTTTTGCACACCAAGAAAGGGGAAGATTTTTCTCATCAAACTTTTCTGGCGAGACAATTTAGAGGCAGAACAATTGGACTGCTTGGATCATCAAATTTTCATCCGGAGTAGTTTCGCGAAGAACTTGAAGAATTCAGGCTTGTGAGAATTTTCAACCACTTCGCTACAACGGGTAAAGATTGTTTTACCCAATCATACATACGTGTGACAAAACCCCGAGATTGATCCTGTAATGGGGAAGTCCGAAAAAAAAATTAAATTTCGTTTTTGCGGCGTTTGGTTTATTTTCTCCAACAATGGTATCAGAGCCAAATCGTGGGGTTCAGCGTATGTAAATTATGTGTAAATATGTGATATAGATACATGATTTATAGTGTTTTGTTGATGCATGATTAGATATGTGGATTTCGCGTTATTTGTGTTCTTGAGGAATTTATTTATTTTCGTTCGTTACAAATTAATGAAGTTGAGTTTTATGTAATTTTGATGTGATAAAAATAAAAACCGCAATTTCAGTAGCACAACGCGCTAAGTTGGGCTCGCATAAGCTTAGGACTGTCAATGAGCTCAAGCCGGCTCGAAGCTCGTAAGCTCGGCTTCATAATTTTCAAGCTGAGCTTTATACAAGCCGGGTCCAAGCCGAGCTAGAGCCCAAGGATAAGGCTTGAATTTGAATTCAAGCCGAGCGTGAGCCAGAGTAGGCTCGGCTTGAATTGGGCTCGGGCTCGTAAAATATATATATATACATGTATATATATATATGTTTTATACATTATATACAAAAATAAACATAGTACTTTTTTATAATAATTCCAGATTGGATAGAAAATATCAAGATTTAAAATTAAGGAATATAATCTTTAAATCACATTCAATTCTAAAATTTCCTAATATAAAATGCTATACTCAAGAAATTTAAAAAGTAAAAAATTATCAATTTAAACCTACCAGCATCCAATACAAATATATGACAATTCACATAAACTGACATTGAGGGTTGCTAATTTTTGTCTTCAAGAACTGTTCATTTATTTCTCCTCACAACTCACGACAAAAGCAATTTTTTTTGTAAGTAAATCTATTATATATTAAGTTATAATATTTTTCAATCTTAAATAATGCGTGGAGCATATATTTCAATGAAATGAGATCTTTCAAGGTACATTTTAGTTATGATTTGTCAATAGAACATGAACGACGTTATTCTTGTATGTTTTTAAGATTGTTATTTTTTTAATTTATATATTAGATTACTTTATTACTTAAAGTTTTTCAAAAGAAAACAAATTCGGGCCGGCTCGGGCTCGGCTCGAAGCTCGTACTAATTTTCAAGCTGAGCCCGAGCTTTGAAGTAAAAAGCTCGTGCAAATTTAAGCCTTGGTGATAAAAGCTCGCATATTATCAAGCCGAGCGTGAGCGTGACTAGGCTTGGCTCGCTCGGCTTGATTGACAGCCCTACATAAGCTGGGCTACAGTGCAATTAGGCTCGCGTGTGTTTTTTAAACACATGGATTGAAAACACGACCCGAGTCGATCCATGGGTGACCCAGGTCATTTATTAAATATATATATATTGTTTGATTTTGTTTAAAATTGGATTTTAATGCGAAATAAATAATATTAATTATTTAATAAGAGCATTTTATTTTCATCCAATCTAATATTGATTAAAATTGAACTTTGAATTAAATTGGATTGTATCTATTGTGAAATTCATTTTGATAGATTTTAATACAAAACTAATTGGAGTTCACGAAAATTGAATTTTCAAGTAGAATCAAATAAATATAATTTCCTCAAGAATATGAAAAACAATAATTAAATTTGAAATTTAATTAAAAATTAACATATATGATTTTCGTGTGTTATGTGAAATATATCATGTTTGACATGTTATGCGATGAGAGACATGATTCATGGACTTAGGCTTGTTTTTAATTTTGTATTTCTTTTGATGGTTGTAAAGGCCTTTTTGAGCCTTTTTTTATTTTCTTTCTAGATAAATTTTGTATAGGTGGCTTAAATATTGAAATGTACTAGTTAGAAATAGAATAGGCCCAAAGGAGAAATTCAAGTCAAGCCGAGGAGATACAAGAAGGAGCTTTGGAAGCTTTAGTGTATTTTCTTTTTTATTTCTGATTGAGACATTGGCTTGTTTCAATCTAGAAAATATAGTCCTTGAATCATGTGTTGTTAGCTTTCTAGGATTGCTAATTATTTATTTTAATCCATGTTTATATGCATGATATAAAATATATTAATGTGCAAAGTGAGACCTAATAATAATTTAAATTCTCCCACTTTGATAAATATTAAGTTAGTAAAGGGTACTAGGTATCCTGTCCTCCACTGAACTTAGGAAAAATTAAAATGATTTTTAATATATAATATCATCCCTAAGCAATGGGGGTTATATATTGAAATATATTTTAAATTTTTCCGAAGTGCAAGAAATGCCATTGGTCTAGAACAAATGTCACCCCAAATACTAGCAAAAAATTGCAAGGTGAAATTCAATTGTTAGACTAATAGATAGTCAGTGGGTTGAACTTAAATTATTCATAAATCAATAAGATCGATAACAGGTTGAGATTTGATGAATAATGGACAGATAGATTGAATCATCCATTTGATGAGTTGATGTTGGACATCACTTTAATAGATTGATTAGGCCAAATACCAGTAAAAGGTTGCAACCTATTAATCTAGTTAAAGAACTCAATCACCACTACGAAGCCTTCCAACGATAACTTCCGAATTCCAAAGTGGAAGTGTGAATTTTTGAAAAATGATGTGGGAGCCAAGTTTATTTTGAAAGTTCTTAATTTAAACTTGGAACAACAATTACATTAGAATCTAATAAGTCTTTTTACTTTTATGCAGTTATTTGCTTATTATCTCTGTCTCACTGTGACTATCAACCCACTATCTGTACTACTTGAAAAGAACACTTTGACTGGTCCTAACTATGTGGACTGACTCTAAAACTTGAGGATAGTCCTCAATATGGAGTTACTGGGGTATGTATTGGATACTAATATCCCAGCCGCGCCCGTAAGAACACGTGCTAATGAGGAGGAAGTTGCAGCACATGAGAAATGGGTCAAAGACGACATCCGGATTCGTGTGTACATGCTGGGCTCAATAATAAATGAGTTGCAGAGGTACCATGACAAAATGGTCTTGGCGAGGGCTATTTTAGCACACCTGGTAGAGCTCTATGGTGAGCATAGTCGCACTGCTTGGTATGAGATATTGAAAGAGCTCTTTGAAGATAAGATGAAGGAAGGAGAAAAAGTTGGGGACCATGTTTTAAAATTGATTTCGAAAATTGAGAGGTTAGGCCCTCGACTTCAACATGGACCCGCAACTACAAATCATTTCATCTTGCAGTCACTTCCAGACTCCTTTTCCCACTTTGTGGTGAACTTCAATTGTAATGAGATAGAATGCAATTTAGCTGGGTTGATGAACAAGCTGAATACTGCACAGTCTCAAATGAAGCTAAAGGGAAAAGAGGCGGCCTTGGTCATCACTTCTAAGCCTAAAAACAAAAAGAAGAAGAAGACTAAGAAAGCTACTAGCACTCCGGGTCCACAAGTTAAGATAGACAAAGGAAAGGGAAAAGCTCAAAAAGTGATGAAGAGCAAAGGACCAAAGGAAACGGATAGGTGCCTTCACTGCGGTGAGCTAGACCACTGGAGGAAGGATTGTCCAAACTTTGGCAAAGGTGCACCAGGGTATGGAACTTTTTGTTTTAGAAACTAATTGTATTATAACTGTATTTTCCACTTCGTAGATACTTGATTCTGGAGCTAGTGCTCACGTTTGTGTAATGAATTAGGATCTGCAGCGAAGTAGAAAGCTGGAGCATGGAGAGGTGCTGATCAGTTTTGGCAGCGGACAGAGTGTTGCGGTTTCTCGCATTGGATCAACTCTTTATATTTATCATCTGAACATGTTTTAAATTTGGAGGATGTTTTAGTTTTGCCCAACAGGCTTAAGAACATTATTTCAATTTCTATGTTGGTTAGGAACAATTATGTTTTTAATTTCATTGACTGTACTTGCAGCATTTTATTTCATGATTATATTGTTGGCACTGCTACTTTAGTCATTGACCTCTATTATTTAAACACGCAAAATGAGTGTGTTGCAAATGTTATCTCAAAGAAGTGTGGTAGGCAAAGTACTAACCTAAGCTTAAAGTGACATCTAAGACTAGGCCATGTTGGTGAGCGAAAGATACACAAGATGGGTTAATTGACCCATTGGGATTGGATCCCTATCCGACCTGTTAATCTTACCTTGTTAGGAATTTCATGTTAGAAGCTTTGATGATGACAAGATGGGGTTTTATGTTAGACCCCAAAGATCATGTAAGTTTATACTTTCTTAGAATATGTGTTAAGCATTTAACAAGTTATCGAGTTGTAATTTTTATAATAGGCTTATTTTTCTTATCTTTGTAGATTTTAGAATAAGTATTAGATACTAAGTCGCTGATAGAATTTTAGGTGAGTCTGTCAGAGATGAAGTTGAAAATCAGCGTCTGAAGTCAAGCGAAGAAAAAGATCTTGTCTTAAGCGACTGCCAATCGCTATGGACTATTTCAGGATCTATGAATCAAGTGCTCAAAGCACTTAAGCGATCAGATTCACCTAAAATAAATTCCAAAGTCACTAAGGACTTAAATGCAATCATTCAACGGGTATTTATTTTTGACAGGAAATAAATTCAAATGCATTAAATGCTTGATAAGAGCATTAAATGTGATATAGACAGATTGTATATGGAACAAGCCACCTATTGGCTAAGACTGTCAGTAATTCAGAGTTCAAACCTGCCACATCAAATCAGTGTAGCAGGATTTCAGGAATGTCAGAGAAAAGGTGTGACTCACTTGCTCATGAGAGGCACGGACCTGCATGTGTCCAACGGACAAATACCAAGAAACCCTATATATAGTACCCTTTAGCAAATCCTAAATACACACGTACATGCACAAGAAAAAGGTCAACACTTTTCTGAAATTACTCGAAAGAAAAGTTTACATACTCCATAGCCAAAATCCTTCAAGATTTTCATAATACATTCTAAAGACAGTCACAGATATCTCAAACATCTTCAGAGAAGAATCCTAAATTCCAATTAAGATATCCCAAGTTGTTTGAACTTTCCAACATCAAACGAACCCGTGACAAAACCCTCATCATCTTTTATTTGAGTGAGAAAGTTTGTTGATTCTACAAGCAGCATTTCTGTGTGAGAAAAGCTTGTTGAAGAAGGTCTCTATTGGAGCTGAAGTCTGTGTGATCAAGGAGCTCAAGATCTTCTTCCCTTTGATCTATTTTGTAGAACTCTCTGTGTGAATCTTTGATAATCAATCAAGTGAATTCCTCCAAGTGCATAGGAGAAGAAGGACGTAGCTGGGATTACTGATAAGTTCATATATTACAGTATTTATGCCCTATTTTAATATGATTTGATCGTTACTTTGATCACTCTTTATCCCTCATAATGCTTTGATTGGTATATATTTTGTTTTGTAGGATAAATTTTAATTTACGCATGAAAAACGAGAAAAGAGATCCAAATTGAGCTTGAAATTGAAGAAAGAAACAAAAGAAGATAGCTGACGAAAGATTTTACATAATGCTCATATAGAAACGAGGTTTTCGTCCCCTTATAGGTTGAATCAGGCTAATATTTCTTCTCCAATGTTGTAGAGCTTTGTCTTAGCTTCGCGTACCAACTTGAATCACCTCAATCCGGCATTTGTAGAGATATTTATGATCAAAATACTAAAGCTATGAATTTTGCGTCTGAAGACTGCGGTCCGAAATTCCAGTGCCAACGTTAGACCGCGGTCTTCCACGTTTCAGACCGCGGTCCGTTTTCCCGTTTCCTAATTTTTATATCCGCCATTTTTGGACTTTTGGGAACACTTTTCACCTAACAAAAGGATTATTCTTACTCTCCAAGACCCAAGGAAGCCATGACAAGTCCCAAGGAAGCTTGAAAAGTCATTTTCATCATAAAATCTTGGAATCACACTTTGTAATAGGGAGTAATTCAGTTCTTTCTTTTAGATTAGTATATCAACTATGTCTTTTAGAAATATTGGATTACCTTTTGTTGCAAGTATGAGCTAAGTATCTTTGTGGTTGGGTTATGTGAATACTTTGTGATATTTTGTGTTTAATGAATTCCTAGTTTTCGGATTTAGTACATTCTTGTTACATGTTTGATTTTTATGCTTAATGCTTGCATATGCTTGATCACCATGTGTTTGGTTTAATGCTTTGTCTTGAGACCGAGAGGAGATAGATAAAGGTAGATCATAAAATCAAACATCATAACGTAACAATTGACTAGAGATAGATTCAATTGCGTTGTGTGGTTTTTTGTGACAAGATGACCTGATTGAATGTAGGATCTTCGTAAGCAAGGAATCCCCTGGAACCTTAATGCATGTTAGTTAATTCAATCTTCGCTATAGAGATATGGGAAGTTGTTAACTAGTATAGGCTCATTATTTCAAGAGATTGAGTAATGAATACATTAGGGGGTTTCGCCATAACAAGAGTGTTCTAAGAATCCGGGTAATTTAGAGTTTATGAACACAAGATAGAACATAGTAGGATCATAGCCCAATCATCTCTTTCCATTTGATAATATTACCTTGTTTTTCATATAGTTGTCCTTAATTTATTTTCATAGTATAATCATCTATCATCTTATAATTTGATTTAGCTTAGAGTTAGATAACATAGCAATACGAGCATCAATTCCAATTGTCCCTGTGGAGACGATACACATCCCGGGCTCATTGTCCACCTTATTACATTGCACAACCTAGTACACTTGCTAGGGATTTTGTGTGTCAAGTTTTTGGCGCCGTTGCCGGGGACAATTACATTATTTGATATTGTAATTCACTTATCTTCTCTAACACTAAGTTGTTTTATTTATTTTTATTCTTGAATAGATGAGCAACAATGACTTTTGTTGGTCAAAAGAAGGATGGGATGAAGGTGCCAAATACGAGAGTCAAGTGCAAGATTTATGTTCGTGGTGTGGAGACGTTCATCATAGTGATTACTGTCAACAAGGGGAGAGGAGTCCTCAAGATTTTCCATTAAGTTTTTATGTTATGAGATCTTCACCCGTATACCTGCAACATGATAGTGTGATGAAAGAAGAATTTCAGCCGATTGACTTTCAGAATTAAGGGCATTATCAACAACAACGCGATAGAAACCCAAGTTTTGAAGAGTTGATAATTCAATGGATGAAGACGAATGATGAGCGGTCTCAAAATATCGGAGCATCTATGATGGAATCAACACAACTCAACCAACTTTCCAACTTATTGGCAGAGAGATCATCATATACTTAGCAGAGTGGCACAAAAGAGAATGATGAGGTACTTGATACAGAAGTTGAACAAGTTGTTGATTCAGCACCACAGTGTCTACAACCCATTGCTACACCAACACTACCTCTAGAATTTATGTATGGTGAAGCAGAGACAACATCACTAGAGCACCCTCGATTGTACACAGAGATTCCAAAATCCACTCCATCACATGACCATGAAAGGAAGTTACCAATCTTCAAGAGCCCAACACCACCTACCACCATATCTCTGAAATTCTTACAAAATTGTATCAATAACCAGAGAGACAGAGTGGAGGAGGTTGAAGTCATGGTTTACAACTCAAATGATCCATTCGATGCATATTTTCAGAACCCAAGTGATAATATGGTCGAGAATGAGAAAATCAGAGGATATATATATATATCACTTGGATGAACCACCATTTCAGTTGTCAAAACTAAGGCTATGGGAGTATGGGACAGCCACATATGAGTTGCAATCATCCATTGAGGATTCTTTCTCACTTCCAATTAAACTTTCATCTTTACACTTCAATTATGTATTTTTGAAAGAGACCTTATGCTCACTTCTAATTCTTTTAGGTTGTGTGATAGAGATTGGAGGGGAGAAGCCTCTACACAACTGGAAAAATCACAAAAAGGCTCGTCCATATAAAGTTGGCATTGCTCCTTA
Source organism: Buddleja alternifolia (assembly GCA_019426215.1). NCBI lineage: Eukaryota > Viridiplantae > Streptophyta > Magnoliopsida > Lamiales > Scrophulariaceae > Buddleja > Buddleja alternifolia. The sequence goes on from CM033393.1 coordinate 20,915,183, forward strand.
TGATCTACCATGAGTAGTGCAAGGGAGTTGAGCTAATGACTTAAAACAAGCGCTATGTGGGAGGCAATCCACATTTTACATGCTTTCTTTCATTTCCGTTATTTGTCCTTTTGTTTTATTTTTCTCATTTTCTGTATTCTTAGTTTTTATAAAGATGCTTTTTGTCTCGTCTTGTTTTTCTAACTTCACAGATGGCTAGGCTTTATTGTCAGACTCTTCGCCTTTTTGCTCATTCGCTTTTTGGATATCAATTAACTTCAGCCATCAGGGACGTCTTTCTTTCCCTTATTTACATGTGTATGTCCGCTCATTGGGGACAATGTGCTAGATTAGTTGGGGGGTGGGTTAGACGTCCCAATTTAATTGTGATGTGGCGATATGGCGTAACTTGTACTCATTTGTTAAGTTTCATACTTGATTTGGGATTAGAAAACTTCGGTTGTCGATGACTTCAAAGTCATGTTTTGTTATACCTTTGCTTGGAGCATGATTCGTTTGAGTGTCTCTACTTCATCTAAGATGAAATCGGTTGTCGTATTTTATACTTGAAAGCCTTTTTAGCCTTGCTTATGTGAATTTTTGAGGATTTAAGCATTGAACTTTCAATTTTGTCAACTTTGAAGTGTGTGTTGAGTGTGCGAAGTCATGAAATGATTTAGGTCATCTTTCATTGTCTTTAACCTTACAATTGGCCTTCACTATATTACGTAATCTCTAAACCTGATTTTGAGCCGTCTTAATAAGAATGGAGTGTGCTAAGCACACTAAAAACAACCATTCGCCTTTCTTTGCAAGCCACACTAACCACCCTTTAGCCTAAAAGAAAAACAAAGTCTATTTCCCAATTAAGAGAGCATAGAACTTCATATCATTTGGTTTTAATTTGGAAATACGCTTCGTTTTGGGTATCGAATCTCATGGATTAATGGGTTAAAATGTGTGTTTGTTCTTGATGATGTTGAGAAAATTCGAGGTTTTGAGTTTATGTGAAATAATGAGATGAACAGAAATTTTGAAAGATGGCTAAATAGTCGAGAGAGAAAAAAAATAAAAAAAAATTATGAGCTCTCTCGACTAGGCCATGAATTGAGCTTCAATGTGAATAGTTGGCTATTTGGGTTGTAAGTTTAAAAGGGAAAAGAAATCAAAAAGTGATAAGTGGTGAGATGTAGAGAATTGTTCTGTTAATAAGTGAGTGTTTAGCTCGATGATATTGAGTTGTATGCTCTCTTGAGTTTAGTCACTTTATCCATATATCCCTGTCCAAGCCATTACCTAGCCTTACGTTAAAAGCGAAAAAGACTTTTTGATTGTGACTTTCACATTTCATGCACACCGATAGGTTAACAAGTATTGGAGTGTTTTAATGTCTTTAGTATCTAATAGGTTTGTATAATCTTGTTTCAAGTGTGCTCTTGGCATAAAAATGGATATGGAGTTCATGATTTAGAGATGGAGTCGAAGATGTTTGGAGGCTTTCAAATTGTTGAGTGTTCTTGGTAAAGTGTAACTTGTCATAATCATTTTCGAGGGTTTAATTCTTACCTTTATGTGTGAAGTTGGAAAAAAATTTGAGCCATCATGTGCTTACTTGATTTTTGAGACATGAATTTTTTAAAAAGATCCCAAACCAAGTTGTAAAATCTGAACTTATGAATACTTGTTCGCCAATTATTGATCGAGACGATCATAGCCTAGTTGGGGGGTAGTTGATAAGTTCATATTTTACAATATTTTATGCCCCATTTCAATATGATTTGATCGTTACTTTGATCACTTTTTATCCCTTATAATGCTTTGATTGATATATGTTTTGTTTTGTAGGATAAAATTTGATTTACGCATGAAAGACAAGAAAAGAGATCCAAATTGAGCTTGAAATTGAAGAAAGAAACAAAAAAAGATAGCTGACGAAAGATTTTACACAATGCTCATAGAGAAATGAGGTTTTCGTCCCCTTACAGGCCAAATCGACTAAGATTTCTTCTCCAATTTGTAGAGATTTGTCTTAGCTTCGCGTACCACTTTGAATCACCTCAATCTGGCATTTGTAGAGATATTCATGATCAAAATACTAAAGCTATGAATTTTGCGTCAGAAGACCGCAGTCCGAAATTCCAGTGCCAACTTTAGACCGTGGTCTGCCACGTTTCAGACCGCGGTCCGTTTTCCCGTACCCTAATTTTTATATCCGCTGTTTTTAGACTTTTGAGGACACTTTTCACCTTCCAAAAGTATTATTCTTGCTCTCCAAGACCCAAGGAAGCCAAGACAAGTCCCAAGGAAGCTTGAAGAGTCATTTTCATCATAAAATCTTGGAATCACACTTTGTAATATGGAGTAATTCAACTCTTTCTTTTACATTAGTATATCAACTATGTCTTTTAGAAATATTGGATTACCTTTTGTTGCAAGTATGAGCTAAGAATCTTTGTGGTTGGGTTATGTGAATACTTTGTGATATTTTGTGTTTAATGAATTCCTAGTTTCCGGATTTAGTACATTCTTGTTACATGTTTGATTTTTATGCTTAATGCTTGCATATGCTTGATCACCATGTGTTTGATTTAATGCTTTTTCTTGAGACCGAGAGGAGATAGATAAAGGTAGATCATAAAATCAAACATCATAACGTAACAATTGACTAAAGATAGATTCAATTGCGTTGTGTGGCTTTTTGTGACAAGATGACCCGATTGAATGTAGGATCTTCGTAAGCAAGGAATCCCCTGGAACCTTAATGCATGTTAGTTAATTCAATCTTCGCTATAGAGATATGGGAAGTTGTTAACTAGTATAGGCTCATTATTTCAAGAGATTGAGTAATGAATATATTAGGGGGTTTCGCCATAACAAGAGTGTTCTAAGAATCCGGGTAATTTAGAGTTTATGAACACAAGATAGAACATAGTAGGATCATATCTCAATTATCTCTTTCCATTTGATAATATTACCTTGTTTTTCATATAGTTGTCCTTAGTTTATTTTCATAGTATAATCATTTATCATCTTATAATTTGATTTAGCTTAGAATTAGATAACATAGCAATTACGAGCATCAATTCAAATTATCCCTATGGAGACGATACACACCCTGGGCTCATTGTCCACCTTATTACATTGCACAACCTAGTACACTTGCTAGGAATTTTGCATGTCAATTACATCACCCAGTGAACCTTACAATATCTTGTGTTATTTACAATTTTATTGCTTTACTTTACATTTGCATATTATATCTTGACAAAGCATTTAAAACAGTTAAGCGACTAACTTAAGTTCAAGACAACGCTAAGCTATAAAATCATTTCCGCTGTGTTAACCCTGATTAAGCGATTGAAACATTGCCCTACTTTGGAAATCGTTGAAATCACTAAGTCTAAGTTATCTATTCTTAAGCGCCTGACCTAGCGCTAAGCTTTCCAAGCATTCAAATTCTTCAAAGTAATACGAAAGTTTTTGAAGTCGAACAAGACTTCAGGGTCTATTCACCCCCCCTTCTAGACCGTTTCGTATGCCACTTGAGACCATCAAGTGGTATTAGAGTGGTTGAAGTAGAAACCTAAGCGTTTCCAAGTGTAACTACTTGTTTAGATCCATTTTTCGAAACTTAGTCACTTTATTTCTTTTAATCTCATATCATGGCTTTTAACAAGATGCCTAAGCTGGTTGAGTCAAATTATGACTCATGGAAACTTACAACATTTACATATTTATGTTCTTGAGATAATGAGATGTGTGATGTAATTACAGATGCCCCCATTCAGATCATGAAAGTCATCACCAGAGCCCCTGGAGCGACTGAAGCAACTCTAGATGATTATGTTGAGAAACCTAAGTTAGAATGGACGCCAAAAGATAGAAAAAGAGCTAATCTAGATAATGTTGGATGAAGCGCTCTCTACTCAGCGCTAATAGCTAATGACGGACTGTTTAACAAGATCAAGTAGTGTAAGACTTCGAAAGAGATTTGGGACAACTTGGCCACGGTGTGTGAAGGATCCATACAGATGAGGGAGAACAAGCTCTCAATGGCTATGCAAAGATTCGAACATTTCATGATGCAACCCAATGAGATGCTGGATCAACTGGATGCGAGGTTTACTTCGCTTATGGTGGAGTTAGTGTCATTAGACAAAGAGTTGACCAAGATGGTCAATAAGATTTTCAAAAGTTTTCCGAGCAAGTTCTTGATTAAGACAGCTGCAATGAGAGAATCACAGATGTTGGACATTATAACTCCAGAGTATGTGTTTTCGGAGTTAAGGGCCTTTGAGTTTGAATTGGGAGAAGTCAGTGACACATCGACTTCTAAGTCAGCAATTAAATCAGGAGCCTTGATAGCCACTACTAAGAACATGGGAAAAAATCGAATGAGGAAAAGGAAATGGCATTGTTGGTTAAGAAATTCAAGAAATTTCTAAGATACGAAAAGAGAAACCCTAGTGGAAAAACATCATTTCAAACCCCTCCCCTTGCACCAGCGCCGCAATATCCATCACTAGTATATTTTGCCCCTCAGCCTTCAGCGCCTGTTCAATATCAAGCACCTCCGTCTCCAACACAGAACATTTCAGCACTAGTATTTTCCAAGCGATTAACCACTGAACAAAAAATGAAAACTAATTTATGTTATAATTGTAGGAAACTAGGGCACTACCAGGTAAATTGCCCTTATCCAAATGTGTCTAAACACACAAGACAAGATCATTCGGATAGAAACCAATTTAAGAGTAACCTTCGCCAGCAAGGTTTGCTAGCTGAATCTAAACCATTCTCCGTACCTGAAGAGGATTTCGAATCATCAAATGAAAGCAGTGATGATGATCCAACAAGCGACTTGGCATTAATTTGTCTCATGGCGAGAGATGAAGAAACATCTAATGACTCGCTATCTAAGGTAACCACTGAACTATCTCATCCTCTTTCTTATGATGTATTACTTGACAAAGTAAATGAATACTATAAAGATTGTCAATATGCCGCCAAACTATATCAAAATCACTTCGATATCATTTCATCGCTCAAAAGTGATAAGGTGAAGCTCAAAGCAGAGTTGCAAGTTCAGCAACAATGTATTGAGAAGAACAAATTACTTGAAAGTGAAATTATTCAATTGAAAAGTGATCTTGATATAATAGTCAAGAGAGAAGCTGAATTGATCGCTAAACTTGCCAAATCAGAACAACTTGTCTTATCATTATCGAAAGCATCAAGAAAGCTAGATAATGTGAATGAGGTAACTAGACTTTTTGGTGAAAAGACCTGTTTGGGTTGTGATGATAAATTTGATCATAAATCAAAAGCATCTAAGGTTATGGCAACCAACAAAGGAAAATGTGTATTCTTTGTTGAGAAGAGTTCAAATAGTCAAAAGCTGAATGAACCCAAGGACAATGGTAAGAGGCCAAATGAGAAGGTGAATACCAACTCAGGCAATAAAGAGGAGATGAAAGTGAATGATTCACAAAAGAAGGTTCATCCAAACACTCAAAAGGCTAAGGACAAACCATCTACAATTGAATCAAACACTAAGCGTCAATCGCCAAAAGCGACTCCTAAGCCAGTGCCGAGGAAATACTAGCATCAATATCCTCAAAGATCTAGATCATATTATCGATACTTTGATGATTATGATTATGACTATGACTATGATTATTATTATTATAATCGAGGATATTACTATACACCTAAAAAATACACACAACACAAACACAAACAGAAGCCCAAGAAGGCCAATCTTCCCGTAATGAAGACGAGGCAAATATGGGTTCCAAAAGTTTTAATTCTAACTAAGTCACGAACATTGAAGGACCCAAAACAACATGGGTACTTAAGAAGAATTGGAACTATCCTCTAAATGCAGGTACTTAGAGCCAACACCGATACATTAATTTGGTACTTCGATAATGGATCATCAAGGCACATAACGGGTTCCAAGGATCTCCTGATCAACTATTGTGCAGCCAATGGACCTCAAGTCATATTCGGTGATAACTCCAAAGGTCAAAACCAAAGGAATAGGTATCATGCATAGGGAAAACATCATGATAAGTGATGTATATTATGTTGAGGGTCTTAAGCATAATTTATTGAGCATTAGTCAATTTTGTGACAAAGGCTTTGAAGTGAAATTTTTGAGCGACTATTGCTATGTTAACGACGCTAAGACTAAATCTACTAAGTTAAGAGGAAAAAGAACAAACAATGTATATTTAGTGGATTGGGATTCAACAATAGATAACAACCCCACAAGCGTTGTTGCTAAAAGTCAAAATGAATTGGGTTGGTTATGGCATAGAAAAATGAATCACCTCAATTTTAAGGCAATCTCTCAGTTAATATCGCTCAATCTAGTAGAGGGATTAACTAAGGGTTCCTTTCATAAGAATCGCTTATGTGATACATGTCAAATGGGTAAACAAGTCAAATCATCCTTTAAGAAGAAACCTCATCTATTTACTTCTAGAATTCTTGAACTATTGCATCTAGATTTGTCTGGTCCTATTCAAATCATGAGTGTTAGTGGTAAAAAGTATTCGCCAGTGACAGTTGATAATTTCTCACGCTATACATGGGTAGAATTCCTAGCAACTGAAGATGAAACTATTGTCAAGCTCACAATGCTAATCCGTCAATTACAAACTTCAAAAGATTTAAAGGTGACAAGGATTAAAAGTGATAGAGGAACTGAATTTACTAACCACTTGGTTGAGAAGTTTTGTACAGATTTTGGAATACTCCATGAGTATTCTGCACCTAGAACACATCAACAGAATGAAGTTTCTGAGCGACGTAACAGAACGCTTAAAGAAGCCTCTAGAACAATGTTAGCAGAGTCCAAGCTACCTTAAAGGTTTTGGGCCAAAACTATCAATACCGCTTGCTACACTCAGAATCGGTGTATGATCAACAAGCAACATGGAAATAATCCATATGAGTTATGGAAGGGACGTAAGCCAAACGTTTCATATTTTCATGTATTTGGTCCAAAATGTTTCATTCATAACAATGGATCCCACAATCTAAAGACATTTGATCCTAGAGCAGATGAGGAAATTTTTATAGGTTACGAAAAAAATGGAAAAAGTTTTTGCATCCTAAATAAGATCAAATCGAAGGTTGAAGAATACATTCATATTGTGTTTGATGATGCTAACCAAGAACTGAGTAAGGTTAATATTGATGATGTAGGAATTGATGGTCTTATCCAACAAGCGTCACAAATCAATCTTGGTGATGTTAGTGATGATGAGGATGATGAGATCTTCGTGCCCAATCCTAAGGTTACTTGTGAGGTTATCAATAATGATACTGGAAGACATTCTGATGATCAGGAAGAGAATGATCATCAAGAGAAAATTGGAACTGTGAATGATGTAGTGACTGTGCAAGAGACAGATGAGGGTCAAACGATTGATAATTAAGAGTCTCTCAACCCATTTCAACCAGATCGTAAATGCTTTAGAGATCATCCACCAGAGCTAGTTATTGGAGATATAGGAGCACCTATTAGAACTAGGCCGCTACAATTAATGAGGCAATGTTCGCAAGTTTTCTATCTTAAATGGAACCAAAGAAAGCAGATGAAGCGCTCAGTGATTCAAGTTGGGTAGAAGCAATGCAAGAAGAGCTTAACCAATTTGAAAAAAGTAAGGTTTGGACGCTGGTACCAAGACCAACTCACCAAGGAGTTATTGGGACTAGATGGGTTTTTAGGAATAAGATGGATGAAGATGGAATTGTTACAAGAAACAATGCCAGATCAGTCACTCAAGGTTATTGCAAAGAAGAGGGTATTGTTTTTGATGAGACTTATGCCCCTGTGGCCCGTTTAGAAGTGATTCAGATGTTCCTAGCGTTTTCCGCATTCAACAAGTTCACAGTATACCAAATGGACATGAAGAGTGCTCTCCTGAATGATAAACTCTAAGAAGAAGTATATGTGGAGCAACCCCAGGATTCATCAACAACTATGGCAAAAGTATTGTTTACAAATTAGATAAGGCACTTTATGGCCTTAAACAAGCACCAAGAGCATGGTATAACACTTTCTGTATCTTCCTTATAGGTAAAGGCTTTGCAAAAGACAACATTGATACAACGTTATTTGAAATCACCCACAATGAAGATATTCTCTTAGTCCAAATTTATTTTGATGATATTATATTCGAATCTACTAATAAGCGATTGTGTGAGAAGTTTTTGAAAATGATGCAAGATCATTTTTAAATGAGCATGATGGGTGGATTAACTTTCTTCTTAGGATTACAAGTTAAACAACTTCCTAATAGTATATTTATAAACCAAGCTAAATATACAAGAGATGTGATTAAGAAATTTGGTATAGAAAATGCATCATCTTCAAAAATTCCAATGAGCCAAACGCTTAAGTTAGATAAAGATGAAAGTGGGAAGAAAATTGATATCACTAATTATAGAGGTATCATTGGATCACTTCTTTATCTTACCGCTAGTAGACCTGATATTATGTTTTCGGTATGCATGTGTGCACGCTTTCAAGCTGATCCTAGAGAATCACACTTAACTGCTACCAAGAGAATTCTTAAATACCTAAAAGGCACACAAAATGTGGGCTTATGGTATCCAAGTGACTCTCCTTTTAAACTAATTGGTTATTCAGACATAGATTTTGCAGGATGCAAAATAGATAGAAAGAGTACTAGTGGTACATGTCAATTTCTAGGTGATAGATTGATTTTGTGGCATAGTAAGAAACAACAATCCATAACGACTTCTACCGCTGAGGCAAAATATGTAGCCGCTGGAAGCTGTTGTGCACAAATCCTTTGGATGAGGCAACAACTTAGAGATTATGGAACAATCTTAGGTCCTACCCCAATCCATTGTGATAACCAAAGCGCTTCAACTGTGACCTAAAACCCAGTCCTTCATTCTAAAACTAAACACATTGAAATTCGCTACCATTTCTTGCGTGACCATGTTCACAAGAAATATATCTCCATACATTTCATTGGTATTGATAAACAACTGACAGATATCTTCACCAAAGCACTCAACGAACAATGTCTTCTCACTTTGAGAAGTGAACTAGGTATGATTGATTTAAACGCTTAATCATAAAGCATCATATCTTTCATTGGCATATAATTTAGGGGGAATCCACTTTAATTATATCTAAAGCATTTTTCAAAATTGAAATGAGTCATCAATTTTAGGGGGAACTTTAAAGTTGTACTTATTTCAATCAATAAGCGTCTATGATCAAAAATAATTTTGAAATTTTGTGCATTGATCATTAGTGTTTATCTTTTATGCATGACAAAATCAATATCTAATAAAATTAAATAAAAATGTCTTTTAAGGATGAAAAGCGATTGAATTTTATGAAAAGACTTCAGCGTTAAGAATGTTTTCACTTTACGCTAAGTGACCTTTCCAAAAATCATGCATTATTTTCATCGCTTAAAGGTAGCGTGTGGATAAGTCCAAAAGATAAGATTTGACAACCGCCCACGCGCTCCTATCAAATCAAACTTATGGTTAATTATTCCTATCGAAATATAGGTGGTTCAGTAACTACGCATGCCTGGATGCGTGTCAGTGTACCAGCAGGTGCGCGCAACTCACGCTGAACATTTTCAAAATCTCAAACGTTTTTGAAAAGTAACTGCGGACTCCAAAATTTTATATTTCACACCCTTCAAATTTTTACAGAAAAACTTTATCACTTTCAAATTTTCTACTATGAAAAAATTCTCTCAAGCCAGAAAGGCTTTGTTCTAAAAACTCTCTCAAAAAGCTTCAATCTTTCATCAATGGCGCCACCAAAGTCTTCGAAATATGTTGCCAGAAAATCTGCTAAGTCCAAAACTGAGAAGCCAGTAACAGTCAATGCCAGATTCTTAGTAAACTGGGAATACCTTTTCGACAACCAAAACTTCTCTTTGAGGACCATTCTTCCTCTCGTTGAAGAATTAGGTCTAAGACATATGTTGACTTCCCATTCCAACTGTTCGGAAATTTCATGTTAGATGTTTTGATGATGACAAAATAGGATTTAATGTTAGAACCCAAAAATGTAAGCTTTCCGTTTTTCCTAGATTGATGTATAAGCGTTTAAAAGTTTGTAAATTATTTCTATTTTTTTTAGGCTTGTAATTTTTATCTTCATAGATCTTTAGACTAAGTCTTATTAACTGAATCGCTAGTAGAATTTTAGGTGAGTCTATTAGAGAAGAAGTTGAAGACCAGCGTCTGAAGTCAACCAGAGATAAAGATTTTCTTCTTAGCGCCCGTCAAACGCTAAAAGACCATTTCAGGATATATGGATCAAGCGCTCAACTTGTCTCAAGCGATGGATGTAAGATTCACCTGAAATAAATCCTCAAGTCATGAAGGACTTAAATGCAATCATTCAACGGACATTTATTTCCAACGGGAAATAAATTCAAATTGCATTAAATGCTTGATAAGAGGATTAAATGAGATAAGCTACTGTGACTTGTGGACAAGCCACCTTTTGACCAGACTGTCAGAAATTTCAGAGTTTTAGCTACTCCCGTCCAATCGGATTCAACGAATTTTCAGGAATGTCAGACTTTATGTATGATCACGCGCCACGTGAAAGGCATGCTTCTACATGGGTCCAACGGACAGATCCCAAGAAATTGCCTATAAATACCTTACTACAGAAAACCCTAAAATAACGAGAATATACGAGAAATTATTGCCAAAAATCTTACGTACATTCTTTCTGGAAAAAGCTTAGAAATCCCATAGCCAAAACCTTTCAAGCTTTCTATCTACATTCCAGACGATCACAAATATCTCAAATATCTTCCAAAGAAGAAATTCAAACTCTAACTGAGATATTCCAAGTTGTTTGATCTTCTCTAAAACAAACAAACCCTAGTGACAAACCTCAACCTTTCATCTGAGTGAGAAAAGTTGTTGGAAACCTTTCAGGTAGTATTTCTGAGTGAGAGAATCTTGAAGAAGACGATCTTCATTGGTGCTGAAGTCTGTGTGATCAAGGAGCCCAAGATCTTTTTCATCCATTACTATTTTGTAGAAGTTTCTGTGTGATTCTTTGATAATCATCATAGTAAATTCCTCCAAGTGAAAAAGGAGAAGAAGGACGTAGCTGGGATTACATCACCCAGTGAACCTTACAAATTATTGTGTCATTTATATTTTATTATCTTATATTCATCACATTATATTAATCTGAAAAAGACAAATAAAATTACAAAGCGATTAATTTATCTAAAAGAACGCTAAACATTATTTTCGCTGTGCTAACCCAGATTAAGCGATCTAAGCGTTGCCCTACTTTGGTAAACTACTGAAATCACTGAATCTAAGTTAACTACTCTGAAGCGTCTGACCCAAGCGCTTAACTTTCCAAGCGTTCAAACTTCTAAAGTGATACGAAAATTTGTGAAGTCGAAAAAGACTTCAGGGTCTATTCAAACCCCCCCTTCTAGACCCTTTCGTATGCCACTTGGGACCACCAAGTGGTATCAGAGCGGTTGAATTAGAAACCTAAGCGTTTCCGAGCATAACTGCTTGTTCAGATCCATTTTTTTTACTTAGTCGCTTTAATTTTTCTCTTAAAAAACATCTCATTATGGCTTTCAACAAAATGCCTAAGTTGGTAGAGTCAAATTATGATTCTTGGAAACTTAGAGCATTCGCTTACTTTGCTCATGCGATAGTGAAATGTGTGATGTAATTACAGGTGGTCCCATTCAGATTATGAAAGTTGTAACTTGAGCCCCTGGAGCAACCGAGGCAACTACAGATGGTTATGTCGAGAAACCTAAGTTAGAATGGACGCTTGAGGATCGAAAAAGAGCAAATCTAGATAATGTTGGACGAAGTGCACTTTACTCAGCATTAGGAGACAACGATGCATTGTTCAACAAGATCAAGCAATGTAAGACTTCCAAAGAAATATGGGATAAGCTGGCTATAGTGTGTGAAGGATCAACACAAATGAAGGAGAATAAGCTTTCCATAGCCATGCAAAGTTTTGAGCATTTCAAGATGCAGCCCAACGAGACGCTAGAACAATTGGACGCAAGGTTTACTATGCTCGTTACAGAGTTAGCGTCATTAGACAAGGAATTGACCAACAAGGAAATGGTCAACAAAATTTTCAGAAGCCTTCCAAGCAAATATCTAATTAAGACTGTTGCTATGAGAGAATCACAGACATTGGAGACTCTTACTCCAGAGCATGTCTTTTCAGAGTTAAAGGTATTTGAGTTCGAATTGAGTGAAGTCAGTGACACATCGACTTCAATGACTGAATCAGGAGCTTTAATTGCTATAACCAAAAGCAAGGGTAAAGCGATTAGTGAGGTTAAAACTATGGAATCAAATGAAGAAAAGGAAATGGCTTTATTAGTCAAGAAATTCAAAAAATTTCTAAGATATGAAAAGAGAAATCCTATCGGACAAACGTCATTTCAGACTCCTCTCCCTGCTCCAGCGCCTCAGTATCAAGCGCCAGTGTACTCTGCACCTCAACCAGTAGTGCCAGTTCCATTACAAGCGCCTCCGTCCCCTACTCAAAATCTCTCAGCGCTAGTAGTCTCAAAACGATTATCCACTGAACAGAAAATGAAAACTAATTTGTGTTATAATTGCAGAAACCAGGGCACTACCAGGTGAATTGCCCTTATCCAAATGTGTCAAAGCCCTCAAGGCAAGACTATGCGGATAGAAACCAATTCAGGAGCAACCTTCGCCAACAGGGATTGCTAGCGGAATCTGAACCATTCTTCGCACCTGAAGAGGATTTGGAATCATCAGATGAAAGCAGTGATGATGAGCCTACAAGCGACTCAGCGTTGATTTGTCTTATGGCAAGAGATGATGAAGCGTCTGACGATTCGCTACCAGAGGTAACCAATGAATTATCAATTCCTCTTTCTTATGATGAATTACTTGACAAAGTCAAAGAATACTACAATGAATGTCAAGAAGCTACCAAAATATATCAAAATGATCTCGATATTATCTCATCACTCACAAGAGATAAAGTGACGCTCAGAGCAGAGTTGCGAGTTCAGCAACAGTGCATTGAGAAGAACCAATCACTTGAGAGTGAAATTATTCAATTAAAAATGATCTTGATATAATAGTCAAAAGAGAAGCTGATCTGATCGCTAGACTTGCCAAATCAGAGCAGCTCGTCTCATCATTATCTAAAGCTTCTAGAAATTTGGATAATGTGACTGATGTAACTAGATTATTTGGTGAAAAGACCGGTTTAGGATGCAATAAATTCGGTAAACAACCAAATAAATCTAAAGATACGACAAACAACAAAGGAAAGGGTGTTCGCTTTGTTGAAGAAAGTTCACAAAATCAAACGCTGAATGGACCAAGCGACAAAGGTACGAGGCCAAATGAGAAAGCTAAAGCTGACTCAGGCAAGGGAAAGACAAAGGCAAATGATTCACAAAGGAAGATTCATCCAAACGCTCAAAAGGCTAAGGATAAACCTAACCACTATGAATCAAGCGCTAAGCGTCAAGCACCAAAAGTGCAACCCAAGCCAGCGCCAAGGAAATACCAGCATCAATATCCGAGACGGTCAAGGTCATATTATCAATACTATGATAACTATGACTATGACTATGATTATGACTATTATTATAATCGAGGATATTATTATATAACCAAAAAGCACACACAACACAATGTGAAACCCAAGAAGGCCAGTATTCCCACAATGAAGACTAGGCAAATATGGGTTCCTAAAGTTTTAATTCAAACCAAAGTTACTAACATTGAAGGACCCAAGAAAACATGGGTACTTAAGTAGAACTATCCTTAATGCAGGTACCTAGAGCCAACACCGATACTTCAGTTTGGTATTTCGATAGCGGGTCATCCAGACACATGACTGGATCAAAAGATCTCTTAGTCAACTATCGAGCTACCAATGGTCCTCAAGTTATATTCGGTGATAACTCCAAAGGTAAAACCATAGGTATAGGTATCATGCATATGGGAAACATCATGATCAGTGATGTATATTATGTTGAGGGTCTTAAGCATAATCTGTTAAGCATTAGTCAATTTTGTGATAAAGGCTTTGATGTTAAATTCTCAAGCGACTTCTGCTATGTCAATGACGCTAAGACTAAGTCTACTAAATTAAGAGGAAAAAGAACAAAAAATGTGTATTTAGTAGATTGGGATTCTACTTTTGAAACAACCTCACATGCTTTGTTGCTAAAAGTCAAAATCAATTGGTTGGTTATGGCATAGAAACATGAATCATCTCAACTTTAAGGCAATCTCTCAGTTAATATCACTAAATCTTGTAGAGGGATTACCTAAAGGTTCCTTTCAGAAAAATGGCTTATGTGATGCATGCCAAATGGGTAAACAAGTTAAATCATCTTTTAAAAGGAAACCATGTCTATCTACTTCTAGAGTTCTTGAACTATTGCATCTAGATTTGTTTGGACCTATTCAAATCATGAGTGTTAGTGGTAAAAAGTACTCGCTAGTAATAGTTGATGATTTCTCTCGCTATACATGGGTAGAATTTCTAGCGACCAAAGATGAAACTAGTGTCAAGCTCACAGCGCTAATTCGTCAACTGCAAAATTCAAAAGATGTAACGGTGACGAGAATTAGAAGCGTTAGAGGAACTGAATTTACTAACCAATTTGTTGAGAAGTTTTGTACAGATTTTGGAATACTCCATGAGTATTCTGCTCCTAGAACACCTCAACAAAATGGAGTTGCTGAGCGACGGAACAGAACGCTTAAAGAAGCCGCTAGGACGATGCTAGCAGAATCCAAGCTGCCTCAAAGGTTTTGGGCCGAAGCCATCAACACCGCTTGCTACACTCAGAACCGGTGTATGATCAACAAGCAACATGAGAAGACTCCATATGAGTTGTGGAAGGGACGTAAGCCTAACGTTTCATATTTTCATGTATTTGGTTCAAAATGTTTCATTCATAACAATGGATCCCAAAGCCTAAAGACATTTGATTCTAAAGCGGATGAGGGAATCTTTCTAGGATATGCCAAAAATGGAAAGAGTTTTCGCATCCTAAATAAGATCAAATCAAAGGTTGAAGAATCCATTCATGTTGTGTTTGATGATGCTAACCAAGAACCGAGTAAGGTTAATCCTGAAAATGTAGGAATTGAAGATCTCACCCAACAAGCGTCACAAATTAATCTTGGTGATGATAGTGATGACGAAGATGATGAGATTCGTGTACCTCTTCCTAAGGATACTCGTGAGGTTAACAATAATGATAATGTCAGAATTGCTGATGATCATGAAGAGAATGATCATCAAGAGCAGATTGGAACTATGAATGATGCAGCGTCTGCGCAAGAGATAAATGAGAATCAAGTGATTGATAATCAAGAGTCTCTCAACTCGTTCCAACCAGACCAAAAATGGCTTAGAGATCATCCACCAGATCTAGTAATTGGAGATATTGGAGCACCTGTTAGAACTAGGTCCGCTACAATTAATGAGGCCATGTTCGCAAGCTTCCTATCTCAAATGGAACCAAAGAAAGTGGATGAAGCGCTTAGTGATTCAAGTTGGGTAGAAGCAATGCAAGAAGAGCTTAACCAATTTGAGAGAAGCAAGGTTTGGACGCTAGTACCAAGACCAACTCACCAAGGAGTTATTGGAACTAGATGGGTTTTTAGGAACAAAATGGATGAAGATGGCATTGTTATAAGAAACAAAGCTAGATTAGTCGCTCAGGGTTATTGTCAAGAAGAGGGTATTGACTTTGATGAGACATATGCCCCAGTAGCCCGTCTTGAAGCGATTAGAATGTTCCTAGCGTTTGCCGCATTCAACAAGTTCACAGTATATCAAATGGACGTGAAGAGTGCATTCTTGAATGGTAAACTCCAAGAAGAAGTCTATGTGGAGCAACCTCCAGGATTCATCAACAACCATGGCAAAAGTATGGTCTACAAACTGGATAAGGCACTCTATGGCCTTAAACAAGCACCAAGAGCATGGTATGACACTCTCTCTATCTTCCTTATAGGTAAAGGCTTTTCAAAAGGCAGCGTTGACACAACGTTATTTAAAATTACCCATAATGAAGATATTCTCTTAGTCCAAATCTATGTTGATGATATTATATTTGGTTCTACTAATAAGCGATTGTGTGAGAAATTTTCGAAAATGATGCAAGAACAATTTGAAATGAGCATGATGGGTGAATTAACTTTCTTCTTAGGATTACAAGTTAAGCAACTCCCTAATGGAATATTTATAAACCAAGCTAAGTATACTAGAGATATGATTAAGAAATTTGGTATGGAAAATGCATCATCTTCAAAAATTCCAATGAGCCAAACGCTTAAGTTAGATAAAGATGAAAGTGGGAAGAAAATTGATATCACTAACTATAGGGGTATTATTGGATCACTTCTTTATCTTACCGCTAGTAGACCTGATATTATGTTTTCGGTATGCATGTGTGCACGTTTTCAATCTGATCCTAGAGAATCACACTTAATGCTACCAAAAAATCCTTAAGTACCTAAAAGGCACACAAAATGTGGGCTTATGGTATCCACAGGATTCTCCTTTTGAACTAATTGGTTATTCAGACGCAGATTTTGCAGGATGCAAAATAGATAGAAAAAGTACTAGTGGTACATGTCAATTTCTAGGTGATAGACTAGTTTCGTGGCATAGTAAGAAACAACAATCTATAGCGACTTCTACCGCTGAGGCAGAATATGTAGCTGCTGGAAGCTGTTGTACACAAATCCTTTGGATGAGGCAACAACTTAGAGATTATGGAACAATCCTAGGTCCTACCCCAATCCATTGTGATAACCAAAGTGCTTTAGCTATGACCCAAAATCCTGTCCTTTATTCTAGAACCAAACACATTGACATTAGATACCATTTCTTGCGTGACCATGTTCAAAAGAAAGATATCTCCATGCATTTCATTGGAACTGACAAACAACTGGCAGATATCTTCACCAAAGCGCTCAACGAACAACGCTTTCTCACTTTAAGAAGTGAATTAGGTATGATTGATTTAAACGCTTAAATCATAAATTATCATATTTAATAGGCATATAATTTAGGGGGAATCCACTTTATGATGATGTCTAAACTATATCTTCAAAAAAAAATTAAGATGAGTTATCAATTTTAGGGGGAACCTTAAAATTGTACTTACTTCATTAAGTAAGCGACTATGATCAAAATGACTTTAACCAATCTTATGCATCGATCATTAGCGTTTACTTTTGCTCATTACAATCTGATCGCTTATAAAATGAAAGGTTTTAAAGTCCAACAAGCGATTGATATGTATCAAATTAAATTTACTTTATAAAAGAATCTTCAGCGTTAAGAAAATTCCCAAGATAACGCTAAGAAATTTTTTCTTAAAATCATGCATAGTTTTCATCGCCACAAAGTAGCGTGTGGATGAGTCCAAAATTCTAGATTTGTTAACTACCCACACGTGCCTATCAAATCAAACTGACGGTTATGATTCCTATCTAAACCTAGGCAATTCAGTAAAATGCATGAATCTGAGTACGTGTCAGTACTATTAGGCGCGTGTAATTTACGCTGAAAATTTCAAATTTTTTCAAACGTTTTCAAAAAGTAACTGCGGATCCGAAAAATGTTATAATATCCTATTTTACCGCACTTTTTGACATCCGAAGTTATGTGTACACGGTTCAGATTTCTTTCTCATTAACTTCTGTACACGTGTCATTCATCTACCAATTGAGGAGTTACTTTTACCTTCTATTTAAACCTCTCAAAACTTTTACAGAAAACCTTTATCACTTCCAATCTCTCTACTGTAAAAGTCATTTCTCTCTAAAAAGCAAAAACTTCTCTCTTTTCTTCAAAGTTTCACCTTTCAGCAATGGCACCCAAAGCTTCAAAATCTTCCAAAACAGCAACTTCTGCTACCGGAAAAACTTCCCGTGCTGAAAAACCAGTGACGGTTAACGCCGGATTTTTGGTTAACTGGGATTATCTTTTTGATAACCAGAACTTCCCTCTTCGAACGACTCTTCCACTCGTTCAAGAATCTGGTTTGAGAGACATGCTTACTACTACTTACAACTACTTTGAAGAAGAATCTCTCTACTTTTTCAATAATGGTGAAATTTCTGAAGACGGCAATTCCATATCCTGCGTCTTCCATTTTGCTAAAGAGACCTTTGTTCTCACTCCCTCTCTGATTTCTTCACTACTAAATCTCCCGAATCATGGCAGTGAGGTAGAACATGTCAATCTCGGAGATGCTACCAAAGTCTGGGATTTGATCAAGAAAGACGAAGTTAACGCCGCGTATGAGCCAAACTTCAAGAAAAATGATATGAAGGGCGAATATGTCATCCTCGCTAACATTTGTTCAAAGATTATTGAATGCAGAAAAGGAACTTTCGACAAAATCACCAACATTCAATACAAGATGATGGTAGCCATCCTAACCAAGTTAAAAGTTAACTGGTCTCTCTACATTTTCAATCGCTTCAAAGCAGCGATGGCTAAGTCTGTTAATCCCAAGCCTTACGGGATTGTGCTAAGTCGTCTTCTTTGCGCTTGCGAATATACGCAATCTTTTGGCAAAAAGATTCCAGTGACCAAATTTTATGGAAAGAAAATGATAAGCGAGCTTCTTAACCCGCGAAAACCCGGCAGAGCAGCGGTTCCTAAAGAACAGCGTGAGCGACTTCCAGGCAAAGGAGTTGTTCGCAGTGATGATGAAGATCAAGCGTCTTCTTCATCATCGTCCTCTTCATCAGAAGAAGAAGTGGTGGTCAAGCGACCTAAGTGAAAGATCATTCTCAAAGTCACTGAGCCATCCAAGCCCGCAAAGAAACAAAAGCCTGAACTTAAGAAGAAGAAGTCGGATCCCAAAAAGAAATAATCGATCCCTTCTCCTTCTCCCTCTCCTAAATCTCTATCTCCTCCTCCAGCATTTGTCTTTCCCGTTCTTGAGGAAGCAGAAGCCGTAGAAGAAGAAGTACCACTTGCACGAAGGTGCACTCCTCTTTCTACTCCCGCAATATCCTCTAGCGCTCCTTCAAAACCAGCGCTTAGAGAGTCAGCTAGTGCTTATTTCTCTGACGTTGTTCCCAAAGTCAGCTCAGATCCTCAAGCCGCTACTCAATCTGAGAGGCTTTCAAATGTTCAGGGTAAGTATTTGCTAAGCAAATTTGCCTATCCTTTCCTCGTTAGTCTCTAAGTTTCTAACGCTAGGATAAAAACTCTTTCAGCACCTTATGCAGCAGATATTCAATATGTTCTCAAAACGCTTGAAGAACTAAATATCCCCATTCGTGCTGATCCGATAACTTCTTTTATCGATTTAGAATCCGAAGAAAAAGTCCAGGATCCTGAGGAAATTACTCAAGAAACAGATCAAGTAACTAAAAACGTCGATGATATTCCTCAGGGTAAGCGATGTAGTCTTTTGTTTGTAATTTCTACTTAGTAGAAATTTTTGCTTGCTTTTCTCAATCGCTTACATGTATCAGCTCAAGATGTACCTCAAGATGTACCAATCGCTGATGCCCCTCCTCTCTCCGAGATTCCAGTTGAAATAGACGTGGACATGGCAACTGTTGTGGATATCGCTAAAAAGGCATCACAAGTTCTTCCTGACGCTGAAACTTCATCAGCAAGTGAAGCAACTTTAAATGCTGAGCGGTCGATAGAAGTGGCCCCTATCCCAACAGAAGCTATTGCTTTTGTTCCTACGCCAACAGGACCTCCTCCTCGTGTCATTGATTTCTTCCCGCGCGGATACTCTTCAGATATTGAATTTTATTATGCCGCCAGAGAACGTGACACTCAAACGCTTGCCGAGTTGGAAATCCAATTTCAAACAACTCTCCATCGGCCTGATCTTTCAGACTCACACAAGTTTGAAATCTTCGAGCGTTTTGCCAATCTTGGTCTGTACAGTTTAGCGCGTCTTCATTCACGCCTTGAGTATATTCGTCGACCAGCGTTCAACCGATCAGAATTTGACGAGAAGCGATTCAATTTCACCGGTCGCTCAGAAGAGTCCTTTTATCCTCTGCGCCAAAACCAGATTGTTTTCAAAAACCCCCACATGGGTGATTGGAACAAAGATCCAGATGAGGCAGATCTCAACAAGATAGGATATTCAGCTCTTCCTTCCATCGTCAACTCTCCTCAAAACGCTTTATCTCCTAATCCACTTAAGTTATGGAAAGGAAAAGGACCTATTGTTGCTGAGCGTCCAAATCCGGTCAACTCGTGGATAGAAGATGAGGCTCGAGAATATCTAGCCAGATTATGGGCTGAGGATTATGAAGAAGAAATGGAACGCTTTGAGAAATTTCTTGCCGCTAGAAAAGATCAAGCTAAAGCTATCAAGCTGGGCAAGCGATGGATGATGAATACAGCCAGATGGGCTGAAGATTTTGTTCTGCATTTCTATACCCTAGAAGAACTTATAAGATACCCGTCTCTTTTCAAGTTTGGGATAGAATACAGACGCCGAGGATATGCAACCTTTTTGGTTCAACAGCATCAGATTATTGCAGGGAATGTTAGCGCTTTTCCACGATACAGACAACCAATCGAAAGCTACATTCGCCAGCAACTCGCCTTATACAGCCAGGGCGGACGCTACGTCTTGCATCCTCGTGCAGACTTTGTTCAAAGAATCTTTCTTGACCTAAACGAAGACGCTTCGTCAAGTAAACGGCCAATTCTTCCCGGTCAGAGTCAGATTCATGTTGATATTTCAACAGAACACGCTGAGTTGCTGAGTTCCATAGAGACATGGGAGCATTGTTTGAAAATGCCCAAGCGCTGGCCAGCAGTTTCAATCACTTTTCCGGGTGTTACAATTTCAGAGGATATACTCTTCACCCCGTGCTCTTTACTGAATCAAACGTTCAAGTGGCCAAGATGATCTCGCTGATTAGGCCAGTGGACCAAGACGCAGCTCAAGCGCTCATGACGTTGATTTTGGACTTTTTCAACAGATATACTTCAGGGATTGCTTTACCGGAAGGTGTGCAACTTGCACTAAGTACCGAAGAGCGCGAAGATGCTATATTCTTTATACCGCAATCCAGCCTGATCAGTCCGCGACATGTAATGGAAGCCCTTGGCCCTCTTTGGGTCATTGGCATTAGAGAACCTTCTCCTCCCTAACTCCAAATAATGGAAGAAGACTCTGCTCCTATTGCGGAAGTCGCTCAAAATCCTGAGGCTTCCTTGCCAGATTCTTCTAGCGCCCTAGTAGTCGAGCCCCCAGCGATTGCAGATTCTATCTTGGATCACGCAATTGAAGAAGTGCACGCTGAAATTGCTCAAGTGCCTGTAGAACCTCTCATCAGAGATAAGATCAAAGGCAAGGCTGCAGTTTTAAGTTCTTACGGACTTCTCCCGTCCCCAGAGCGTCCTTCTTCGGATTCAGATTCAGACAGTGATTTAGAGGCCCGAGATTTCAGAACGGCAGTACGGAACTCGCTTACCCACATCGAAGGTTCCTGCTCCAAGATCTCTGAGGCTGCTGATAGACAGATTCGCATAATGTCTGATACACGAAGCCGAGACATTGCCAACGCTTCAAATAAAAGCACCATTGCTATCATGAATAGCATGTCCCCTCTTATCGCTGAGCTCTCCTCTGACTTCAATCGTCACTTAGCTCAGAGCGCTTCGGCTGATGCTGAAAGACACGCTTCATCCGATGCCGTCGCTCAGAGTGTCGCCCATCAAATTGCTCTTCTAGTCGAAGAAGTTAGACTTTTGCGCCGAGATGTCGCTGATCTAAAGAACTCCCTTGATGAAGTCAAGAAGGGGGAAAGTAAAGAAAAGTCCAAAGCGATTTCCAAGACGGATAATAAACATTGGCGTTCAATGTTCGATGAACTAGTAAGCATTAAGAAAATGCTATCCAAGAAAAGAAAGACAAGGTATTATCTCGGAAAGTACGCTCTTCCTCAATTGGACCCTGACTACTTAGAAAGTATGGGATTTCATGCTTATGCCGGACCTCTACAACGACCTGTAAATTGGAGACCGTCAAAGAGATATATATTATGATCTGATTCGTGAACTTGGCATTCCACCAAGGGATTGGACGGAAAGGTTGTTAGAGCTAAATGAAAGCGCCAGACTCCGCAGGCATGACTATGATGAAGTCCAGCATACAACCACGATCGACATTGATCGACTCTTAAAAGAGTTAGCATTAGAAGTTCTGCAAGGCGAAGAAAGAGCAAAGCGACAAAAGAAATAATTTTTTTTGTATTTTATTTCTTTCTTATTATTTTCAGCATAAATCATGTATGCTTTATTCTTTCAATATATATGAATGATTTATCGCTGAAACAACTTGTTGAAGCCAACCTAACTTTATCTAACTTCACTAACTTTTCAAATGCTGACTTCTATTCCTTTGGGCCTTTTCTTTTTAAGTAACTTTTAAATTATAAAAGAGTTACAAGTCTTGACATCATCAAAAAGGGCGAAATTGTTAGGAAATTTCATGTTAGATATTTTGATGATGACAAGATAGGATTCAATGTTAGAACCCAAAAATGTAAGCTTTTCGTTTTTCCTAGATTGATGTATAAGCGTTTAAAAGTTTGTAAATTATTTTTATTTTGTTTAGGCTTGTAATTTTTATCTTCATAGATCTTTAGACTAAGTCTTAGTAACTGAATCGCTAGTAGAATTCTAGGTGAGTCTATTAGAGAAGAAGTTGAAGACCAGCGTCTGAAGTCAACCAGAGATAAAGATTTTCTTCTTAGCGCCCGTCAAACGCTAAAAGACCATTTCAGGATATATGGATCAAGCGCTCAACTTGTCTCAAGCGATGGATGTAAGATTCACCTGAAATAAATCCTCAAGTTATGTAGGACTTAAATGCAATCATTCAACGGACATTTATTTCCCACGGGAAATAAATTCAAATTGCATTAAATGCTTGATAAGAGCATTAAAATGTGATAAGCTACTGTGACTTGTGGACAAGCCACCTTTTGACCAGACTGTCAGAAATTTCAGAGTTTTAGCTGCTCCCGTCCAATCGAATTCAGCGAATTTTCAGGAATGTCAGACTTTAGGTATGATCACGCGCCACGTGAAAGGCACGCTTCTACATGAGTCCAACGGACAGATCCCAAGAAATTGCCTATAAATACCGTACTCCAGAAAACCCTAAAATAACGAGAATATACGAGAAATTATTGCCAAAAATCTTACGTACATTCTTTTATGGAAAAAGCTTAGAAACCCCATAGCCAATACCTTTCAAGCTTTCTATCTACATTCCAGACGATCACAAATATCTCAAATATCTTCCAAAGAAGAAATTCAAACTCCAACTGAGATATTCCAAGTTGTTTGATCTTCTGGTTTCAGGCAGTATTTCTGAGTGAGAGAAGCTTGAAGAAGACGATCTTCATTGGTGCTGAAGTCTGTGTGATCAAGGAGCCCAAGATCTTTTTCATCCATTACTATTTTGTAGAAGTTTCTGTGTGATTCTTTGATAATCATCATAGTAAATTCCTGCGATCTAAGCGTTGCCCTACTTTGGTAAACTGCTGAAATCACTGAGTTTAAGTTAACTACTCTGAAGCGTCTGACCCAAGCGCTCAGCTTTCCAAGCGTTCAAAGTTCTAAAGTGATACAAAAATTTGTGAAGTCGAAAAAGACTTCAGGGTCTATTCAACCCCCCCTTCTAGACCCTTTCGTATGCCACTTGGGACCACCACCAACCTTCACGATGAAGAAACCCTGTTCTTCTTTCAAAATGCTGTGATTTCAGACGATGCGAATTCTATCTCTTGAGTCTTTCCTTTTGCCCAAGAAACCTTCGTTCTCACCCCTCAACTTCTATCTTCCCTACTGCAACTGCCTAATGATGGTGAAGAAGCTGAAGAAGTGACATCTGGAAACGCCACCAAGGTCTGGGAACTGGTCAAGAAGGATGACGTAGAAGCTGTATATGAAGCGAATTTCAAGAAGAATGACATGAAAGGAGAATATGTCATTTTGGCTGATATCTGCTTCCAAATGATCGAATGCAGGAAAGAAGATTTGATAAGATCTCCAACATTCAATACAAGATGATGATGGCCATTCTGACCAAGTTAAAGATAAACTGGTCTCAATATGTCTTTAATCGCTTTATGTCAGAATTTGTAAGTCCCAAGCCTTATGGGATTGTTTTAAGTTTTTTGTTAAGCGCTAGTGGTTTCGTCAATACCGCTGGTAAGAAGGTCCCAATACTTAAATTTTATGGTAAGAAAATGATCGCTGAATTGCTAAAACCCAAGCGATGGGGTGGTGCAGCTGTTCCCAAGGAGGAATATGAGTGACTTCTTGCTGAAGCAGTTGTTCACAGTGATGATGAGGAGCAAGAGGCATCATCTTCATCATCAACATCATCCAAAGAAGAAGTGGTGGTTAAGCGACCGAAAAAGAAAGATAGCTTTGAAAGTTGCTGAGCCATCCAAGCTAGTCAAGAAGCAGAAGAAGAAGCTGACGAAGCAGAAGCAAAGTCCCCCTCTCCTTCTCCTAAATCACCTTCTCCTCCCCCAGCGTTCATCCTTCCTCTAGAAGAAGAAGAAGCAGAAGAGGAAAAAGTACCACTAGCACACAAGCGTACTCCTCAGCCCACTCCAAGCGGATCAACCAGTGCCCTAGCTCAGCCAGCGATTGAGGAACCAGTGAGAGCTCCTCTCCCCTCATTCTGGAACCATTCTTGAAGATATCCCAGAGCCTCAAGCTTCTACTCCTTTTAAGAAGTATGCTCGTCTTTAGGGTAAGTACTTGTGATAGACAATGTATTCTATCCTTTCCTTGTTGGGTTTTCTTTTCTAACGCTAGGATAAAATCTTTCATCCGAATGTGAAGCGGATATCCAGAATGTTTGAACACTCTTGAGACATTGAATATTCCAATTCGTGCTGATCCCCTCATTTCTTTCCTTTATTTAGATCCTGTTAACACTACTACAGAAATGACCTATTACAGCGATTTTTTTTTACCTATTAGAACAGTTTTAACCGCTGTAACAGGTACCGTTGTAATTGGTTCAGGCCAATTACAGCGGTTCTTTTCAAAACCGCTGTAATAGATTTTGCTCCGAATTTTTTTTTTACACCTGTTATAGCGGTTTTGTAAAAAACCGCTATAATAGGTTAAACCTGTTATAGCAGTTTTTCATAAAACCGCTATAATAGGTTTCACCTATTTTGGCGGTTTTGTGAAAAACCGCTATAATAGGTGTATTTTTTATTTTTTTTCTTGCTGTACTGTACAAAATTTAATGTAACCAGCTTCCCACAAGCTTAAAATTCAACACACTAACACAACAAACCATAAAATCAATTCAACATCAACAACAAACGTGAAACCCAAAATTAACTTCACCAAATTAAATGATCATCTCTAACAACAAAAACCAACAAATGTATTGTTCCAATTCGCATAATCTCCAACAAATCAAATGTTACGCATAATCTCCAACAATTGATAACGAGTTTACAATCAATTAAATACAACAAATCAAATAAAAATTTACAACAATCTACAACTTACACCATACCAAAAGCGCATTGGAAAATGTATTGTGCCAATTCGCCACGTACTTCATCAAGCTGCTCTATAGAGTAAGTGACGTATTGACAATCAGGAAAGTACTGCACGATAGAGATTGAAAACACAACAAAGGTTTAATAACTTATAAAGGGAAATTAGAATTTGATGATGAGTATTAATTAGGATTGTGCATACCGCTGGTGGGATTGTAGATTCTCCGTGGCTAATAATATCCTTCATGAATTTCATAACAAAGAAGCCACAATCTTTGTCGTTTAACTGCATGAGGCACTACAAAATTGAAATAAAAAATTGTATTAGAACTATAACGTTTATACGAATAATCTCTCGAAAATATAAAATTACACTAACCTTTATAGAAGTCCATTTACAGGCCATTTTTTTTATTTGGACATTAGGGTGTTACGATTTGCACGAGACATCAACACAGCACTGTTAAAAACATCAATATTAAGAAAATATACATGTGAAATCGAGGAAGATATATACACTTTAAAATTAAGATTAAATATAATGAATACATTGATTGAATGAAAAACTTACTGATTGATTATTTCTTTCATATCAGGTCGGTTCTTCAGATCAACGTGCAAAGAATCCAGATAATAAACGATCTCTTTAATTGGATCAATCACAAGCAACACCCAATGTCCCCTAAATAAAAAAGCATTCAAAAGATAAGTTCAAAATTAATTTTGCATACGTAACAAATTTTACAAAATAAAGTTGGGTGTTTAGTAACTCACCCGGTGTTGTAAGATGCAATAAACAACTTCCCGTCCGCGCAATCTTTCATGGCATTTGTTATATATTGCGCTTGTGAGATACGCTGAGAGGGAGTAATACCTGCTCCCGCAGCTATAGTATGTGGGCTAAGGAACCCGAAATTATTTGTTTTCTCTTCGGGGACCACGTACTTAGCCCACAAACACCTAAATTGAGCATACAATAAATTTGAACAATAAAATAAACATAGTTGAAATTAATGCAGTAAAATAATTTAAAAACGAACTTTTTTTTAATTCATATTTAAAAACTTACTTGATGTAAACTGAAATGATCGAGACTCATATTTGTTCTTTGCGCAAAAAATGACAGATCTCCTCCCACCCAATATACTCTTGATAGGGTTCGTTATTATACATTGCCTCGGGAACGTCTATACCGATCAATTGTTCAATAGGCATTATTTGCAGGTACCTTTCAAGAGTTACAAGTGGCCGAGGGAGTTGATCAGCTGTTACGTCTACTGCTCTGTCATCTTCACATGAAGGGTTGGCCACAGGAGGTGTTCGTTTGACAGCTGAATGCTTCGTCATCTCTGATTTATGTTTTCCAATTGATGATTTGGATTTTCCAAGAGACTATTTAAGCAAAGAAAACCAACGTGAATGTTATAAACTGAAGTATATTTAGTAACCTTAAACAATTGTTATAATTATTTAATGGCTAGGTATTAATAATTACGTACCGATGCATCACTGACAGTGACAAGACTCTTAGGCCAAGCGACAATGTATCCCACAGCCTCAGAAACTGTGAACACTCCTTCATCAGCGAGAGGGACTGGTAGGGGTGCAATATCTTCAATTGCAATGTCAATCATCACTTTCACAAGGTGGGTGGGTAATGGAAGTGTATGCAGCATTCTATCATGATCTGGTCGATTGTACATTTGTCCTTTAGCCACCAAACGATAAGACGGTGTTGAAAGTGACAATTGACATGGCGCCACAACCTACATATATAAAAAATATATATATATATATATATATATATATGCCATTATATTAGAAAAATTTGTGTATTTTAATGAATTGCTTGATGATCACTTAATAATTTCATATCATTACCTCAGGAAGGTTCTTAACTGGATCTGGGCAGCTATCTTTCAAAGAAACCACCTCA
Organism: Buddleja alternifolia; assembly: GCA_019426215.1. NCBI lineage: Eukaryota > Viridiplantae > Streptophyta > Magnoliopsida > Lamiales > Scrophulariaceae > Buddleja > Buddleja alternifolia. The sequence continues at coordinate 20,942,706 of CM033393.1, forward strand.
TCTTCATGTGGCTGCTGCGACCCAGACGCCTTATGCTCGTCAAACTCACGTCGCAATGAGGATAGTGATGTAGTGAGCATGTGCACCATGTTTTTCAAGTTATCAATCTCCTCATCTTTAGAAGGCTTTTTGTCAGTAAAATATTGTTTTTGTGATACCCCAAAGCCTACACCTCTAACGCGACCCGAATGCTCCTTCTTCTTAAGAGATTTAGCCAAATATATCATTCCGGGTCCTCTCGTTTCCACTATGGCTACCCTCATGTGTTAAGCACTCCTGTAATAATACATTTAAAAATTAGTGAACTTTGCTTTTTTAAAAAAATTTCAAAAAACATATACAACACATGATATAGCTAAAATTGCAAATAACTCACAATTTCATCCGATACACTTTTAACATTGAGATTACCAATGTTATGCTGGCTGTCAGAATGTGCAATCCTCCATACGAGTGCTCGTGTCACGTCTGTGCAATCTGACCCAGCTTCCTTTATTTTTTCCTTCTATATTATGATTAAATATATATATATATATATATATATATATATATATTAGCAAGGAATTTTTATTAGAAAACTTGTAAGGATTCACTATTAAACGAACTACGTACCTCAATGTGCTCCAGTTGAGCATATCCAAGACGCGATTTCCTATAGGGATATTCAGGGTCCTTTGCTCTTTTCTGATTGTCCTTACTTAATTGCTGTTCATTACAAAATCAAAGCATTAGTCAATGTTCATATAAACGCAATATGCAACAAATGAAACCGTAAATTAAAATAATTACCATGAAAGGTTCACTTTTCCAAATATCTATAAACACTGTCCAATCTTCTTGAGATATATTATATTTTTGGGGTGGGCTGGAATTAATATTTCCATTATCATCCTCTACCCACACTCTGCTCAAGAAGCTCCTGAAGTTTCGAGCCAGCTTTCCAGCCTCGGCTAAAATAAATTTCTGTCTACTTTCTTCAATATCAAAGGCCAACTATGAAAAACAAACAACAAAGTATGTCAATATCATAATTTTGAGAAAATTAAATAAACAAAAAATACATTAACCAATTAATTGGAAATATGATAATAACCAACTTACAGCTATTGCATTCAAAATTCCTAATTTTATTGCGTCCGAGACATGTCGCCAATCACTGATGGTAATCGGCACCCTGTCACGAGCTATGACTCCAATGTAACTAACAAATGTTGATTTATTTGGGTCAACCGGTTGGCCATTCTCATTCCAGCCGACTGGTAGCTTTAAGCCTTTACTTCTTGCATGTGTGACTTTTTTCATTGCAGCGATACCTCTACGTATCTCACTTTCAACACGTTTGTTTGCAGCAGCCACAGAATCCATCGACCTACAGAAGCCAAAAATACAAAATTTAGATTCATATACCAAATATATAGTACCAAGTAACGCCACCATTATTTTAGAAAAAATTCAGCAGAGTAACGACACAATTTTTTTTTACCAAGTTCTCGACTTAATCTTCCCCGAAAATGGCAAATAACAAAACCAATCCATCAATTATTTCACAAAACCAATCAAATTTCACAAAACCATAAATGCATTAAACGATGTCAACAAAACAACAAATATTGATCCAATCACGATACATAATCAAAATAAATATCAACAAACAGGTTATACTCATGATATGTATTCAAATAATAATACTCGTTATCATATAGAGAGAGCGAGAGAGAAGAAGCTTACGGTGGTGGTGGTGGGAGTGGTGGAGGGGGCGGTGGTGGTCGTAGAGGAGGAGGAGAGAGCGGCTGTGGCTGTGGCGGCGGCGGCGGCGGCGGCTCTGGTATATAATATCGACCTACAAAAGCCAAAAATACAGAAATTAGTTTCATTATGCAACAACATAATTTTTCAATTCATACACTAACAAGAGACGCTCTGACTCATACACTAACAAGTGCTTATATGAAGAAAAGTTTAGGAAATACGTATATCATATAATTATCACATAAGATCAAATACCTTTCATCGTTTTATTTTTTTCGTTGACTTAGTAGTCTTTTGCTTCCCCCCAGTACGACCCTTTTGTTTAGTACGTCGACGAACAGATAGATTAATCCATATCCCCTCCTGGTGATCTTGTCGCATATACAATTCATCATCACTGATATCCAAGTCACCATCACTATCAGTGGCTTGTGAATCACGTAAGATAGGATTTTCTCCATCATCATCACTATATGAACTATCATCCTCAATACAAGTATTTTTATTTGCCGATAAAACAATTGACCACCTCTTATCAATAGGATCGGTGACAAAAAACACTTGTGTAGCTTGTGATGCCAAAATGAAAGGTTCATCTTTGTAACCCACCCTCTCAAGATCTACTCGAGTGAAGCCTATTTCACTATTATCGACACCATTTTTCTTGTCAGCCCACCTACACCCAAATACAGGCACCCGAAACCAACTATAATCCAGCTCCCATATATGTTCAATCACCCCATGATATGATAAATGAGCATAGATAGGGTTCTTATCCCTCGCACTTGAGATATGCATTGCTTGAGCTACAAGACTCACCCCACTATTCTGCATTGTACTCCGTTCATCTTGGTCTTTTGTATAGAATGTGCAACCATTTATACGATAACCTGAATGACAAAATACAAGTCTGCCTGGTCCCATCGACAATCGTGCCAATTTATCTGAAACTGAAAGTGGATTCTCGTTCTGTTTCTCGTGAATATGCTTTCGAAACCAATCAGAGAAACTCTTATTGAAATCCAACTCTCATTTTTATTTGGATTTAATCTCCTAAGTTGATCCTTGTGCTCTTGAATATATGGCTCAACCTCATCGGTGTTGTGGAGCACATATAGGTGTGCCTGATCCCTTTGTGTGCAAGGAACACTAACTAATTGTTTTCCAAGTACGCTTTCTCCTTCAGTTCTCCCTCCCACAACATGAGACTTTGGAAGCTCTGCAACGTTAGAATCTTTCAAATATTCTGTGCAAAATGTAATCCCTTCATTAACTATGTACCGTTCAACAATGCAACCTTCCGGTCGACTACGATTTTTCACGTAGCCTTTTAATACCTTCATATAACGCTCAGCTGGATACATAGATTTCATAAAAGCCGGTCCACATAGTTGTGTCTCTCTAACCAAGTGAATAGGTAAATGAGTCATTATATCAAAAAATGCTGGTGAAAAATACATCTCAAGCTCGCACAAAGTGATGGCAATTTGTTTCTGAAGTGCAGGAAATTGTTCAGGATCAAACACCTTGCTCCACATTGCTTTGAAGAAGAAACATAATGAGGTTATAGTTTCTCTCACTTTTTTTGGCAAAATGGCCCGTATAGCAATTGGTAGCAAATGATCCATGATCACATGACAATCGTGAGTCTTCATGTGCTTTAGCTTCAAGTCCTTCATTGACACAAGACTGCTAATGTTTGAAGAATACCCTTCTGAAACTTTCACTCCATTAAGAAACTCACATAATGTAATTTTTTCTTTCCTGGATAGAGTGTGAGCTGCTGGAGGCAAGTAAGTTCGTTTTCCCTTATTTGTTGGTGCCAATTTTTCTCTTATCTTCATTTCAACTAAGTCTAACCTTGCCTTTACGCCATCTTTTGTCTTACTGGGCACATTTAGAAGTGTACCAATGACACTATCAAATACATTTTTCTCAATATGCATAATATCAAGAAAATGTCTAACATGTAAAGACGTCCAATATGGCAACTCAAAGAAAATTGACCTTTTTTTCCACCCAGTTTTTGCAAGCCCACCTGCAAAAGTCTTTCCAAATTTAACCTCCAAGTCTTTTATATTCTCAAACACTTCTTCACCAGTCAAGCACTTAGGAGCTCGGCCTTCTTCTATATTCCCATTGAAAGCTTATTTCCATCGACGATATCTATGGTTTCGATTTAGCCATCTCCGATGCCCTTGGAATGCATATTTCTGAGAGTGTGTCAGTTGATATTGATCTGTACTCTTGACACATATGGGGCATCCACATTGACCATGTACACCATATCCCTCGAGGTTTGCTCTTGCCGAAAAATCATTGATTGTTCCAAATAACATGACTCTGAGATTGAAATTTTCTTCTCTGAACCCGTCATATACTTGAACACCGGTCTCCCACAACACCTTCAAATCCTCAATTAAAGGAGCCAAGTAGACATCTATATCATTTCCAGGTTGTTTCGGCCCAGAAATGAGTATAGGCATCATTATATGTTCTCACTTTATGCATCGCGATGGGGGGAGGTTGTAGATCATCAAAATCACCGGCCATGTACTATGTGAGCTACTTTGCAAGCCATGAGGATTTATGCCATCTGTAGCCAATACAAGGCGAAGGTTTCTTGATTCTTCACCAAATTCAGGGAAATCATCATCGATCTTTTTCCATTGAGGAGAATCTGAGGGGTGTCGAATCTTGTCATCTTCAATCCTTTCTTCAAGCCTTCTATCAGCATGCCATGTCAAGTCCTTGGCCAACTCTTTACTACTGTACATGCGCCTAAATCGTGGTATTATGGGCAAATACCACATGGTTTTGACAGGACCATATCCGTTCTTCTTGTACCGCGAGGCGCCACATTTCGAACAAACCTTCGATGATGCATAGTCAGTTCTAAACAATATGCAATCATTGAGACAGGCATGTATCCTCTCATATCCCATGCCAATTGAGGTTAACATCTTCTTAGCCTCATAAGTACGATTACGCAACACATTATCATCGGGTAGCATGTCTTTTAATAGATCAAGTAAGTCTGTGAAACTCTTATCACTCCACCCATTGTTGGCTTTTAACTTGTAGAGGTTTAGGACTGCTTTCAATCTTGTGAATTTACTACCACTATACAGTGGTGTCTTTGAATCACTTGTCAAATTTTCAAACATCTTGGGACAATTTCGCAAATCCTCCTCAATCACATTTGTCATCTCCTCCAAACGATCAGGTTCATAATCATTCATGTCCAAATCCCGCGATCGATATGATGTACCACCCAAATCATCTGAGGTGACACTACTCTCACAGTGTCTTGTCCAACGTGTGTAGCTTTTATCAATTCCGTTACACACCAAATGATCTTCTAATTCACGTGGACTAATTCTCTTTCCAAAACAACAACGTAAACACGGGCAACTGATTCTAGTCCGATCTGATGCATGCTCAATCGCAAAATTGATGAATTCTTTCACCCCTTTCTCATATTGCTCGGACATACGATCCGCTAATATCCAACTTCGATCCATCTTGATTCTGAATTAAGTAAATTAAAAAATTTTAATATCACTTCATAGTTGAATTAATTAAATAATTTTTATTTTAATTTATTTCCCATTATTCTAGAAAAAAATTCGGCAGAGTAACGACGCAAATTTTTTTACCAAGTTCTCGACTTAATCTTCCCCCGGGTGGGTTGCAACCAACAAAATTCAAATCTTACGATCCGCTAAAATTCAATTTCTATACATCCATCTTGATATTAATTAAATTAAATAATTTTAACATCAGTTCAATTGAATTAATTAAATTATTTTAATTTTAATTTATTTACCACTATCCTAGAAAAAATTCGGCAGAGTAACAAAGCAAAAATTTCTACCAAGTTCTCGACTTAATCTTTCCCCAAACTTGCAACCAACAAAATTCGCATCTTTCAACCACAACAAACCCAACATTCGAATCTTTCACCCACAACAATGTCGATCTCACTATACCAAAATATTGATCACCAATTGGATCACATAAAGCAACATATTTTAAGCAACTTCAAATATTGATCACCAGTTGGATCATATAAATCACATAAAACTAAACATAAAGCATCATTTTATAGATATTGATCACCAGTTGGATCACATAAAGCATCATATTTTAAGCAACTACAAATATTGATCACCAGTTGGATCACATAAATCACATAAAACTACAAATAATGTATTATATTTTCAACAACTAAGTATAAATAAAGATCACCAGTTGGATCAATGTACCCTAAACTACAAAATAACCACAATTTAATCCCAAATTAAATGTAATTAACATCCAACTGTAAACAAAAATACATACACCCACACATACACAAATACATACACCCACACATACATAAATATATATACATACACCCTGTTAGGAAATTTCATGTTAGATGTTTTGATGATGACAAGATAGGATTCAATGTTAGACCCCAAAAATACAACGTAAGTTTCGGTTTTTCATAGAATGATGTATAAGTGTTTGAAAGTTGTAATTCTTTATAGGCTTGTAATTTTTATCTTTGTAGAATTTAGACTAAGTCTTAGCGACTGAATCGCTAGTAGAATTCTAGGTGAGTCTATTAGAGAAGAAGTTGAAGACCAGCGTCTAAAGTCAACAGGAGATAAAGATTTTCTTCTTAGCGTCTGTCAAACGCTAAAAGATCTCATTTCAAGATTTATGGATCAGCGCACAAAATCCCTTAAGCGATTTATGTCAGATTCACCTGAAATAAATCCTCAAGTCATGAAGGACTTAAATGCAATCATTCAACGGACATTTATTTCCAACGGGAATTAAATTCAAAATGCATTAAATGTCTGATAAGAACATTAAATGTGATAAGCTAATGTGACTTGTGGACAAGCCACCTTTTGACTAGACTGTTAGAAAATTCAGAGTTTCAGCTGCTCTCGTCCAATCGGCTTCAGCGAATTTTCAAGAATGTCAGACTTTAGGTAAACTCACGCGCTGCGTGAAAGGCACGCTCCTACATGTGTCCAACAGACAGATCCCAAGAAATTGCCTATAAATACCTTACCCCAGCAAACCCTAAAAACACACAAGATACGTACGAAAAAGAGAAGAGAAACTATGGCCAAAAATCTTACGCACATTTTCTGAGAAAAAGTTTAGAAACTCCATAGCCAAATCTTTCGAGCTTTTTATCTACATTCCAACAGTAAAAAATATCTCAAACATCTTCAAAAGAAGAAACTCAAATTTCAACTGAGATATTCCAAGTTGTTTGATCTTTTCAAAAACAAACAAAACCTTAGTGACAAACCTCAACCTTTCATCTGAGTGAGAAAATTTGATTGATCCCTTTCAGGCAGTATTTCTGAGTGAGAGAAGCTTGAAGAAGATGATCTTCATTGGTGCTGAAGTCTGTGTGATCAAGGAGCCCAAGATCATTTTCACCCTTTTACTATTGTGTAGAAGATTCTGTGTGACTCTTCGAAAATCATTTTAGTAATTTCTCCCAAGTGAAAAAGGAGAAGAAGGACCTAGCTGGGATTACACCACCCAGTGAACCTTATATATCTTGTGTCATTTATTTTATTTGTCTTATTATTATTTTCTATTACATCATTTATCTTTGAAAGAGACAAGTTAAAGTGCAAAGCGATTAAGTTGACTAAAAGAACGCTAAAACTCATTTCCGCTGTGCTAACCTTGATTCAGCGATCTAAGCGTTGCCCTACTTTGGCAAACAGCTAAAATCACTAAGTCTCAGTTAACGTTTTTGAAGCGTCTGACCCAAGCGCTCAGTCATCCAAAGCGTTCAAACCTTTAAAGTGATACGAAATTTTTGAAGTCGAAAAAGACTTCAGGGTCTATTCAACCCCCCTTCTAGACCCTTTCGTATGCCACTTGGGACCACCAAGTGGTATCAGAGCGGTTGAAGTAGAAACATAAGCGTTTCCGAGCGTAATTGCTTGTTCAGATCCATTTTTTTAATCGCTTTTAAAAAATTTCTCTTTAAAAACATCTCATTATGGTTTTTAACAAATTGCCTAAGTTGGTAGAATCAAACTATGATTCTTGGAAACTTAGAGCATTCGCATATTTATGTTCATGAGATAATGAAATGTGTAATGTGATTACAGATGGCCCCATTCAGATTATGATAGTTGTAACTCGAGCCCCTGGAGCGACCGAGGCTACCCAGATGGTTATATCAAGAAACCTAAGATAGAATGGACGCCAGAGGATAGAAAAAGAGCTAATCTGGATAATGTTGGACAAAGTGCACTTTACTCAGCGCTAGGAGATAACGATGCATTGTTCAACAAGATGAAGCAATGTAAAACCTCCAAAGAAATATGGGATAAGTTGGCCATTGTGTGCGAAGGTTCAACACAAATAAAGGAAAACAAGCTCTCCATAGCCATGCAAAGATTCGAGCATTTCAAAATGCAGCCCAGTGAGACGCTAGAACAATTGGACGCAAGATTCACCTTGCTCATTACCGAGTTAGCGTCATTAGACAAAGAATTGACCAACAAGGAAATGGTCAATAAGATTTTTAGAAGTCTTCCAAGCAAATACTTGATCAAGACAGTTGCAATGAGAGAATCACAAAATTTGCTGAAGTTTTTACTCCAGAACATGTGTTTTCAGAGTTAAAGGCATTTGAATTCGAGTTAGGTGAAGTCAGCGACACAACAACTTCAGCGACTGAATCAGGAGCTTTAATCGCTACCACAAAAAATAAGGGTAAAGCGGTTAGTGAAGTTAAACCAGTGGAATCAAATGAAGAAAAGGAAATGGCCTTATTAGTCAACAAATTCAAGAAATTTCTAAGATATGAAAAGAGAAATCCTATTGGACAAACTTCATTTCAAACTCCTCCCCCAGCACCAGCGCCTCAGTATCAAGCGCCAGTGTACTCAGCACCTCAGCCAGTTGCGCCAGTTCCATATCAAGCGCCTCCATCTCCTACACAGAATCTCTCTGCGCCAGTTGGATCAAAGCGATTATCCACTGAACAAAAAATGAAAACTAATTTGTGTTATAATTTCAGGAAACCAAGGCACTACTAGGTAAATTGCCCTTATCCAAATGTGTCTAAGCCCACAAGGCAAGACTATGTGGATAGAAACCAATTCAGGAGCAACCTTCACCAACAAGGTTTGCTAGCGGAATCTGAACCATTTCCCGCACCTGAAGAGGTCTTGGAATCATCAGATGAAAGTAGTGATGATGAGCCTACAAGCGACTCAGCGTTGATCTGTCTCATGGCAAGAGAAGATGAAGCGTCTGACAAATCGCCACCAGAGGTAACCAATGAATTATCTCATCCTCTTTCTTATGATGAATTACTTGACAAAGTTAATGAATATTATAAAGATTGTCAAGAGGCTGCCAAAATATATCAAAATGATCTCGCTATTATCTCATCACTCACAAGAGATAAAGCAAAACTTAGAGCAGAGTTGAAAATTCAATAATAATGCATTGAGAAGAACCAAACACTTGAGAGTGAGATTATTCAATTGAAAAGCGATCTTGATATAATAGTCAAGAGAGAAGCTGATTTGATCGCTAAACTTGCCAAATCAGAGCAGCTCATCTCATCATTATCAAAAGCTTCTAGAAAGTTGGATAATGTGACTGAAGTAACTAGATTATATGGTGAAAAGACCGGTTTAGGATACAATAAATTCGGTAAACAACCAAATAAATCTAATGTTACGGCAAACAACAAAGAAAAGGGTGTTCTCTTTGTTGAGAAAAGTTCACAAAGTCAAACGCTAAATGAAGCTAGCGACAACGGTACGAGGCCAAATGAGAAAGCCAAAGCTGACTCAGGCAAGGGTAAGGCTAAAGAAAATAATTCACAAAAAGGGGTTCATCCAAACGCTCAAAAGGCTAAAGGTAAGCCTGAACACGGTGAATCAAGCGCTAAGCGTTCAGCACCAAAAGTGCAACCCAAGCCAGCGTCAATATCCAAGACAGTCAAGATCATATTATCGATACTATGATAATTATGATTATGACTATGATTACGATTATGATTACTATTATAATCGGGGATATTACTATACACCCAAAAAGCACACACAACACAAACCGAAAACCAAGAAGGCCAATCTTCCCGTAATGAAGACAAGGCAAATATGGGTTTCGAAAGTTTTAATTCAAACCAAAGCTACTAACGTTGAAGGACCCAAAACAACATGGGTAACTAAGAAGAATTAGAACTGCCCTTTAAATGCAGGTACCTAGAGCCAACACCGATACTTCAGTTTGGTACATCGATAGTGGGTCGTCAAGGCACATGACTGGCTCAAAAGATCTCTTGATCAACTATCACACAACCAATGGTCCTCAAGTTATATTCGGTGATAACTCCAATGGTAAAACCAAAGGTATAGGTATCAACCATAGGGGGAACATTATGATCAGTGATGTATATTATGTTGAGGGTCTTAAGCATAATCTGTTAAGCATTAGTCAATTTTGTGATAAAGGCTTTGATGTTAAATTCTCAAGCGACTTCTGCTATGTCAACGACGCTAAGACTAAGTCTACTAAATTAAGAGGAAAAAGAACAAACAATGTGTATTTAGTAGATTGGGATTCTACTTTTGAAACAACCTCACATGCTTTGTTGCTAAAAGTCAAAATGAATTGGGTTGGTTATGGCATAGAAACATGAATCATCTCAACTTTAAGGCAATCTCTCAGTTAATATCACTAAATCTTGTAGAGGGATTACCTAAAGGTTCCTTTCAGAAAAATGGCTTATGTGATGCATGCCAAATGGGTAAACAAGTTAAATCATCTTTTAAAAGGAAACCATGTCTATCTACTTCTAGAGTTCTTGAACTATTGCATCTAGATTTGTTTGGCCCTATTCAAATCATGAGTGTTAGTGGTAAAAAGTACTCGCTAGTAATAGTTGATGATTTCTCTCGCTATACATGGGTAGAATTTCTAGCGACCAAAGATGAAATTAGTGTCAAGCTCACAGCACTAATTCATCAACTGCAAAATTCAAAAGATGTAACGGTGACGAGAATTAGAAGCGTTAGAGGAACTGAATTTACTAACCAATTTGTTGAGAAGTTTTGTACAGATTTTGGAATACTTCATGAGTATTCTGCCCCTAGAACACCTCAACAAAATGGAGTTGCTGAGCGACGGAACAGAACGCTTAAAGAAGCCGCTAGGACAATGCTTGCAGAGTCTAAGCTGCCTCAAAGGTTTTGGGCAGAAGCCATCAACACAGCTTGCTACACTCAGAACCGGTGTATGATCAACAAGCAACATGAGAAGACTCCATATGAGTTGTGGAAGGGACGTAAGCCTAACGTCTCATATTTTCATGTATTTAGTTCAAAATGTTTCATTTATAATAATGGATCCCACAGCTTAAAGACTTTTGATCCTAAAGCGGATGAGGGAATCTTTCTAGGCTATGCCAAGAATGGAAAGAGTTTTCGCATCCTAAATACGATCAAATCGAAGGTTGAAGAATCCATTCATGTTGTGTTTGATGATGCTAACCAAGAACCGAGTAAGGTTAATCCTGATGATGTAGGAATTGAAGATCTTACCCAACAAGCGTCACAAATTAACCTCAATGATAACAGTGATGATGATGCTGATGATGAGATCTTTGTGCCCATTCCTAAGGTTACTCGTGAGGTTAGAAATAATGGTAAAGTGAGAATCGCTGATGATCATGAAGAGAATGATCATCAAGAGCAAACTGGAACTGTGAATGATGAAGCGACTGCGCCAGAGACCAATAGGGATCAAGCGACTGTTGACCAAGAGTCTCTCAACCCTTTCCAAGCAGACCGTAAATGGCTTAGAGACCATCCACCAGAGCTAGTAATTGGAGATATGGAAGCACCTGTTAGAACTAGGTCAACTACAATTAATGAGGCCATGTTCGCAAGTTTCTTATCTCAAATGGAACCAAAGAAAGTGGATGAAACGCTTAATAATTCAAGTTGGGTTGAAGTGATGCAAGAAGAGCTTAACCAATTTTAGAGAAGCAAGGTTTGGACGCTAGTACCAAGGCCAACTCATCAAGGAGTTATTGGAACTAGATGGGTTTTTAGGAACAAGATGGACGAAGATGGCATTGTTATAAGAAACAAAGCCAGACTAGTTGCTCAGGGTTATTGTCAAGAAGAGGGAATTGACTTTGATGAAACATATGCCCCAGTAGCTCGTCTTGAAGCGATTCGTATGTTCCTAGCGTTTGCCGCATTCAACAAATTCACAGTATATCAAATGGACGTGAAGAGTGCATTCTTGAATGGTAAACTCCAAGAAGAAGCCTATGTGGAGCAACCTCCAGGATTCATCAACAACCATGGCAAAAGTATGGTCTATAACCTGGATAAGGCACTCTATGGCCTTAAACAAGCACCAAGAGCATGGTATGACACTCTCTCTATCTTCCTTATAGGTAAAGGCTTTTCAAAAGGCAGCGTTGACACAACGTTATTTAAAATTACCCATAATGAAGATATTCTCTTAGTCCAAATTTATGTTGATGACACTATATTCGGTTCTACAAATAAGCGATTGTGTGAGAAATTTTCGAAAATGGTGCAAGATCAATTTGAAATGAGGATGATGGGTGAATTAACTTTCTTCTTAGGATTACAAGTTAAACAACTCCCTAATGGAATATTTATAAACCAAGTTAAATATACAAAAGACATGATTAAGAAATTTGGTATGGAAAATGCATCATCTTCAAAAATTCCAATGAGCCAAACGCTTAAGTTAGATAAAGATGAAAGTGGAAAGAAAATTGATATCACTAACTATAGAGGTATCATTGGATCACTTCTTTATCTTACCGCTAGTAGACCAGATATTATGTTTTCGGTATGCATGTGTGCACGGTTTCAAGCTGATCCTAGAGAATCATGCTTAAATGCTGCCAAGAGAATCCTTAAATACCTAAAAGGCACACAAAATGTGGGCTTATGGTATCCACGAGACTCTCCTTTTGAACTAATTGGTTATTCAGACCCAGATTTTGCAGGATGCAAAATAGATAGGAAAAGTACTAGTGGTACATGTCAATTTCTAGGTGATAGACTAGTTTCGTGGCATAGTAAGAAACAACAATCCATAGCGACTTCTACTGCTGAGGCAGAATTTGTAGCCGCTGGGAGCTATTGTGCACAGATTCTTTGGATGAGGCAACAACTTAGAGACTATGGAATTATCCTAGGTCCTACACCAATCCATTTTGATAACCAAAGCGCTTTAGCTATGACTCAAAATCCTGTCCTTCATTCTAGAACTAAACACATTGACATTAGATACCATTTCTTGCGTGACCATGTTAAAAAAAAAGATATATCCATGCACTTCATTGGCACTGACAAACAACTGGCAGATATCTTCACCAAAGCGCTCAACGAACAACGCTTTCTCACTTTGAGAAGTGAATTAGGTATGATCGATTTAAACGCTTAAATCATAAAGCATCATATTTAAATAGGCATACAATTTAGGGGGAATCCACCTTATGTTTATGTCTAAAGCGTTTTGACAAACTCTGGAATAAGTTATCAATTTTAGGGGGAACTTTAAAATTGTACTTATAACAAGTTATAAGGGACTGTGATAAAAAATGATTTAAAATTAAATGCATTAATCACTAGCGCTTATCTTTTTGCATGACGAAGTCAATCTTTAAATAAAATTGTCATTTCTAAATTGAAGAGATTGACTTTACCACAAACTTTAAAAAATTAAATTCTGTTCTCCAAAAGTCTTAAGCGTTAAAGAAATTCCCACGATAACGCTAAGAAAATTGTTTTAAAATCATGCATAGTTTTCATCGATAAAAGGATCGCGTGTGGATAAGTATAAAAGATTAGATTTGATAACTACCCACCCGTGTCTATCAAATCAAACTGACGATTATTGACATATATTTAAAACCAAGACAGTTCAGGTCTGCACGAGTCTGATTACGTGTCAGTGTACTATCAGGCGCGTGTATTTCACGCTGAAAATTTCAAATCTTTTCAAACATCTTTCAATAAATTTGGTAACTGCGGATCCCAAAATTTCGCACTTTTTGGTAACTAATAAACTATTTTCCCGCACTTTTTGCATCCGTATTTTTCTAAAAACGTATCAGATTTGACTCCTTTCAAAATTCAAACTCTATGACTATCCACGTGTCAACATCGTAGCCATTGAAACGATTCTTTTTGCCTCTATTTAAACCCTTCAAGGTCTTTACAGTCAGATTTTATCACTTTCACAAATTCTCTCTGCTGTAAAAATCTTCATCTTTCTCAAGGCAAATATTCCTCTCTCTCTCAAAAAGCTTTCAAACTTTCAGCAATGGCACCCAAAGTTGTAAAATCTTCCAAATCATCCAAGTCAGCTACCGGAAAAACTTCCCGTGCTGAAAAACCAGTCACTGTTAACGCCGAATTTCAGGTTAACTGGGACTATCTGTTTGAAAACCAGAACTTTCCTCTTCGAACGATTCTTCTACTCGTTCAAGAATCTGGTTTGAGAGATATGATCACAACTATTTTCAACTACTTAGAAGATGAATCTCTCCACTTTTTCAACAATGCCCAGATTTCTGAAGACGGCAATTCCATATCCTGCGTCTTCCCCTTCGCCAAAGAGACTTTTGTTCTTACTCCTTCCTTGATTTCTTCATTGCTGGTTTTACCCAACGATGGCTCTGAGGTGGAACACGTCAGTCTCGGAGATGCTACAAAAGTCTGGGAATTGGTCAAGAAAGACGATGTCGTTACTGCATACGAGCCGAACTTCAAGAAGAACGACATGAAGGGAGAATATGTTATTCTCGCAGACATATGCTCCAAGATGATTGAATGCAGGAAAGGGACATTCGATAAAGTTACAAACCTCCAATACAAGATGATGGTGGCCATTCTGACCAAATTGAAGGTAATTGGTCTCTCTACGTTTTTAATCGCTTCAAGGCAGCGATGGCCAAGTCGGTGAATCCCAAGCCTTATGGGATTGTGCTAATCGTATTCTTAGCTCTTTCGGTTATACAAACTCTTTGGGCAAGAAGATTCCAGCGACAAAATTACGGAAAGAAAACGATCCGTGAGCTGCAAAAGCCAACGGAAGCTAGGTGGTGCAGCTGTTCCAAAAGAAGGGCGTGAGCGACTTCGTGCTCTAGGAGTTGTTCGTAGTGATGATGAAGATCAAGCGTCTTCCTCTTCATCATCATCCTCTTCATCCGAAGAAGAAGTGGTGGTCAAGCGACCTAAGAGAAAGATAGCTCTCAAAGTCGCTGAGCCATCTAAGCCAACAAAGAAATAGAAGCCTGAAACCAAGAAACAGAGAAGCCAGAGCCAAAAAGAAGCAGAAGATCCTTTCTTTCTCCCTCTTCTAAATCTCCATCGCCTCCTCCAGCGTTTATATTTTTCGTCCCGAGGAAGAGGAGATTCGTAGAAGAAGAAGTACTGCTTGCACGAAGACGTACTCCTCTTTCTACTCTCGCAGCTCCTCTAGCGTCCAGCGAAACCAGCGCTTAGAGAGTCAGTGAGCGTTCCTCCTTCTGACGCTGTTCCAGAATCAGCTCAGATCCTCAAGCCCGCTACTCAATCTGGAGAGGCTTTCTCGTTTTCAGGCCAACAGTAGTGCCCGCAGTTGTTCCAGAGCTGAGGCCCTGTCCACGAAAATAGATCAAGCGACTGAAATAGTCGCTGATATCCCTCAGGGTACCAGCGATTTCCATAGTCTTTTCTCTCTTCTACTTAGTGAAAATTTTTGCTTGCTTTTCTCAATCGCTTAAATGTATCAGCTCAAGATGTACCTCACGAGGCACCAATCGCTGATGCCCCTCTTTCATCCGAGATTCCAGTTGAAGTGGATGTGGATGTGGGTATGGCAACTGTTGTGGATATCGCTAAGGAAGCATCTCAAGCTCTTCCTGACGCTGAAACATCATCAGCCAGTGAAGCGACTTAAATGCTGAGCGGTCGATAGATAGATGGGCCCCCATCCCAACAGAACCTTTCTATTATCC